>OZ023234.1:6510046-6952713 GCA_964006365.1 Trididemnum miniatum
CCAGTAACTGGACATTAGGCCTAGTCTAGCTACTTCAACCTATGTTTTTGTGACATACTACTATCTCGTTGCTAGTGCAGAATGGCTTAAGGTCTGTTTACACTAAATGCGATTTCAGTCCGATTTGCTGTCGTACGAAGTTTCATCAGATTTTTGACGTAAGCAGTTGACGAAAATATCTTTCACACAATACAAACCCAAACAGTTTTGCTTCCGACCGGTTGTTTTGGGAAGCCCTAACGATTGTATTCTAGAATGCCGCGGAATGTGACGTAGCTTTACGTCATAACCTTTAACAGTTTCGTAACCTACGTCACTGTACGTTCGAAAAATTTCATCGTATACTGTGTAAACACACCTTTATGCTGTATGGCTGAAACATGTCAGATTGCAGTAACTTCTGTGATCTGTCCACAGACAGCAGTTAGGCTACATCCTGACATCAGCAGATCAGCACACCGATACACCAGTAGCCAGTGACATACGGTAAACTGTAAAATTAAAAATGTCAAACTAGTCTCCCGATACCGATATTTTGTAACTGAATGAATCCTAACTAAATTTAACCCTAACTGAACCTAATCCTAACCTAACCCAACTGGACCTGGGAGCTGATACTGGTTGTTACCCCCATACCGGTAGTCTAGTCTAGTCTAGTCTAGCTGCTGGTATTCCAAAGGATACCGGTAGCAGTAGCTTAACAGTACCCATACTTTTTTGCTGCCACTGAAACAAGTTACTGATGAATGGGTTAAGTAAACCAAAATTACTAATTTCATTAAGTTACCTAAAAGAATAATAAACACAAAACCACGTGGAGTCTAGCTATCTAGCCTGACAATTTTCCATACCCTGGCAACTGCTACATGGCTGGTACCGATACCTGCATGGGTACTGGTAGGTTGCTCATAACTTGCCTACCGTATAAGGCCTACGTCAATATTTTTGCATATGTCCGCAATTGTATCTTCCAATCATAACCGTATTTTATCGATCAAACTCCAAGCCACTTTATTTCAAAATGTTTCAGCCAAACCAATAAGCGCACACTGCACAGTCAGTACAACAGCGCCTCAGGCCAGTACACTACATGAGTTCGTGGAAAAAGGGAAAGGGCAAACACTGACTGTTTTGATTAGCATATCACCATGGCAATTAAAAGGCGATTTAAGTGTTTTTTTGCAATATAGATAAATTGCAACAATTTAACACAAATTGCAGCAATATAGATAAATTGCAACAATTTAACACATATTGCAGCAATATAGATAAATTGCAACAATATATGATATTGCATGTAATTTAACCAAAAAAATGATGCAAAATTTTATATTGCGTAGCTTTACACACGCGACTTAGGCTACAAACCACAAACACAAAATATTCTGAAATGATATGTTATGTGAAGTTCAAGCGCAAAGTGTGGTGAAGCTAAAAGCGCCAGAGTATACTCAACAGTGTACGGCTTTTTGGTGACGTTTGGCTACGAGAAAATTGTAAACTTAGTTGCAGTAAAACATCAATATTACGACGTCCACCATAACCAAGTTGCGGGTTCAATTCGATCAACATTGCGTTGTTGCGCTTTTGAATACGGCGAACCCACATACATTGGGCCTACCAATTTAAGAGCAAACCTGTTGATGCTTCAAAAAATAACCACATATTTCTGCGTAAACTGCTACAAATTGACCTAATCAAAGCTTACTCACTACGTCGAAGGACTTTTGGTAATCAATGAATTTACGTTCTCAATATACAACTTTACGCCCAATACTTGAGAATAATTGCGCAATGCGATTTATTTAAAAGGTTAAAGATAAAGATAATTTCACTGGTGCAGAGTGTGCACGTTTTTAAAACAGAAATTTTTACCGCGTTGGCGCCAAACGCACGTTTGTCTGCTTTTTATTTTTGATGGGAGGTGACTAGTCGTGATCATCCGCAATTAAAACATTACACAATAAGTTTAATTTCTTCGCGTTATAAATACACTTTCTCCAGCTTGGAAGTTAGTATCAACAGCAATTCAGATTGAGAATGTAAGTTTTAAACATTGCAATGCTATGTCAGGTCTTGAGGGCAGTTACTATTGGAAAAATATATGCAGCTCAAACCATCTAACTCATATTTTGCTAGGTTAGTGTATTTTTAAAATATATTTATTTTTTTTAAAAAACTTATCTGCTCAAGTTTAGATAGTAGGCCTATAATGGCTATGCTTTCGTTAACGTACTGGGTTAGCCACATACGAATTCACGTTCTGCAAAGCTGTTTTTTACATGAATTAGTGCTTGTTTTGCAAAGCATTGCAGTAAAAAGGGCAGTGCTGCTGTTGCGATACCAATTCTTCGTGTTGTTAAAACTGTATTGTAACCAACCTATTTAGAATCCTGCAGTATAGAGTAGGGAATATATAGATCTATTTCCTTTGTCGTTCTTCATTATGTTTCTGTATCTTTTTGCACAAATATCTATTAGCTATATTCACCTAACGAGCTTACAATGAGTGCGAAACCGGTCGTGGATTACTGTTTCTGCCCGCAGCAACATTATTTATATTGTTGTCTTGGTTTCTCTTGGAATTAATCCAACAAACTCCATTTGTCTGTTCTTTACTTTTTCTGTTTTGCAACTGCTATCCTTTTCACTGCATTGAATGCCCAAACGCCAGGTTGAGTAATTTTGTTTTGTGGTTTGCGATAATAAATGGTCTTGCCTGATTATTATTACTGATGAGAGACGTAATCCCGTAGCAGGATGGCTCAGGTCTAGTCTTGTATGCAAGTGTAGTTTTGTGTATTTTAGCAAATTCTGAGCATTGCCGAAACTTTAATGAAGAATGGGTAACGAAGCTATAGCAACAAACTCGTCGCATATTGTGCTGTAGCGTTTTGCAGCGGGGTTATTCAGGAACTTTTATAGCTCGTTTGTTGTTGAGTTTTTATAATGAAGCTGATAGAGAAGTTGCTTTTAAATCACACATCTGGCATAAAATTCATTACTTTTCAATTTTATAAAATGGTATAGTAATTGTTACAATGTGTGCAATAACCCGGCGGTTTGATTGGAGACGGAAAATTGGTTGTAATTGCATATTTCATTTCACGAACATTTTCAATTTGAGTGAAAATGTTCCAAAGAAGACTTAAACCCGATTTCCGCCGTAAGTAACATTATAAAAAAAAAACGTAAACCCGACTTCCGCCATAAGTAACATATAAAATCGCTATGCTTAATTTAAATCTTTGTGGGGTTACTTTCAGTATCAATATCAAAAGGATAGAAGTAGGTATTATAAATTAGAAAATAGTATATATTAGCAAATGAAGCTCACAGCCAAATCCCACGAAATGATCTCAGGTAATGTTTGAGACCGGGAATCTCAACCAGGGAGCAAAAAAATGAGAAAAATGGACATCTGCGGACTTAATGATATTTTTTTTTTTGGTCTTCACTTGTTTTTGAGCAGAAAAATGGACATCTGCGGACATGATGACCCTCAAATAACCTGTCCTCCTTTGGCATAGTGAAAATATGGTAATTCTACTGCAGCTACTACAAACGAAATACAAGTACCGATAGAAAATTTTAAATCTAAGCAAGCGGGAACAAGCGTCGAGAGTCCACAGAAAGAAACGACAAACCATAAAAGGTTGAGAACCACTGGTTTAAGAGAACGTGCAGGCAAGAAGAGTCCGAAATTGTCTTTGCAGTTAGCTCCTTGATACCTAATATTTGGTTTGTCGGCTCTACCTTTATGCTTTTTAATCGTACCGTGCAAATGCTTAAATTTGAAAAAAATGCGTTCAGTTTGGGATTCGAAATTTTTGAACTTGAATGTTCAAAAGATGCAGTTGTGACGTGAGCTTGAAGGCCAGAAACCAGATTAAATTTATTTTATGAGTCTCTAAATTTCGGATAAAGTTTGTGAGTATTTCATTGAATAACGGGTGGTGATAGGCATTGTGCATTTCGCAATGCAAGAAAGTGGCTTACGAAATAATCAGTCAAAAGAAATTTACAATGATAAGAAGAATTACTTTCGTAATTCTTGGCCCAATTGAAGCACTTATTCATTTACTTTATCACGCTAAACGCTGTTCGTATAGCGTCGTTATACGGCTTGCCAACGACGTAGGTGATTAAAAAAACCATTAAACGAAATTCGATCACGCCAGACATTAACATGAGCAGTAGTTTTCCCATTCGTTCCAAGTTAATGCAAAGACGAAGGCAGTTTATGATGATGTCATGACTTAATTATTTTTTCATGATATATAAATGTAAATTTCATTGGAGTTCACTTAAGTCGTGGCACAAAAAAAGAAAACTTGACACTCAATCCATTAATTGTCTTCAAAATTCACTTTTAGGTGGAAATTAAACCGAAAAAATAGTCAGTCCAGCTTGTGAACATGAGAAAAATAACATTAAAGATTGATTAAAAATTGGAACTGTTGGTGAAAGAAATTTTGAAATCGTGCAATTTGCAGCCATATACTACGTCAGTGGCTTGCTGCGCCCTTCAGTACAAAAAAGTCAATGTAAAGGTTGAAGTTGCAATTTGAAGATGGAAAATTGAATTCGAAATTTTTAGAACTATGAAGAATTAGGCTGCTTCCTGCTTTTGAATAACTGCGTGTAACTGTCCAGGTTTCGAAAAAAAAAACAGTTTATCTACTTACTCTTTCAAAATGTTTAACTGAGGATGAAATCAATAGCCTAACTGAAATCAACTGTAGTAGAGATTAATGAATTAACATCTGTCAAGAAGTTCTGGGAATGCTGTAGATAAATAATTTTAGGAATGTCACGTTAGTACAAAAACTGCGTAAGTCATTTTTTGGCGAAATTGAGTTTTCAGCACCAAGTTGTTCCTCTGGGTCAGCGCTAACGCCTGACACACTTTTTGGAAAAATATATCGACGCGTTCGCGAGTTATGCTCCAGTTTTTTAAAGTGCGTAAATCAGCACAATTATTAAATCGTAATAACACATTGTGTACCATGAAACCATGTATACTTTGTTCTATTGTTATTTTGCTTGTGACGCAATAGTAGATACAACGATTATGGTTACGAAACGCTATTTTTACCTGTGGATTCATTGTTTGCTTGACTTGGTAAGATGTACAACAGAAAAGTTGGTGTGAAAAATGGAGGCATGGCAATTCCAAAACTTTGCATTGACTCACTTAGGAAGTTGTTCAATGGTTGATACATTACAAAAAATACTTAAATCGCCCCAGTAGGCTAATTATCAGTTAATGTTTGATTGCTTACGATGTGCAGTCTTTTTCTCACAATCATTTATTATTTATTTCCAGTTTGCAATAGATTGTAAATTCACGCAAAATAAAACCTGTTTACTTCATGAAATGATGCTAAAAAAAGAAATTTTAGTTTGTTTTTTGGCTTTTTTAAAATTATCGCTCGGCTATAACGTTGACACTTCTGTCAGCACAACAAGAATAATCAAACCCTTCCTCGCCGACCCTGAACAATCCATCGACAATCCAACTTACTTTGGCTATGGCCTGAACGTACAAGGAGTGACAAATTCTTCATCCAGGTAAGAAAGCTTGCAATTCAAGTTTTATTTTTTACCAAAAGTTAAGTTGGGAAAAGCAATACAAAAACACCCATTCGACTAGTTACCGTACCCGCGTGAAAACCCATCACTCGCTATACAACAGGTTGCTGCTAGCTGTGCGTGTGCATGTCAAGATGTACATTGAAATTCGTTCATTTGAATTCAAGTCTTAGATGTCTAGATATATGTCTTACAATTGCGGCCATCAATTTTTTCTCCTTTGATTGACTGCATTGAGTGCAAAGGCTGTAATTGCTGCAAAACAAATTTGATTACTACTCAACAAATGAGAGGAAAAGGATTTTTACCAGCAAAATTATTGTACTTGGGTACTCGAATTCTTTGTTTCGAAAACTTGGCTGCGGTTACCGCAATGCTTTGAAAACAATACATGGGTTCTAAAGTTAGATAAAAGTATTTCAATATATTTGCAGCATTTTGACCATTGGTGCGCCAAAACTCATCGATCCAAACGATACCTCGTCACAGAACGGAGAACCGTCGCCTTCCAGTAAGTAGCCTGACTATTATAACTACATTTAATGCTTTTGTTGTTTAAGCGATACTTTACTAAAAGTAGGTTTACAGTGATTTTTTGAGAGCTGAGAAGTTGGCACATTTTTAATACCGGCACAGTCAGAATTAACTGGGTGAACCAATCATTTTCTTTACGAAAACAGCTGTTACGTAAAAAATAGCAAATAAATTAAGAGTTCTGCTGGAAAGTGAAGAGAGCGTAGCACAGCATGCCCATGAGTCTAACTAAGACACATGTTTTAAAATGTGCAATTTTGTTTCAGCTGTCGGAAACATTGTAACTTGCGACATCGAGCAATCTTTTCCTCCAAGGATTCCTTGCAATTCTCTTGACCTTCCTCCGGACTCAATTAGAGGAGATGCTTATGGGATGAGTGTTAGCTATGATCCTACGCAAGAATCAGTCATTGTAAGCGTAACATCTAAATGATGAGCTAAAATTGTGTTAAGAATACACCTTACTACCAAGCCCATATACAACTTGTGTTGCGTTGGGAGCCCACTTATTTCAGCAATTAGTACGATTGAGCGGCGAACGTAACTTATGCCACAGCATTCGCTTGCTTAGTGCACGAAAAAAGATTCACTGATGCACACACATTGGTGTTTCGTACTTCGGTGTTCATCAAAAGTAGAACTAGAGCTGCCGAAGCAGCTGAAAAACGGCACGAATGCAACCATGTAGCGTTGATTGAAAAAACCAAACGATTAGTTTTGAAAAGCATAACTATTTATGAAAGGCTAATATATATCAAATATAAACGTGAACACCAACTTTTTTGTGTAGTTGCATTTGTAACAATTGATTGTAAAGTGTTATTTTTTGCAAACGGCTGAAAATAACTTAAGCATTGCTTGGTATAACTCATAATTATATCAAACAACTTAAACCTTTAAAGTAACGAAAATCCAAATGCAATATTCAATTGCCAGATGTTAAACATTAAGTTTGTAAACAGTAATTGTATTTTGGCGTTTGCAGAGCATTGCATTAAACCTATTTCAATAAAACACCGTAGCCATTGAGGGGCAACTGTGAGTCTGTGTCAGTGACGTTTTGCCTTAATTACTTGTCTCATTTATCTTCAAAAAGGTTTCTTAATTTGCTGCGGAGTTAATTTAGAGGAAATTAAAAAATTCTATTTCAAATAAAGTTTCAGCTTTATTTTTAGGCGTGCTCTCCCACAAAATTACTTATATGCGACAACGAAAATCAAACCTCGCACAGTATGCCTGGTTACTGCTACAACACAGCCGATGATGGAGAACAGTGGTCCACTGATGCACACACTGCAGCACAAAGTAATAATTTTTTATAGATTATGTTGTCATTTTGGCACGTTTTTTGAAAATTTTCCGCAGCAATTTACTATATTGTGTTTTGCTACCTCACAAAATCTCATTATCTCGTATAATTCTCGTTAAGACATTCAGAAGCCTTTCAGAAATATTAATCAATAATTACTGGGGGCACTTAAACGACTCGATAAAGTGACAATATTACGATTGTTAGCATACTAACAATCTACTTTGATTTACGCTTTTTGAAGCAACAATATCCTGCGTGAGTCGTTTGAAAAATATTGTTTTCTGCCAATTTAGCAGCAATTATTTCGAGAATTTTTTCCTCACAGCAAAACTGATGTGATTGACGTCATTTGCAATGATCAGAGCTATAGTAATGTCAAAGAGAATAAGTCAAACTTGGTACAGAAATCGGCAATGCGCAAAAAAACTAGCACTAACTTACAGATTTTCAACTAGTCTACACATTTTTAGTAATAATTAAACGTGGAAACTTTCATAAAGGCTTGAAAAAGAAAACACCTTCTTTTTACCCTGTTCAGAAAACTCAATTAATAAGGAGTGGCGAGATACAAAGGTAAAGAAAGGTCAAAAACATGCAGAGTAAAATCAAGCGTTCATTATTAAAGTTAGTTGTTATAAATGCAAAGATTTAAAAAAAAAAGGGCAACGGTTATGGTCTCCCACGCCGCCCCTTTTTAAGTATCTATAAAACGCGAGAACAACTCAGTACATTTCGTTTTTAGGATGTCCTGCCCCCTTTCGAGATTTGATATTTCTTATTGATGGTTCTGGCTCCGTGGGCTTAAGAAATTTTGGAAGGGTCAAGAACTGGGTGATTGCCCTTGCAGGACGTTTTAACATCGCTGATAATTCAACTAGGATTGGAGTCGTGCAATATTCGCATTACTTTCCTAATGTGTAAGTATAGCTATATTTGTGTACGAGTAGTCAGCCAGAACATCATAGAAAATGTTCTTGGGGGCCATTAAGATTTGTTTTAGAAAGGGCCATAACTGCAGCAAACACACCAATTTTACTCACACACCCACTTTTATGTTAAATATACGTCAATTTTCAATGATGGACACTGGACAGGATCTTCTCCGCAGGTATCGCAAGGCTGCTGTCTCTTCTATAAGCATCAATCTTTTTTGCGTTTCAAATTAATTTCGCAAAGCACACTTGATTTTAATTTAAACATTTGACGAGTTGTACGCATTTGTTTTACAGACCACTTTCTAGACAAAGGTACATCAAAACTGAAATAGAGCTTGGCCAATTTACTTCCAGAAGATTATTCAATGTAAGTGTTAAAGCAATAATAAAAAGCAAACGTATGCAGCAAGGACACAAGTAGAATGCAGAATCACTTTGCTTTACAAAGCCTGCAAAATAATTTGTTGATATCACCTCAGAAGCGGAACCAGGGGAAGTTCGCCCCTAAACCACTTTTATAACACAGCAACAAGTTCAGGACTGTTAGGTAACATTACGGGTTGATCTGTCCAATGTTCCAGCGTTATTATGTGAACCGCCCTTGCCGAAGCAGAAACATTCATTCGGCCCCTGTTTCTGTACAATGCTTGTCGATTATTTTCTTTATTTGCCACTTAAAGAAAAACGTGCAAGTGATGAATGTGATTGAGCTCAATATGACATGTTTTATTTTAGGGTGCTGTACGAAGCATTTCTTTGCAACGTTTTACAACCTACACTGGAGCTGCTCTCAGCAAAGTGCTTCTAGATTTTCAAAATTCGTCAAGATATGACGATCCAGACACTTCCAAGATTCTTATTCTCTTGACCGACGGACAGTAAGTATCACGATCAAATCAAAAAATTATACCGTATAAATTGTACCCACAGTATTACGCCGAAGCGTGTTGCGAGTGGCAGGGCCTAGCCCGCGGCTTAGCGTAAGGAATACACAGCTCCGAAACGTCGCAGCGGTGACAATACTAGACCGATTTGGCCGGCCCGAGAGTGAAGCCCCAGATCTCTTGCGTCAACAGCGATGTCTTTAACCATATCTGCTTACAAAAATTTGCACAAACTTTCAAAACGCTCAGTGATTTGCATACATTGTAAATAGTGCAATGCTTGCGTAATGATACGGTTTGAACCGATAGAAAGTTGTTTTGATTGTGATATGGAAACCTACATGCAGATTAGGTTATAGCAGTTGTATAAAGTATAGTCCAAGATTAGGCCTACACTGCACGCTAGGTTCCACAGACGTGTTAGACTACTCTTAGTCTGAGTGTTTGCTGACTAATGGACATTTGCAACCAGCGATGGGGCTATGCTAGGACAACGAAAGTTATTTTGAAGTCTGCAATTTTGGTGAAAGTTGAATAACTTTAAACGCTTGTACGCCACGGGTCAAAATCATGTTACATTAAAAGCTGCTCAGACACAGCTAAAGTCGCTGGAACACATTCAGAGCATTTTGTAAACTGGTTTCAAAGCATTGCGCTTTTGCAGACTGGTTTTAGAACAAGCATTACCCAATTCGATTGATAATTGGCTAAAAACATATTTTTTATGCAATATTTGATGAAATTTGACGATGCGTTGACCACATATGGCTTATTCAATGTGCTGTTACAGCCAAAAACAATAAATATGAAATGTATCACAAAGGCATATTGAATAAGGAAAACAGCGTCAAAATTACGTAATCTTGGCGATATGACTAAGCATCGTTCCTGGGTAAAAGATTTGCTGAAAGTGATCGGAGTTTATGTCTATTTCGGTGACTGTTTATTGGAAAACGCATACTTTAACTTTCACGGCCAACAGTTAATTTGAAGTTTGTAGCTTTATGATCAAACTGAACAAACTTCAATGATTTCTAGTTTAATCAAAATCTGAATAGTCATCAGCTCTAAGCGACATTTAGACCTTGTTTACGAGTAAGTGGGTTTGAACTGAAAGCCCTTGTGTAATTGGAATAATTTGGAAGAAATTCAAAATTCAAAAATGTCAAGAAAACCTTACTTTGTGTCAGACAGGAGCATGTAATCCTAATGCATTTTTAGAAATTAATGACTTGATATTTAGCATTTTGTCCTCACGTTTTCTGAAACTAAAAAGCGCCTGTTTTTGCACATATGACTTCGTTGTACGTTGGCCAATACTAAATATTGCGTATTCTGATTTCCTTCTGAATTTGGAACATGCTTTTATGTATCAAAGTCCTGTGTGTGTAACTGACAGGTAAACAGGTAACCACGGCTGTTCCAGCTCAAGCTTTTTGGCACAAAGAAATTAAATTTAGGCGAAATTATCAAAATAACATTATTACTTCAAAAACAAGTTTTGAAACCAAACTGCCAAATTTGAACTTTGAATGTGCAGTTTATTTTCTCTTATATTTGCTGCCTGTTCTCCTTAATTACAGGTATGGAGCGCCACACTCACCTTGTCTCAGTGCACACGCTGTCCAAATTATAAAAATTAAGTTCAAAAGCATACAAGGTTTTTGGAGCATAATCAAATATTAATGTCCTAATTGAAAAAAGTGATGGCGACATCAAAAATTTACATGCGATGAAGAAAGTCCACTAGCTTTGAACTCGTTTAAACCGGATATGTAGCTAGACAAGGTATACGTGTGACTCTCAATGCATAATTTTTGAATAAAACTTTCTATGCTGAAACATGTGACACTCTTGGCCAGTAATTCCAACCTTTTTTAGTCATGGCCCACTTGACTGTGACACTATCAAGAGACTGGGACCCCCTTAAGTGTAAGTTTAAAAGTCCAAGTCTAGAAATGCAAATGCATTTATTCCTACTCTCTAGCCCCTCTCAGAGAACCTACTGAGGCCCCCTTGGGGGGCCGAGGACCATGGTTGAGAACCCCTACTCTGGGCAATCTTTGATAGTTCATAATTGCCTGCAATGTACCAAGATCTCTAATTTGACAAGATTTGTAATGTATGAGGTGACACAATTAAAGCAATAAAATAGCCTATTTCAAAATATTAAACTTGAGGCTGAAGCTGTACACGCGTGATGACTGTGGGCTTATAATATATTGCTTTAGGAAGTATGCTAAGAATAATTGCAAATATCTGTCAGAGTTATTAAATTATTGAAATGATGTACCGACATTTTGTCAGCCAGACTAGTTTGGAGGTATTTTTATCTTTAATTAGATCCACTGACTTTGATATTGTACCGGAAAATGCTGCAATAGTCAGAGATTCAGGAATTATCACTTTCGCTATTGGAGTGGGCGAGGCCAATGAAGCCGAATTGAGGGTAAGTAGAATATTTCGCCAAAACGACTTCTTTTCAAAACATGGAAGAACGTTTAGATCACTATTTGCTTGGCTTAGATCATTATTAAGATCATTATCAGACTCACTTCATAATCTATTTTTACCAGGTCATTAACAATAATCTTGGTTAGTTTTAGTTGTGACGCCCTTTGATCCTTTTTTTAAGTCACATGTTTGCAGATGTTTTTACAATCATCTGAGTTAGGCCTATATATCTTCATGGAAGATGACCCAGTTGAACATCGAAACCCCAAAACTAGTTCAGTAGCCCAATGCACTAGCAACTCGGCTAGCTTCATGTGCACTTCAGAACTTGCCACATGCATTCATGAAGAGTATTTTCTGCAATAAATTCGGCTATTCTAGAAATCGATGTGGATAAACAACAAATATACATATGCTTTCTCAGCACTTCGCGTAACGAAGTTGACATTTTGGACAAACTTTTACTATGCAATCCCAGGCAAAAAATTAAGTAGATTTCGAATCTTTAGATTTCGTTTTGTAGGTATCGTTGCTTCTGATAGTTCAAAACAACATAAAAGACATGGCAAAAAAATTGAAAAGGCGATTACAGGTGCTGCAGAAACGCGTGTGCTGGCTCAAATGCCCTCTCGTGAAAAGATCCTACTGAGCAATCGAAACTAGCTCGATTTCGGCTTGTCCTATTTTTAGCAAAATCTTGTTTCAAAGAAAGGGCGCTGTGAGGCGCGAGACAGCTCATCCGTCTGTCCCAGGGGCGAGCTAGATTATGAAATCATAAGGAAAAGGAAGTCAACCCTGACAATTCAACATTCATCACACGCATACTCAGCATGTAATTCACGTAAAAATTAAAATAAAATAAAAATAAAATGAAAATGACACAATTCTCACCGAGACCTCTCCTCGTGATGCTGATGGTAGCATCTCTTGGGACAGAACTTTCAATATTTTGTGTCGCATATTCTAAAATTGAGTTTGGAATTGAATTTACTGTACGTGGCGCTCGTTAAATTTTGTTTCCCTCACCGCGGCCTCGTGACTCGTCTGATGAGCTCCATTGAGCGAAACAGCTGTCACGAGGAGAGGTCTCGGTGAGAATTGTGTCATTTTCATTTTATTTTTATTTTATTTCAGTTTTTACGTGAATTACATGCTGAGTATGCGTGTGATGAATGTTGAATTGTCAGGGTTGACTTCCTTTTCCTTATGATTAAAATCTTGTTTTTTTGCATTCGCAGCAAAAGTTTTTTGAGAATTTATGGTTTCTTTAACTTCCTCCACTTTTCCAGTTATGCCATTTTTCATGTTATTTCCATGTTTAAATTTGAACGTTCATGAACAAGTTTAAAGAAAAGGATATGCTGCCATTAAATGACTAAAATACTAGCCTACTTGCAAATACTTAATCGTACCTTTACAATAGGCTGAATCTTTTGCTCCGTGCAGTAAATTGCTAAAAGTAATTAAAAAGTATGAAGAGTTTTAAAAAATTACAGACTATGTTTTTTTTAGCAAATTGCGACCGGTGACACTAATTCAACCGACCGAGTCTTCTATGTTACAAATTTCGAAGATTTGGATGAAATTACCGGACAGTTGGCTATTCAAATCGAAAGCGCCGTATTAGAAGGTAAGCAAGGACTGCAGCAACACGGTGTTTATTCATGATTAATCATGTTAATACCTCTGCGGTGCAGGGGCGGATCCAGAACGTTTTGGTGGGGGGGATGTGATTTTAAATTAGTTTGAATGTTAACTAAATACAAGGACGTTTAGACCCGGAAACGGGCGTAAATAAGCCCATTGAAAATGTTTCATGTCAGGGGCGTATTTAGAATTTATTTCAGGGGGAGTACACCAAATTTCGTCACTTTTTTAAGCATAGTTTTCCGGCAGAGTTAATTTTAACCAACATCAGTAACAAAAGCGATTCTAGGGGAATGCGGGGGCATGCGTCCCCGGAAATTTTTTGAAAATTTGCAAACTGTAACAGTCCTTTTTTCAACATTATAACTGGGGGAGCAATTGCCCCACCAGTGAACTTTTTTGCCCCTCCAGTAACGTGTTTTGAAATTTACTATAATAGCTTGTTCAAAAGATAATATTTATAAGTTACTTATAAACTTTTATGGCAATTACAAATAGTGAAGCGTTAATCTCGTGATGATAAGTACGGTACTCGAATAACATCAGACTGATCTTCTTAAGTTGAATACGTTCTGATTCTCACCCAAAGTAACCTACGATCTGAATGCGCCGATGCAACTCGTCTATGTCGTAATAATCTTTTAATCAGGTTGTCCCGTTGGCCTACCACAAAGCCCTCAACAGTCACGTTTGACTAGTTTACTACAAAGTCTAGGCTAGCAGAAGAGAGTAATCGAGTGTAGCTAGATAGTGCTTAAAAAACAGTTTGCTACATTTCAAAAAAATGAGAGTTATGTAACTAAAGATGTAGGTTTAGCGAGATTACGTAGCTTGGAAAAGATATGCTATTTTCATATGTTTGTATCGCGTGCAAGATGGTGCAAGACTAAGGTGAAGGTTTCGATTCAGCTTGTTTATGTGCCAAGTTGCCTTGGCCAGGAGACAGCGAAATGACCTTTAGGTCTTTAAGTCTAGCTGCCACCTGTCTACCACTTTAAGGTGGAATCATAGAAAAATATAAACATAAAAAAAATAAACGATGGTTGTTGTTGTTATTGAATCTCCACACTGTCCCTTTTAGTGCTGAACGTCAAGCAGGGAAAAGCTGTGAATATCCATGTTTAAGTCATTGGTTTGACCCGACTCAGAATGAAACCTAAAGTCTACTGCTACAGAGACAGACGCTCTATCCACTTCGCCATCTGAGAAGTTGAATCTGATGAAAACGATTTTCATTTTTTACACACATCAAACATGTAAGCAAGTTTCAAAAAAAAAAAACACTGATGCTAACGTTTCGACTCAAGGCTAGAGACGTTGGCATAAATACAACTTGTGGGCCCAAACGGGCACAAGACAGTTTAGTGTTTGCTTGGGTATTTTTAAGTTAACTGTTTTGAGTTTTGACAATATTATTCGCGGCGTTGTACTTTGTAAGCTTTTCAAAGACAACATAAAATGGATCAAGCAAGTTAGAAAATTTTACGCCGTTGACACGGTAAAATATGGGCGTTTAATCTCATTCTTGACTCTAATTTTCATATCGTGTACAACATCAAACATTTCGACTAATACTTGTTTCACATAAATAGTTGTAATAATTTGTCAGACTGGAAATAATGACTACTACCGGCAGTTTGTTGTAGAAAAATTATTTTTTATGTTGCAACAGTGTTGCCAACTTAGCTACTTGGTATCTAGATACTTTTTTAGTCCCCTTAGATACCAATTTTTTCGTCTAGATCCTAGCTACTAATCTAGATACTTCTATACCTATCCAGTTTGTTTATTGTTTTATCCCTTCGCGTAAGAATGCCGGAAACTGTCGCATTAATTTTGTGAGCCGTTCTTCCTAGTGTTCAGCTCAGTACCGGTAGCTTTTAGGCCTAAATTTTACACTGAACTGAGTGAGCAACACAGTAACCGGATTAACTGCGGTAAATAATGCACAAGTTAGTTTTTCTGGTGTGCATAAAATCCAATCATATATTGAAATCCTGCGAGTTATTGTATTTATAAGCTGAATTAATCTTAACAATTTTTTGAGGGCTTTGTTCCAAAAAGATGATAAAGTGAAAAGAGCATTTGCTAATTCTAGGTAGTTCAGAACTTCTGTTACAAACTATCAAGTGTTTTAGGCTTCGCCTCAACAAAGTACACAATACTCATTCGTCTTGTAGACTTTTGAAATATTGTGGTATTTTGTTGAAAAACTTTGATTGAGCACATGAGCGGTTAGGAATGTTAGAGTGGAGTAAGCCTACAGTATTAAAAAGGATAGTGTGCTGTGCAGTAGATTCTCAGGTGCTTATGCTAATATATATAGCCTACACTGTTAGTGCGTAAGTTTACCAGAAAGTTCATGAAACTGCTGAATTCAAAGTTCAGTCCATTTAAAACCATTATATATAGAGCCAATTGCTGAAAGCTGATGATATGACTTGACTAGCAGATCCACGATTTTTTTTTAGTTGTGTTTATTTTCATTCATTTTTTGCTTGAATGTGTGGCTATGATGTGTTTAAAGGTGCTTCAATGTCACTGCGACCAAATTGTGTCTTTACTGGGCAGAATATTTCTCGAAAAACTGAATGTATGCTATTATTAAATGCTGTACATAAGTTCATGTCAGACTCCGTACTATCGCTTGTTTTTTGTCGTATTAACGCACTTTTTGTAGTTAGATACTAATCTAGATACTTTTGTTGTTTAGATGTGGTTTTATCAAAAATCTAGCTATTTTCTAGATACTTTTGGTAAACAATCCAGATACTTGAGTAAATTAAAATCTGGCAACACCGGTTGCAATGGCTTATGACTTTATGCGCAGATGGAAGGTTGTGGCACCGCAGCCATCCCTGTGTCATCACTCCTTTATCAATGGGTAGCTAGCCTTGAAAAATGCTTTTTGGGTAAGCCATTTTTATTCTAGTAATTGATCCCCAAACTGCCAGACGAAAACTGTCTTAATTTCCTTCTCAAATAGCATTTTTCAAAGCTAACCCAAAAAGTGTTTTTCAAGACTGTTCATTGATATAAGGGTGATGACGCCGATACTATACCCAAATCTAAACTGTGTACTTTATTGTGTGGACTTCTTCTCATGTTACTGGCTTAGCGTGGTTAGTATGGCGTTGAATCTCATTTCTGCTGCATTATTTAATTCCATTGAATTAGTCATATTTACATTTTATAAGCACCAGAATATTGTACTAAGAATTAAAAAGGTAATATTGCGTTTTATGAAGAGTACAGTTTTCATGACCATACAGTTCTACAAAAGATGCAAGCGCAGTTGCCATGCACAATTCTATTTTATATCGTTTCCGTCAAAATCGATGACGTTGGCAATACGCACCTAAGGTTTTTAAAGCCTTTTTAATAGCTATAGCAAAAACTTGTTAATTGCTACTTTATTACTACGAAATTGCCCCCCAGTAAAAACTTCTTAAAAAATGGTTTGCACTGTAATGGCCATTTTAGCGCTTTTTGAACAATTTTCAGGCAAAGTTTGTTCATATTTTTGGCCCCTAATTTAGAGTGCTTCACCAAAAATGATGCATTTTGTACGCACAGTTTCGAGTATGCGTGCTTAAGGCGACTAAGGCATATTGTTATGAAAAGGTTTGAAATTATGGACAAATTTTATTCATCCAAAGCATTGTTGAAAATGGCTGGTGGGGGGATGCATCCCCCACATCCCCCCCTGGATTTGCCACTGCTGCGCTGTTACTCTTTAAGCACCATCTATCCAAATTCATTTGAATGATAAGTAGTTAAACACACTTCGAAACGGTATAAACCATTGAGCACAAAGATTTAAAAATCAAAGCAAGGTTGGAAGCGTCACGCTCATTAAATTTCAAGGATAAAGGTTGTCAAAAATTGCGAGGTTAAGTGCAAAACGCCCAAAATTGGAAAGCAATTTATTAATTAGTCTGGCTTTGGTGATTTTCAAAATTCTTGAGCTTACAAGCCATATTGTCTTTGTACAGGTTCACAAGACGCAGCAAACCAGCACAACGAATTGACCTTGGCACAATACGGTTTTTCAATTCAGCAATCAGTGAATGACCAACCTGATGAGGTACGATTAGGTTTGAAGTAGATGTTTTTGTTCACAGTTTTCTAGTTCCGAGTCGTTGTTTTTGTTACTGTTTGTTTGTACCTGTCTGTTCACTTTGTTTGCTTGTTCGTTTTGTTGCATTGTTGGTCTGTTACTCTCGTTTTCACGTCGTCGTTTCGTTCGCAAAGATTGAGAAGAAACAACCAACAAGCAACCTCACGCGTAAGTCGTAAAGGTAAGAGCTGTTACCGGCTGTATGACAGTATTTCTAGACAGGCGCATACATCAGATACAACTGCAAAAGCGTTTTTTACGCTGTAAAAAAAGGTAAGGTTTGTTGTTTGGTAAAAGTACTAGGCCTGCTTGAATTGACTAAAGCATTTCACATGTTCTTGTGTTTCTGATCATTTTTCTTCTTCATTCCGGCACCATCGATTGTTTTGTTCCAATTAGCAGGATTAATTGACTTAACTCTCAAAAAGTCATCGAAAATCTGCGTCACCATTTCACAATTTAGGTAAGTTAGCCAAACACAACTTATTGGTAAGTTGAGCTGTGTGAGCAACTACGTCATTTTAAAGATTGATGCGTTTTCTTTCTTTTTTGACAGCTGATGGAATAAAATTGATCGGTCTCAGCATTTGGCGCATGGGAATAAAATCTCATTTCCTCACTATTTGCTTGTCTTGCATTGCGAAAATTGGTTAACGCCCAAAACTCCAGACAAACAAGAATTGTCAAAAGAGAGTGGCTAATTTGTGTATAAGTTTTAGACTTGATTAGTAAGCCTGTGTAACATCATGTTCTACACTCTAGTTTTATATGATATGTGCATTTGTAGCATGCTCTTGTGCAATAAATTTAGCCCCAGGCAGAAAGTGTTACGCGTTTTGTTCGAGAGCTGAATACCGTACTCTTTATTTTCGTACGCGCTAAAGCTCTCTCACCCTTTACACCATTCATAAAAAGCACTTAGACTTTCGCACTATTTGCAGTTACTATTTTGATATCAACCTCATTAATAATATAGAAATGTATAACGAAGTATGAAATGCCATAATAGGCCAACATAGAAAACGTGTTTCGAAATCGTAAATAGCTTGTTTATCAGCAGACATGGGGGTTGTAAGGAGCATATACGTAGCTTATTTTGATTGTTAGTTAACCTTTACTTACAGTAAAGTGATTATACAGTCATCGAAACTAGAGGTTTACAACACAACTGTTCATCAGTTATATAATATTACCTACAGACCGGCCGTTAGCTCACTTGTAAAGCGCATAGGCTATCGGTGCGGGAGGTCTGAGATTCGATTTTCGGGCCGTTCAAATCGGCACAGTGTTGCCAACGGCTTGCCATAGCTGCGACGTTTTTTCGGAGTTGTTTAGCCCAGGCGTTCCCTGTTGATCAGCATGCTTCGCATAGCATGGGCGAAATCGCCCTTTCTATGGACTCAGGTGCCGAATTTGAAGTATCTCGGCTGACAAATGGTCGAACCTGAAGATGAGCAGATTGCTGATTCCGACATTTCGCCGATATTGTGGGAAGCATGCTAATCAATAAGGTGCTAACCGTTAAGCTGCCGAGATGGTCCCCGCCACTTCATACACGCTTCGGTGTAATGCCGTGAGTATAATGATAATTGATTTTTTTTTTAATTTGACCTACAGATTACGACCAGTTTTTAAGAGTGATATTGCATGGGCAAGCAATTGCTAAGAGAGAGTCATTTTCTCGACAGCATAGAGGATTCACTGACTATATCGATGGTTTCCCTAATTGAGTACTTTTTACACCCATTGGGAATTCTGCATACACTGATACTTAATTGATAATTGCATTGGACGAATATTGAACACAGACTTTCAATAACGCGTTCTACCCTACTATACACCTCTCACAGCGTATGAAAATTTGTGATTATGCGACGCTACTCGTGCTGTATATATTGCGTTGCTATGTTAAGTAAACGTCATACCAATAATACAACGCAAATTTCGCCATATTCAAAGATTGGGTGATATCGAGACTAAATACAAACAAGTTGAGACAATCCTAATAGGCGTAAGTCTTATCCTCACCACACTCTAGGTGGTGGACGGTTGTCAATACTGTTGCTAAAATTAATAGTGAGACTTTATCAAGACTAAAGCGCAATTTCCCTTCAACAAAACGATTCACCCAAACTGTTAAGACTAAGCCATAAGTAAACACTATGCTTTTTAACATAACTTGTTAGCAGCATTACAACTGTTTGGCATGAGCGCTTGGTGGTGAATACCGCAAGTTACAGTATTCCATATGCTTCGTTTGTACTAAGCTGCACACAAATGAAAATTAGTTTTGTGATAGCAGCACATGCGTCAAAGAAATCAAATCTTCATTATACTCGCGGTATTAAGCCGAAGCGTGCAATGAGTAGCGGGGCCCATCTCCGCTGCCTAGCGCTTGGGCAACACAGCTCCGAAGAAACGTCGCAGCGGTGACGAGTCGTCGGCGACACTGTGCCAATTTGACCGGCCCGGGATTCGAACCCCAGACCTCCCGCACCGATAACGATGTGCTCACCAACTGAGCTAACCGGTCGTGTGCATCATAGTAGGAAACACTTCTCAAACCACTCGGCAAACTCGAAGTGGATTCGACTGCACACACGCATCGTTTGCGTCACCACTTAGTGACATACAAAAATGGAGCTGGACGACTGACACAGCTCGCGGTGTGATTTGGCGCTATTACGTTCTCAGTAGCATTGTGCGTTGGTTCGATATGAAGTGACTCTAGTCTGCGAAAATCACTCGCATAGTTTCATTATATTTACAGCCGTTTTCATCTTTTCGTACTCGTGTCGTGGACGGCACGAGAAAAACATTACTACTACTATTCTGTAACGATTTCTTTTGATAAAAGTCAATTTTAAATTTGGACCTGATGCAGGTTTGTATCATTTAATTCAAAAATCAAATGTTTAGCCAGCTTGAAACTCTACCCTTCATCCTTTTTTAATATTAGCCGACAGCAGGCATGAACGTTTATGTGAAAGCCCTGTTCACGTGTGACACCTAGTGCAGGGGTTCTTAACCTTTTTTGCATTCTTTATCCCTGCCAGTTGAAACAAGTATAATTTACCCCCAGTGCAACACTTTTACCTTTTTAATAATGAAAATTGAAGTTGGTTTTAATTTATACTTCAGAAAAATTACCCCCTCGGCCGGCAAGACTTACCCCCAGAGGTTAAATTTACCCCCGGTTAAGCACCCCTGACCCAGTTCCATCAACCTCGCGATAACAAGTCAACGCGCTTTAGCTACCGTAGAATCGTAGATACCGCTAAATGATCCGCTAGGTGAAGCAGTGGATTCGGTTTGGGTGTAGGTGATATCACAAAGAGCTTTAAGTTTTATCAAGCTTGGTGTCGTTTAACTGCAAACTAAGCACTGGGCAAGAATTAAGCCGAAGTTTTCTCAGAGTCAGGCCCGAACCCGACCCAAAAAACAACTTTGGTTTGAGTTCGGCGAAAAAGACTGAGTTCTACGAGTTCAAGTTCAAATTGCAGCTGTGTAACGCGAAATTAATTTTGTTAACTATCATAATTAAAACCTGACACGTCTTAATGAAGAGCTCAAATGGCCGAGTGGTAAGAGTATTCACAGCCTTCCTGCTTGACGCTCAGTATTAATGGGACAGTGTGGAGAACAAGCCGGCAAGTTTACTTGTTGTGCCGTTGGGAAAAGCATTCAGCGGGATTCCCCCGTCTTGGTGTGGTAAACAGATGGCTGGCAACTCCTAAACTAGCTCGCATAGCGCATTGATCGCTTTCTCGTAATAGGATAAATATGCAACTAAATACAAAAGAAACTGCAAAAGTAAAATGTTCAGCAACATATTTCTTGCCTGGTGAGTTTTATTTAGACCACAATTCATTTTGTAACAATTGAACTCTTTGTTAAAAACAAAATCAAAAAACTACCTATATAGCTTATACAGTTAGTTTATGGTAGCATCTCAGCTGTTGTCTATCGTCGAACCTGTCTACAGAGACGAAGCGAATCCACATGGGGGGGGGGGGAGGGAGATATATCCCACCACCAGCCATTTTTACAAATGGTTTTGATGAATACAAATAAAAAAAATCAAATCTTCATTATACTCACCGTGCTGCGCCGAAGCGGGTACAGTAATTTGAGTAGCGGGAACCATCTCCTCGCCAACACAGCGCAGCGATGCAGATTGATTTAATTTGATTGCTTCATCTTTATCCTCCTATCACGAGAAAGCGACGAAGGCGCTATGCGTAGGACGAATCCAGACTCGCTTAGGAGTTGCCTTTGTTTCCAAGTTTTCCGCTTGAATTTTCTTCTGACTTCTTTAATTTGCTGCTTGCCAGATTCCACCAAGCAGAGATAATCATCGTGATGCATCTTATCCAAGGACGCAACAACGAGACTAGGTTGGGAGGTGAACCATCAACCGTGCGATCATGGTCGTCGTAAAAACGACGCTCCGAACCACTACGCCACGCTGCAGAACCGTGGGCAACACTGTGACGATTTGACCCACCCGGGAATCGAATCCCGGACCTCTCGCACTGATGACGCGTGCTTAGCAACTGAGCTAACCGGTCGATTTTGATGAATACAATAATTCCATTTCCATAATTTCGAACCTCTTCGATAACAATACGCCTGATTAAGCACGCATAAATCGAAAATGTGCGAACAAAATGCATCATGTTTGGTGAAGATCTCAGAATTAGAGGTAAGAAGTTTAACAAAATTTGACAATTGTTTAAAAAGTATCAAAATAGCCGTTGTAGTTAGCAAATTTTCAAAGCTTTTCTGGAGCAGTATGCTTCCGGACCATCGCAAGCTTTTTTGTTCCTCAATTTGCTTCAAATTGATTCTGGCGGAAAAAATACGTTTGAAAAATATCTAAGTTTGATGCTCCTTCCTGCAGACTTGGCGATTCAGAGGAATCTCCTCGGGAACCAAGTTGGAACCAGTCGGAACCGGGAACCAGTCGGAACAGGACACATGGTCTTTTCGCAGCCTCTCACCAGAAAGACATTGCGTAATTTTCTTTTGTACGTTAATCATTTTGCATCACGCGTTATGCTTTTCTATACAAAAAAAAAACTCTCCTTCCCTAAAAAAAATTCTGAATACGTTTCTAGCATAAAACAATTTCAAAGGGCTTATTTACGCCTTTATCCGGGTTCAAAACGTCAAATGTCTTTGTATTTTGTTAAGCATTCACTCTAATTTAATTTGCATCCCCCACCAAAATTTCTGGATTCGCTCCTGCCTGTTTAGCTGTTCCGTATTGAGATCATCGCATTGTTCAGTATTTTTTTGTTGAAGGGAGCGATTGCAAATCGTCGCTAAAACTTGTTTTTGAAGATGTCCCAACTTATACAGTCTCGCGTCTCATTTAGTTTACTTTCTGACAGGTCATACGATTGCTTACTTAACTCATTTTTTGTCAACAACAAAACTCGCTGATTTCAAGTGAGCGACAGTTGCCCCAAATAATAACTTTTTGTACTGAAGCAAATTGGCAACTGTCTAACACGCAAGAATCGCATAGTTTTCCAAACGCGCAAGCTTCTCTTCTAATTAACTCGAGAGAGAACGTTGTATCGTTTCTCGACTTATCGTTCTCTTGTGATCAGTGATCACTTCTTCTCATTCATTCGGTTTAAAATAGGGCTTTTTACTTTGTAGGCCGTACGAAATTGTTTGTTTTAGCAACTGTTCAGTTTTTATAGCAAAAAGAAGCTGGCTGGCAATCCATACGTTGTTGATAAATAATATTTATTAAAATCCAAAGTTTCAAACGCATTACTTTGATAAAAAACATATTGGTACCATACATAACTTCTTCTAGTGTGTGGTTTTCTTGATGTTGTATATTGTCTTCTTTGTCTGCTTTAAGCCTTACTCACAAATAGTAAGACGAAAATGTAATGCAGTGATCACTGCTGTTGGAAAAAATCCCTGATTTTCCTCCAGCACATCATCATCTCGCGATAATTGAAGTCCCTTAGTCGAACCTGTACCGAAGCTCACCACTAAAATATGTTTCAGTTAAAGGTTAATAAATTCAAAGCCGATTTGGGATTTCGAGAATTTTTACAATCAAAACGAAACATTTTTTTAACTTTTTAAACCTTTGTGAACAGAACAGTTGCGAAACATAAAATAAAATGTTTTCTTAAAAAACTTAGTCTCGAATCCACTAATAAATATTATCTGCAACAACTACACAGCAACGATGACGATATCTTACCCATGGACTTCTAAATAGAACCTGGACTGGAAACTGGTGGACAACATGAGGCCAACTATCAAAAACAATGCATCTCGGTATCTTGCCAAATTCGTACGCACGCACATGCGCAATAACAATTGTTTTACACGCGTCATCAAATGCACATACACGGACAAGCCATGGACTTCTAAATAGTAGAACCTGGACTGGAAACTGAAAGCGCCACAGGACAAAGTGAGGCCAAGAAACCTAGCTGCGTGATAGCGAAATCGCATTTGACAAACGGAGGTGCAAAAGTGAAAACTTGCGCGCTTGTCCGTGTATGTGCATTTGATAACGCGTGTAAAACAATTGTGATTGCGCATGTGCGAAACCTAGCTGCGTGATAGCGAAAACTGAGCTGCGTGATAGCGAAATCGCATTTGACAAACGGAGGTGCGAAAGTGAAAACTTGCGCGCTTGTCCGTGTATGTGCATTTGATAACGCGTGTAAAACAATTGTTATTGCGCATGTGCGTGCGTGCGAATTTAGCAAGATACCGAGATGCAATGTTTTTGATAGTTGGCCTCATGTTGTCCACCAGTTTCCAGTCCAGGTTCTACTATTTAGAAGTCCATGGACAAGCGCGCAAGTTTTCTCTTTCGCACCTCCGTTTGTCAAATGCGATTTCGCTATCACGCAGCTCAGTTTTCGCTATCACGCAACTAGGTTTCTTGGCCTCATTTTGTCCTGTGGGGCTTTCAGTTTCCAGTCCAGGTTCTACTATTTAGAAGTCCACGTCTTACCCCGTAACTCACCTCAGTATGAAATGCAAAAATGTTTGTCTACCAAACCTATCATAGTGTATTACACCGCTTACTTACCTAATTGCTATTTCTTGAATTGAATCACTTTTATCTTTGCCATTGTAGTTCACTGACAATTGACACATATCCATTTTTAGTTGAAGCATTGTTTTCCGAAAAGAGAAAGAGTTGTCTTGGGTAATTGTTATGAAATAATCACCTGTTTTCTGTTTGTTTTGTTTTTACAGAACATAACGAACAAACAATAAACACACCAACCAAAGACAAACAACAACAACACAAGACGAGACAAAAATAAAACATGGAAAAACATCACAAATTCACAAAAACAAGTCGCGCTCTAAGAGTCTAGTGTATATTTTTTTTCCTAACCTGTAATGAACGATGCAAAGAAATTCCATATTCACCCAACGTAAAACCATTCGTCTCATTCCCTTCCTGAATGGCAGCACCTTAAAAGTAAAATCATTTGATAAGCTTTAGTTTGGCAACCAAATAGACTTGTACATTACGAGTAAAACGTCACAACACAATACCACGAAACTCCGTGAAAACCATGAATACTACGGGATAGAAACCTCACGGAGAAATGTTAACACTGGCCCAGGGATCGAACCAACCCTTCCAAAAAAGCGATGTCATTAACCACTATTGGCCAATCAGCCGATAAAGTAGAAAGTACTGTAATATAACAGAATTACTGGTATTTTTTTACCTTCCAAGTTGTTGCTTGAGATTTCATTAGCTAGCCGACTGACGATTTCATCTAAATCTTCAAAATTTTCCACAAAGAAAACTCTTTTTCCAGAGCTGAGGTCTCCAGTGGCAACAGTCTAAAATCAGTTTAAAGTTATCATAAAACAACATGTTTTTATACATCATCTACAGTATGATGATTTCTTTAATTTTATCCTCCCCGGTCATAAAGTGACGGAGGCGCTATGCATTGTACGAATGCACACTCGCTTAGGAGATGCTTTTGCTTGCGAGTTTTCTGTTTGAGTTTTTACTTCTTTAACTGTTGCTTGTTAGATTCCATCGAGTAGAAATAATTATTGTGAAGTATCTTATCCAAGGACGCAACAACGAGGCGAGGGTGGGTGGGAGTTGAACCACCAAACTTGCGAGTATGGTCGTCGTACAGTAAAAACGACGTTCCGAAACACTCGGTCACGCTGCCGACAATTTATCTATAAATGGTTGTACTTATACCTACGTCATGGTCTATATACTGCATCATGCTATGGATAGAAAAACCATTCATAAAACATCTAGGTGCCAATTTTATTTTGGTCCAAAGATGGTGCGGTACTTAATTGTAACTAAAATGAATGATATATGATTATGCGAGGTCATGATTTTCAAGCATTTAAGCCATTTCAAAACACGCACATTATGTGATGTTCTAGCTACAGCACCTTTTGGTAATTGTTTCAGAAATCATTTCTATAATGACAAAAAATAGAAATAGGCGTTTTTGGTCGCACACGCATGGGGGCGCATATAGCGCTTGATATCCGTCAGTACTTCATGCTGAAATATAGGCATATAGAGTTGGCCGAGTGGTTGTGCATTGGGCTCCGAAGCTGGCTTTGCGGGTTTGATGCTCAACTAGGTCATCTCCATGATGCATGTACTTCACTACCACAAAAATCCTAAGCTGCAATTAAGTGGCTTGAAACAACAACAAAAAAAAAGCTGAAATATATGGCACATGAAGCTGGGCAAGAGCTTGGTGCATTGGGCTCCAGAACTGTTTCACGGGTTCGATGATCAACTAGGTCAATTCCAAAGATGCGTGTATCGTGTAAAAACCTAAGCTGCAATTGTATAGTGTTTTAAAAAACAACAGAAACCAAACAGAAAGGAATAAGCTAGATTTAGTTACGCTAAATTTTCCACATACTCTGAGCTCCTGCACGTTTGCTCCGCTAACTCCGACCGCGAAAGTGATGATGCCAAGGTCTCGGATGGCTTGAGCGTCTCTGTCTAAATTCTCGCTGTCCGTTGAGCTGGAAAATATAATCTCGTAGATCAGCGATGTGCAATTGTTCGATACCAAAAATTATGGCCTTCTAGGGTGTATTTGAGCTGGCCATGAATAAGGTGAATCAGTTGTGTAAATATTGCAAATAACTGAGGTTTACTGACCCTTACGAAATTTTTTCTACATTCAACTGTTACTTTAAAGATAAAATGAAAGCAACTGTAGGAACAAAATAGGCGAAACAATTAGGATGTTTCAGTGTTTTGCTCTAAGTAGAGCACTTTGTGGTGTAAAAATGGATAAAAAGTTTGTGGTAGAGCTTCCAAAAGCAATAGGTTTTGCCAATTTCGAAAAACGTTTACGAGAAATCAGACAAATAATAGTGAATTTGAAACAATTTTATGTGAGGAAAAATTATTCAGCGGAAATCGATCATCTAACCGTGAAATGGTAGGCCTACGTATATGCACACTATCTTTAAAATTGCCAATGTCTGAAGATTAATTTTGCTGCTTATAATGAATTCCGTTGGTAAGTTAGAGTAAAATAGAAACAACAAACCATCTGTACCCGGAAAAGCGGAACTAACAGAAGAAGTAACGAACGGATTCAAGAGAACTAAACAAGGCATATCATCGAAATTGCAATTTCACAAAAATTAATCGTTTCTATTAAACGTGACAAGCCTTGAAGGATCTACCGTTGCGTTGTCGATAGATTGACAGCAAAATGGGTAACCGATCAGCAAATAAAAATGTTTCAGCTTGAAAGTAAAAAATACGTTCAAGCTAAATAGTGGAATACGCAAATTTTTGTGCTCGCCTACGATACTAACACAAACTAGCAGGAACGAACAATTATTGTATCATTGATGCTTTGGTATTTATAGCCAAAATACCCTGGGTTCTGCGTATTTAAAAAGAGATAAGGTGTGAGAAGAGAAAAAACGGTGAATGTCGCAATATCATCCCTTTTTGAACTAGTAGCACAAGGCCTTGATAAAGCAGCGCTGCTAACAAGGAAACGTCTTGGACAATTAGCAACTTCTTAGGCATAAAAGTAGTCCCTTTAGAAAATACCACGACCGTCTTTATACTTTTTAAAGCATCAGGAAGATATCACATTTGCCTTGAATTATAATATTATGCTCAAACGATGCTCTTGGTTGGGGAGTGGCAAGCTTATTAAAACGTGTTGGCACTCCGAGCTACGTGATGTGCCACCACTAAAGGGTTGGACCGAAAGATTACCAAGACCATTAGGGGTGTCAGAACTTAGAACTGTCCGGGTGACTACTACATCCATTTCTGACAAGTCTTATTTTAACCCAAACAATACTTACTTTCCGTCAGTAAGCAAAATCAAAACTTTTGCTGTATTGGGATCATTGAAACGGCGAGAAGCTTGAAAATCAAGGGCAGTTTTTCTCAAAGCAGCAGCAGTATATGTGGTAAAATTTTGGTATTGAATCCGCAAAACGGCGTTCTATAACATAGCAAGATTATGGTAATGAAGATTATATTGCGATTATCAGCGGTGTAACCAGTCACCAGGGCACTGGTTTAACCCATTTTGCGAACCCCAATCTGAAATATACATTAAAGCATTCTTATTAAATGTACTATTTGCGATCTGTGGGCTGTTGTTATTTCTCCTACCCCCTTCTAACTATTCGATGGTTATGCTCTTGGTGATTATCATTGAGTATAAGCAACCAGGTAGTATCAAAAACAAAAACATTTGCAGTATTTACTTCATATTGACAAAGATACTCCAGTTTTAGAAAAAAATACCTAGCAACGTACAAGGTATCAACAATACCAGCACTTACGTTAAAGCTTTGCTGATTAGAAGATGAACCCAATGCGATTTCTGTTCGAATATAGCGTTGATTTGTTATAGCCCTGAAAAATAAAAAATGCCATCATAAAAACTAGCTATAAACGCTATTACATAACTTCGGCCGCAATACAATAAGCATGTGTATAAAAAGACTTGCTTCACTGCTATTTGATTTTATTAATAGTTTGCTTTAGATGTAGGCTTAAAATTTTATTAGCGATTGAGTTTTTGCAGAATAAATAAAACAAACGTTTGTCTTCTTTTCCGATTCTTGGTAATGTTTTGCAGTTTTTGAAGAATCAGTTGTCGCACTTGCGAGAGCAACCTCATTCGTGTGTATTCATTAGCCAAAGCACGAGAAAAGTGCGACAATGAGTATCCTGGATTACTCGTTTTCAAGCATAAAGTTTCCAAATTTTTAAATACATGGACAACAGTATTTTTTAAGGTTGGGCATGAGGAACGATTCAGCAATTTTGAAAAACTGCCAATTTTTTATAACGTAAAGCACAGCTTTCTACACGCAATTGTAGAAGCAGATTTTGAAAAACCGCTGGACATATTTGAGAGACATTTCGGTTCCTCAAAACGCCTTTAAAAACACTCTGCATTGACATTGTACACTGTGGTAAAATCATTTACCGATTAGGAAAATAATGAGAATACTGAATGACTCCAATTCTGTTGTCTCCATTGTTGATGTTAAAGTTGGACGCCAAGTTAATGATCCAATTTTGAATGGTTTCAAAATTCCCCCTTCCGATTGATCCAGATCCATCCACAAGAAAGATGATATCTCGGCTCAAAATAGGACATCCTGTGCGAAAAACAAATAAATTCTGCACTTTACACTTTTTGATTCGCTTTGACGCATTTAGCAAATAAGCTCATAGTAACTTCAGCAAAATTTTTCAATGAGTGGAATTTTCGTGCCTAGCAAAAATAAAAATAAAATCTGAAGAAAGTAACACGGCTGAAAGTATGGTTTTGAAATCATTAAGCAACAACTTTTTTTCAAACAGTTTACTTAAAAGTGATTAACGACGTTTATGCAGTTTGTTCTCTCTTGCACTGTGTTTTTTTTTTATACAATCATAACGTTTTATCTAATATTCAATCTCACAATCAATGGACAAACACCAATAGCGAATACTAACTTAGTTCTCTGGTAAGGGAATCCGGGCTCCAAGTTGCAGAGTTGACATCACGGTTGTAACAGTATCCTGGTAAATTTATTACTTCATTTGATCTGCCACATATTTGCTGCTTTGTCGGAGAACATGCCTGAAAAAAGTATTGCAAAAAGTGCTTTTTGATTACTCAGCAATCAATCAAACCAAATTGTTAAATCAAGATATATTCAGAATGTTATATTCCCTTTACTGCTTTCTTGTATCAAAAGGTCTTGTTAACATGAAAGAATAATGCTCATCAATTCGTGAATTCAGGCTACACAAACTTTTTCAGTGAGAGCAAGCTCTATTGGTGGTGAATTAGTACTTATACTTACCACTAGACTGTCGCTAAAGTTGTCAAAATCGACAGTCAATCCATAAGCATCCCCTCTTTTTGTGTCCAAAGGAACTCCAATTGGTTCACAAGACGGACCCGCAGATGACATCACAGCACAAGTGAAAATACCACCAACATCTAAAGAAAATCAACCACACGTGATTTTTTAAGTAACCTAAACTTTAATTTTTTTTAAGTTGTTTTAACGCTTTGCTACAAAAGCCGGGCGTTAGCTCAGTTGCTAAGCGCTCACGCCATCGGTGCGGTAAATCTGGGGTTAGATTTCCGAGCCGGTCAAATCGGCTTAGTGTTGCCAACAGCTCGCTACTCCTGCAACGTTTACGCGGAGCTGTGTAGCCCAGACGCTAAGTCAAGGAAATAGGCCCCCCAACTTGTTACACGCTTCTGTGTATTTACGCGAATAAATAATGAAGATTTGATTTTGATTACAATAAATATAACAAATATTTAAATCGGGCACAGTACCGTATCGACATCAGATCGCCACCGATGCGCCGTTTTTTTGATGGTGGGTTACCCATGCGCCAAGCCACGGAACTGGGCCCCGCTACAATGAGTTACACGCTTCGGTGTAATACCGTTAGAACAATAAAGATTTTACAGTATACTTTCTTTTTCAACAGTGGTGAACTTACTTGAAGGCTGGGGACTTCCAGATTGAGGAAGAGCATTACTTCTACTTCTTCTTTTCGGAGCTCCTACAACTATGGAGCTACAAAAGTAAAAGCAGCGCATTACATAAACCTTGCAAAGAGAGGAAGCAAAAGTTGATGAAGGTGATCATAGCATCCTGCCGTAGCCAAATTCAAAAAAGTTACTGAATACGCAACGGAAAAACTGAAAACTATCAGCAGTTGGATTTCTTGAAGTTTATACCCTAAAATAACTCTTGGTTTTCCCACCACATTAACTACCGGATATCAGTTCATACAATGTTTATGAACGTAAAAACCACACGGGTTAAAGCGGAAAAAACAGCACGATTATTAGGTTCGTAAGAAAAGCTTCGCAAAGAGGGCTGCGATACGATGAGACAGCCCATTGGTCATTTAACGAAAACGCGAACATCACCAAAGCTTGGCTTGCTTAGTGTTTCAAAATCTTATGATGCAAAATCTCACGACTAGAGTAGGGTTAGTCGGTTTCAAGCAAGACCGGTGTAAAGCGTGAAACTCGCAAGCTAAAAAGCGGCCACAGCAACAAAAACAGAAAACATCCTCGAGCCTAAAACCTTTAACTTGATAAAAATTCAAGTTTAACTTGATAAAAATAGATTTAATCAAAAAATTTTGGGTTTAACTCCAGTATTGGGTATTGCAGAGTTGAACTTATTATACGAAAAAACTTTGGATAACGCTGGGTTTAATCAGGTGCTATTCACCTTAATATAACATAAACAACCAACCTTGTAGACCCAGAACGCATTCGGAAGTTGAAGTTGTACCCAAAGAAAATTGGGTTTGTTGGGATTTGACTCGAGTCCAAAACCTGGTAGGGTTTTATCAAGTCTGTGGAGTTTAATAACGTATCAATATTGAATGATGACGTCTGGTGAATATAAACAAGCACAAAAAATACGAAACAGGTTTTACTTAACATTTTTGACATTTGTAGTTTGCTTTTTGCAATTTAAATCTGTAAAAAATGACAAAGATTTAACTACAGTGATACTATACAGTATCGATAGTAGCTCATACGCTTACAGGCGAAACCTTGGCCGGGCAATACTTTCTAAACCCAAATCTTTTTCAGTAAATATTTTTAATGTTCCCTCACAACCTAGGCAGTTGCTGAAGACGTAACTGTTCGTGAATCATTTATTCTTATTGACATTCTGTTGTCAGTGCGAGGGCTACAAATTCGTAGCGACTGGTTCGATCCAGGCAGGAGCCGATTTAGTTTGTCGTATGTTTTAGGTGGCTCGGCTGCTTGTAGGCTATTATACTCAAAGAACGCCAGCTCATTTTGCAATTTTCTTCAACGCACTGCCACTATTGAATTTTCTGTTCAATGCTCTAAAAATATTGCTTTGCATCTGGTATAACCTTTACAACTTTTGCCAGTTACAGCCTCTTCAAAACAAGAAATGAAATATTTTGAAAGACATTTTTGGAAATGCTGTCTTCCCTATAACCCTTGATATTTTGTTGCTAAGACTGACATTACAAACCTCAAGACTCCTCTTCTTTCTACTCTGCACTCCCCAAATTTGGGGCTCATTAGAAATCACTCTAGTTCTTTAAATAACTAAATTATCGCCTACTCTGTCTGCATGGACAACATTTCATGTTTTCAATATTTTAACACGAGAATCAATGAACGAAGTTGGGTTTTACATATGCAGCAAAAAAGTCAGCAATAATCACAAATTTTTCCTATTCTGAGAAAAACCGAAATAACTTATTTAATCAAGCTTGTGCTCACGTCTCTGATCAGCTAAAAATATTGTGGATAGGTTTTACGCTTACGACCCTGTTATAAAAAATATTTTGATGGTGCGAAATATTTGCGCTAGGTACACTGTGCGTTTGAGAATGATGTAATTATGACGCGAAATTTGGCTTACATCCGGTTTATTGCTAAAAGGAAACGCATATCAAGGAATGATAAATTGAAAAAAAAAAAATTGAGACGTAAGGACATAAAAACTTTTAAAGGACTTTGATTAGTCGACAAATTTTTGACATTTGGCTCACTCAGCCAATTTGAAATCTGACTAAACGCACGTCAACGCACTGACATTAAACCAGAACTCCAATTTGCAGTGACAGCAAAGTTGCGTCTCATCAACTTAACGGATATTCTTTCTTCTAGCTAAATGTATTCAGGCAAAAAAACTTACTTTCGGGGCACATCATAAAAACTCTGTGGATCAATGTTTCCTAACGGGACCCCCAGCGACACCCAGTCAAAAATCTGGAGTTCACCAGAGGAATGCCAAACTAGAAGCGAAACTGTATTTCCAGAACACATTTTTCGCATGTGGCGCAAACAAGGCGTTCTTGCTCCAATATCGTAAGAATGGGACCTAACGTACTAAAAAGGTAAAGTACCCAAGCTTGACAATGGTTTTTATATTTAAACAAAGCGTTTCTTTTCTTAAATACCACTGAAGATGTATCACTATGAAAACTGTGTCATTTAAACTTGCATTGAGTAATGGAATATTCACGCTCCACGGTGGAACCATAAGCGCCGGCAGGGGGGAGAGGCACGGTGCCATGCCCAAGGGGGGCATAACACCATGCCCCCCCACACTCCCCTTTGGCCCTGGCGTTGTTGTAAGTTATACTGTAGAACACACCGTCACGTTATCGAATTAACTTTTTTCTTGCGGTTTGACAAGGCATTGACTTTACCAACTTGAATTGCATTTGCCTATCTAATCGAGAAGAAATATCACGAAGTAGTTCATTTTAAGTGTAGCGCATAAACGTTTAAAAATAATATCAATTTCTAACCTTTCAATAACTTGTTAAAAGAAAATTGTAAAAACGATTATAACACCTATCTTTCAGTCCACAATATAATTAGAAATGGTTGCAGCCTTCTTTCATTTTTTTAGCCAAGCTTAAGCTTTTGGACATAGGCCACTAAAACATTTTTATGTTGTCTATAGTTACCGCAGGTACCGGTGTGTCCTTTTTCGATAAAAAAATATGCTAAAGATGCTTTTCTTGTAAAAACCCTTAAAATCCGTTGGCGGTTAAGGGCTCTACCCCCAGACCTCCTTCGCCTCCGGCGGCTGGAGGCTTCGCCCTCAAACTTTCCGCGGTGCCCCTCCCTCCCCCCATTGCCGAATCGTGGGTGCGCCACTGGGTGCAACAAATCACTATAATTCTCAACAGTTATTCTGCTGTGATTTTTATAGCTATTGTGTTCGTCATATTGCTTGAATATTTACTGATATACTATGACCGTTTGGTGAAACGGTTGTGTAACATAATTATCAAAATTTGCAATGCAAGAAATAAGACAAGTACTTAACAATAGTTCTCATAACTTAAATAAACTCACGTTGATTACTAAATAGTATTATCGCAAATAATAAATCTTGAAACAGGTTCCGGCTTGTCTAGGTTTAGTAAGTGTTTGCATGCTTCATAATTCGTGCTCCTTAATTCGTAAATACCAGTGGCTTGGCCGGCGGGAAGGGGCATCGACGTTCCAATCCGTCGAACCTAACCTGAAGTGGTGTAAAACATTCTTATAGAATACCTCAATATTTGTAATGTTTGGCGTACCGGTTGGCCTACTGTAGTTTGCTCCACCCCCCTCAAATTTTATTCTGGCTGCAACCTTTGAGAACCACTCCCCCACTAAATTGACGAAAAAACACTAGTACAAACCGAAAAAATGTAAACGGTAGCAATATTGCAATTTCCATCTCAACCGATACTCGTGTATAATAAGGTTGACCTTTTTAAACATTCAGAAACTGGTCCGTCATAGCAAACTGGTCTATCTTATGAAACACTAACTATTCTTGCCTCGCATAAAAGACTGAAAAAACTGCTCAGAGTTTTGTTAGCGCCTAGACTTTTTCTACATTGCGTGTAACTTTCAGTGGTGCAAAAACGTATAAAGGGTTAAAATCACTTATTGAAATTTGCAATACAAACATTCCGTAGAATAACGACATGACAATTTCGATTTCCTACAAAACACAGAACTTTTTCAAAACTCAATGCGCAAAAGAGGATCCATGTTACATGCGTTTTAGACCTAACACTAAAACATTGAATTCATCAAAACTACAGTATGTTGTTTTCTTTGCTACACGAAACTGTATCGCTCAACAAGCAAGCAAATGCCAATTGATCTAATCAAGGTTTGCAGTATTTCACGATATTAGTATAAATATTCCTTACATGAAAACCAAAATCTTGAATCGTAATTTCGGAAACACGAACACTCAAAAAGTACGGTAACTAAATACTTACACAACTCACTTGATGCATCTTTGCTACTGCTCAAACTACTTGAGACTTTAGTGAAATATCAAACTAAACAATTTTAAGACCTTGCTAGTACTTTCACTGCTTTGATCTTTGAAGTATTTCCAGTTAAATTATATCCCATAATTTTCACAAATACTCATTCTACTTCGCAGTCTCCGATAGACAAAATTCTGGGAACGCATCTACGATAAATCTGATTTTTTTATGATTTATATTTAAAACCATGCTTTTTTTATTAAAACTCTGATATAAAATTTTTTGATCACGTAGCCTAAAAATTGGTTTTCTAACACACTGCTGTGACTAAACATGGTTGATGTAGCAAATGAATGGGTAAAAGATAACGACGGAAATAGATTTGGCATTTTCCTCCACTTAAGTCAGTTTTGGACTGACAAACTTCGCGCTTACTTCGCCTTCTTTAAAAGCGTGTGCACTTCACGGGTATGATGTCATAGGAAACGCAATATTTCTATATTTTTTGCGTTTCAGGTTAGGCGAAGCAGGATGATCGTGTGGCTTGGTCGCTTTTTCGTGGCAATTCAACGCAATTTCAGCGTTGCTTCGTGCTGCTGTTCTTTTAACTTCAAGTTGACTTAATTCCAAATACGCAAAAAAACTGACAAATGGTTCTGTTGATATGGAATCGCCTCTTACTGATTTTACGAACAGAAACTGTTTACTGTCGAAAAAATCTTCATTATTCTCACGTTATTACGCCGCCTAAGCGTGTAACGAGTAGTGGGGCCCATCTTCGGAGCTTAGCGTCTGGTCAAAACACCCCCAAAGAAGCATCGCAACGGTGGCGAGCCTTTGGCCAGACTGTGTTTGATTTCATCGATCTGGAGTTCGAACTCCAGATCTTCCGCACCGGTACCAACGTCTTATAAACAACCGAGTTCAACAAGCTAAACCAAAATCAAGTCATTTCTTGTCAGTAACTGAGTAGTAAGTAGCAAATGTCTTACATAGAACGATAATCCATGGTTGGTTCTATGTAAGACATATTTGCTACGGGTTCATGTTGCCAACCTCCTCGTGGTGAGCCCTGGAAATTTATCGTACATCGTGAAGCGAATGGCAACGATCAGAGACAGCAGCACACAGAATAATCCATGGTTTCGTGTAAAAATCCAACACTCAAGCTCTGTAGCCTACTGGTAAAACCTAAAAACTTAAAACAAAGTGATGGATTCGGTGTAATTTTTTTTCATGTAACTAAGAGGTATTTTTCTTCCATCACAACTATTCGGCCATTTGCTTCTAGTCTTAATGCACGTGGAGATGAACAAATTTTCCAAAATATTTCGTAATTATGACGCTATTGGCATTGATTGATTAGCAAATGGATTTGAGCCAAATCGCCTGAATTTCACTTTCAATCTTCCCACTGCTGGCAGCTGCAGTGCAAAAAATGACGGAGCACAGCTCGCGGCAACTGACTGCAAAGTGCGAGCAAAAAAAACAGCTAAATCCGTTGAATATCCCTGTTCGCGCTTCCTGCAAGCGCTAACCTGTTATTGGCAAGTACGAACTTTTTATGGGTTGGAAATATGTTAGATGCAGCTTTGCTCTGACAAAAATCATGTTAAATTAGGATAGAAAGGTCACCAGGGGAGAAAATTTCACGTGATCTAGATCATATTTTGGCAAGAACCACCAGCTTTCTACTGAATTGTACAAATTAAAGCCCATTAACGAACGCAATGGTACAAAAAAGGTAACACCTACAACAGGGTGTCCAACTCAAACTTGCTAACGTGTCAATTTTTGTATCATAATTTCCTCGCGTGCCAACGCTTGGCGGACTATCATTAATTTAGTAATTTTTTTTTATTTTTAAAACCATATTGTTTATAAAGAACTAAATATTCACAAAAATACGAAAAAAACATTTATAGTAGTGTGAATTTTATCAACAACACGATTAACGAAAGCCCTTTCCTGCATGCATTTGCTCTGAGTTTGCTACCCAAATTGAGCTTCAACTGCGCAATGGCAATAAGCATTATTGCAGCAAATAAGTGTCAGTCGGTCAGCTGACTTCACAATTCATATTTATTTAGTTTTATGGCAGAAAATACCTGTTTACACAGGTTTGTGCTTCCAAATTAAGCTAACCAAAAACGAGCGCTTTTCAAAAGAACTGGATATGTTTCTTCTTGCAACTGAAAATAAATCTACAGCAGGGGCGTGCCCAAGAGTTTAAAAGGAAGGGGAGGGGGCCGCAATTTAAAGCCATGCCAGCAGGGCCGCGTATATTTTCACTGAACAAAAAAAGATCATCAAGTCCTCAGATATCCAATTTTCTGCTCAAAGTCAAGTAAAGAGCAAAAAAAGATCATTACGCCTTCAGATTGTCCTTTACACGTATATCAGGTTTACACCACAAAAGTTTTGTGCATTGCAGCTATCCCTGCAAAAATAATGCAGAAGCAATCTACTAAGTGCGTGGAAGCTTTCAAGCCGGTTAACCTTCATAATATATTTTTAAGCTTTCGTAATACTGTTTTTGCAAAAATTATTTTATTTATGACAGAACATTCACGGCCCATCTGAAAGACCATCGCGTCTCGTTGATGAGTCGCGACCCACCAGGTAAAAAGAGCTGTTTTACACTAGATCATATTTTGTAGCTAACATAAAACTAATCTGTGGTCTAGCCGAAATTTCAGTTTTACACCTCATTCGTCTTGAATCAGGATAGACGAGCAAAAACTGCGAAAATCGGAGGCTAATTTCATTAGTACGATACTGCAGCAATAAACTATATCACGATACTTAAAATTTCATTGTAGTATGTTTATGAAATATGGAAAGAGCTCGCGTGCCACTTTCAATGTTGTCGCGTGCCACGTGTTGGACACCCCTGACCTACAGTATGCATGCTTGAATATTTTCCATCGCATCGCCTGATGATGTAAGATTGTATTTCCTAAACCAAAATTTGTTGTTTTGTTTTTCAAAAGCTTTGACAAAAATGTTTTTTCATTAAACGAATACCCTGAACATCTTACCATATTTCGCAAATGGTGAATAGCATATTAATAACTCTTCAGCGTTTTGAACGTAATATCACCCATTACTGACATATTTTGTAGGATTGAAAGGATAAGCGAAAATCGAAATCTTGCGACATAGTCTATTCGTTTTCATTTAGTAAGATTTTTTTAATTCTTTTAAATTAGAGAGCTTGAGTATACTCGGCGATATTTTTTTCTCAACCAAACCCGTTAAGGCCTACAGTAGGTTACTAACCTTTCCAGAGCTGTTTTTTCGTAAGGTGCATTTTTTTCCACAAGCTAAACATGCTGCTGTTATTTCAAGTGAGAATGACTAAAGCATTCTTATCAGCTTGACTCATTAATATATTCCTATGCAACTCGTTAGCTCACTGTGCTTTCTCATTGTTACGGAGGTAACTTACGATATCTTGCGTACAAGCCAGGATGTATGATTCAGCAACCCATTCAAGATTTATTTCACGACCTGGTAAAAGCAATACAGAGCGTATAAATTTCTGTTGGTCTTTTAAGCAAAAGCTCAGGCCCAGACATTTAAGTTAGAACCAAGGGCAAACGTTCTTCTAGAGTTTGGACTACTCTAATCGTAAATAGTTTGTACGATGTCATATTTTACTCAAATATACCGTACAACGTACTATTATGCTTTTTTCAAATGTATAGATGCAACGGTGCCGATAATAAACTACGCCTCTTGTGAAGGTCTGGAAAAGCTAACCATTTTAAAAATGTGCGTCCTGACTCCTGATGCATTTCTGCTTTGAGTGGCAAAGTTCACCTTTTACTCTGCCTTCTCTAGTAATCTCTAGTAAGCGGCTTGATTTCTAATCAACAGTTTGAAAAAACCTGCGTGCAATGATTAATTAACCACTTAAGGGTTTCTAAATGCATCTACCACAGAATATGCTCTAAAAAGGAGGCATTACTGTAATTAATGTGACATGCTCTTTATGTTTTTAGCAAATACAGCAAGACCGGATTAGCGGACTAAAGATGGTCTTTTTACGTTGAGAGTGGGCTCAGCACATTTCGATTTTGATTAGTTGAAATCTTCGCTCGCAATTTTTTTTCCAAGCCACGTAATTGCAGCTTAGGTTTTTATGATAATGAAATATGCGCATCATAAAAGCTGACCTAGCTGCGCATCGAACCCACGAAGCCAGCTCCGTAGCCCAATCTACCAACCACTAAAGGCAGACGATCCGACCACTCGGCCATCTGTTGAACGTCTTGCAAACTATCTCAAACAAACTTTCCCGCAACAATTTGTACTAAATTCATAAATAAACTTTGCCTTTCATCCGCTGACTTTTTGGTTGCATTGGTTGCTAGTTTACTTTCAAGCAATTCTTACCTTCATCTTACTACTCTACATTACTTCATAGCTAATAACAAATATAACAATAATAAAATCGTAGATGACATAAAAACAAACCTATAGAACCATTATTGAAATTTTTGACTAAAACAGGACGCTTTCAATCAGTTACGCTTTTTAGTTTGCCATGCTTTCTAAACTGTCCCATTATCTTTCGACAAAAGTCATCATTTTTGCTACAAAAAATGGGTAAGTGGTAAGCCAGACAAGAGAAATGGCAAACGTCGCATGCCACGATAAACGATGCACTATTTTGCACATTAACTAATATTATAACAATAAATGTTATTTAAACGAATGAAACGTGAAGATGTTTTTAGTAAATGCACTGTCTAGTCTTCAAATCCCTGTACGTCTGAGGTAAATTACATCACGTCAACGCTTCTTGAAGTAGTTAATGACGTCATATATCAGATTCTACGTTAAAATCGCTAAATTTAAATATCAATTGCTAAACTCTTAAAGATTGGAATAAAGACTGTTTTACATTTTACATACGATACCCTTACTAAAATTATCAATATTGCCACTATACCATAGATTACAGCTAGGCCTACTTGCAGTTCTGAGACATAAGGACCCACTATTGAAAAAAACATTAAATCTGACAAAGTTGTAGAATTATACTTTCTTGAAATGATGCTGGCTAACATATTTTTGGGGTCAATATCTATCTGTACTTCATAATAAATATAGCGTGGAAATTATTGTAAAAAATTTTGGTAAATATTTCAGCCACTCGAATTTGTTCTTATGCCCGTACTTGACAGCTGTTAGCTGTTCACAGAACGAAAATTTACTGATTTTCCGGGTGTAAATTGGCCAAAGTATGCTGTACAAAGTCTATTTTTTGTTAAATTACTACGTTGTATTGCTTCATTGCATTGTAATGCGCTTTTTCGCTTTAAGTAGATGCATTTATGGCTATGTATTTCATCTAAATTGTTGCTGTCACGTGATTCTAAAACAGTTGCAAGACAACTGATTTTTAAGCAGTCCATGGAAGAATGTAATTAGCTGGTCTTCGTGTAACTGAAAATTGTTTGCAGATTTTCAGAAAACAGTTATAATTAGAAATTGTCTCTCCCAAAACTGAGAGACGATATTATCCAATATCAAATTATACTTTTCAGAGCAAGATTTAAGCTATTTTTACGCAAACATTTTGCGCAGTTTCTGGCTCAAGCTTTGATTTCATAAATTAACTTGCGCTCAAAACTCTTCAATCTTTTCAAATTGTCCTATTTATAGCCTGGCAAATTTGCAAATATTTTTCGAGTAATTACGGTGCTTTATGGGGTAGATTTTCAAACAGTAATAAAGATTTGTGGTCGACTGTACCGTAGTTTTGTTTGCCAAAAACCTACTGTCTCGGTAAACTGTTTCATAAACTTCACGCTAAGGATAGGTGTTACGTAATGAATTTAATATCAACATAAAATCACAAATTGTCTATGGTTTGTTCGACAAAGAAACATCATTTTGTGAATAAATTTCAAAAAAAAGCTCTTTGAACAAGCAAGCTTCACTGTAGGTATGATGATGTTTTTTACGTTGAATAACGATTCAAAAAATTTACCATCGAAATAATTGAAGTACAACATTACTGTTGTTCTACTCATTATTCTCCATATCAATTAATACGCAATGCGGCATTGACCGTGTTTTCACTACACTATTGCTGTACTTTCAAACGAGTCGCTTTTTGTTAGTTTACACAATTTTTAAGACCAAGCTAATAGGCTAAAAACCTTGTCTTATATTTTACGTAACTGTTTAACTGTGCCCTTGCTAAATTAAAAAAGATAATATATCTAGTCTTTTAAAGCCACAGTGTCGCTTCAATAATTCCTTTCAACAGCTGGAAAATTTTGAATCTTAATTCTGTTAGGGTGCTCTACTCACTTAATTCGTTCAATAATTATTTTCTTGCATTCCCGTCTACTTGTATGTAGCAACAATCAAGTTCGCAGTTGACAAAAAAAGAAAGCTGACAGCGTACTTCGATTAGCTATTTCGTAAGCTACGTGAATTTTTTTCCTAGAGATGACTTAATTTAAATTATTTTGATTTGAATCGTAACGTTAACTAGCACGTTATATTTTTCTTTTCTCTCCTTTTTTGTCATTTCTGTCACCAATGATGCAACAGACCAATTAACAAACGAACGCTATCGAAGATAAAAATACCTTTGCTCTATCGTGTTTTAAATCAATCATTTCGTTGTTTCTGTTTTTGACAGTACCTCTGTTTTTTGGAGTATGGTGTTATTTAATTTAGTGTTTTGCCTTACTATAAATTCTAGAACAATTTTCTTAATTACAGATACATATTATTTAATATCTGCGCATTCAATTATGTGTCAACTTCAAGTTATTGTTAAACGCTGCCGATATTTTTAAGGATTTGTTCAAAAAAGAAGGTGATAAAATGAATTTCCTCATTAAATTGTAAAAATAACTTTAATCTAGGCGAAAAAGTGCCTTTTGCTTGAACGAACAAGGCTCCTTGTTGCTCTTTTTTTCAGGAAAGAGTCTTTTCGAATAAAAATGTCCTCTTAGGAGCTGATCACAAAAAGTACCCGAAATGCCACTTGCTTCGTTTTCCCTTTTCAAAACAATTCTATTCGAAACAACGCTGACGCAATAAAAGAAGTGTTGGGAATTTTTGATACCTACTGGTTCTTAATAAAGTTTTGCAAAACTCGTCATGACTTGCAGCATATACTGTTATAGTCAGCCCACGCTACAAGACGTCGATTTTTCTCCAAAAAACAGCTTTTATTATAGGACTAATTGTTGAGTAATTTAAAAGTTGGTTTGTTCTTTTGAGTACCGGTACGTGCTTTACGTTATCATCTTGATTTTTTTCAGCTGTGCGAGCCAATATCAAAAATGCACTATCTAAATCATTAAAAAAATATCGGAGCTTTACTGTAACTCATTTTTAACCAAGCACGTCTGAAGCTGAGCGTGCTACAGCTCTGTCTTGCTACTGGTCTAGTCACAATCTGCAGGGTTAATGAAGTCCAAGATCATTAAGCACGTCAGCTGATGATGAGTTACCTATAACCAACTGTCCAGCACACATATCACATTACTAACACGACTGTTCGGACCCTCTCTTACAGCAAACAACTTTAAGTGTGGTCACTGGTTTGCAACCTATGAGCCAAAATAGTCGCAGTGCATACCATAAAAGTAAGTACTTCTCCCCACTCTTAGCTTAGAGATGAATTTTTGTAAGTTTCAATTATACCTCCAACCATTAATTGAATTTTATATGCTTAGAAGTTTCAAAAAAGTAACTGCAGTCCCTCACTCACGAACCGCTGTTTGTGTACGTATCCCATTGCAGAGTAAGCGTCCGAAGTTGGAATAAAATGTGATATAAACACTACTAGGGTTTCCCTTTCGAGATTTCGGGACAGGAAATTTCCCAGGAAATTTAAAACTTTTCAATCTTTTATTCATTTTTTCACTCTGCTTTTATAAATACCCACCACAAAACAATTTGCATTGCCGTTAGTAAATTTCCCGTTTCTCGGGAAATATATGTCGGGATCCCGGGAAATTTTTTGACATTAATAAGGGTTGTAGTGGTACTGTTATTTATCATTCCGACACAAAAAATGCGTTACTGCAAAGTTAAATTTTTTTTTTGCTTACTAAAAACTTTTTTTCAAAATTCGCAAAATTTTTTTAGACAAAATGCTTGTAAGATCAAAATTTTTTTTTCTCAATTTGTCGAAAAAATTGAAAAACTCGTACTAAATTTGTCAAAACAACTTAACAAAATGCTAAAAATTAGATTTGAGATGCTGAAAATCAAAAAAATGTCAAAATGATCAAGCTCGAGAAAATTTCCCGGAAAATTTTCCGGTAATTCCCCGAATCCCAGAAATCCAGAGGATTTTTGGGATTCCGGGAATTTCCCCGGGAAATTTTCAAAAAAATTTCCCGGTTCCCGGGAAGTTGAAAATCCGGAAAAAGGAAAACCCTAAACACAATCGAAACAATCACTGCTTCAACTGCGTACGATCGTAAAATAACCATCACAACTGCTCTCATTACATACACACTAGTATCAACTGTAGCACGATTTTAGTGGTATCCTATGTGACCAAAGATTAGTTTCGTTATATCTTCCGAATCGAAGGTAGAATTGATAAAAGCAACATTTACTGTCGTGACTGTTGTATAACTTGGTGAGTTTGTGTTACTACAACGTTCCGGTAAATTGTTTTTCGATCCCTCATTGTTCAAATGGACAATGCAAGTCACATCTTCAACGAAGTTTCTTCAGATGTACCCAGTAAAATTTCAGTCTGCACGATAGTTAAATAGTCGCAAAATATCATCCATTTCCGTTCTTGATGATGCTGGATGCAATGCGTTTTTAGGAAACCATAGCAAACTATTAACTAGCTGGCATCATCAAGGAAAAGTCTGGTCAAATGTTACGTCAACGATGTGATTTTCCAGACGACCACGCTGTAATTCCAAGTTTGGTGAATTATTATTTAACACCATCATTTGGCAAATTGATGCCGTGTTTGTATCCTTAGATTTTGCAGCATGTACGCAGTCCAGGCTATAATAAAAGCATTTAATTAAATTATTCATTTCACAAATGCACAATAAACCATACTCAATTCATGTTCGGCAGCATATAATGTGTTAAAACGCATAGACAACACAAAAACGTTTGTAACTTTCCATCGCACCACGATATGAGACTATTATGCCAACGAGATTCTTTTCGACTGGTGTTTGTTGATGCGATAGCACTTCTACTGATAACATCGCTCTATTGAAGGCACAATGGCTGTTGAATTTCGTAGAACTCGATAATGACTTTTCATTTTCTTTCACGATCCGTTGAAGCTTAGTTTTGCAAAATCACAAGTTTAACTTTATTTATAGTTAGGGCAAGCCACCGGCATCACTATCACGATTTGGCTTGCTTAGGAAAAGCTCAGAGAGCTTGACGGCTCAGCAACTTCAACATTGTACAATCGTTGCTTAAACTTTTACATTGTTAGGTACTAAATTTAGTAGTCACTTTTAAAGCACAATTCTGAATCAAAACTACCATACAAGTTGGTTCAAAGATATTTTGATAAAATTTACACTTTTACCCTTTCTTTCGCGCAGCACTGTCGCGCAAATAAATGTTTTATCCAAGGATGTATGACAACACTGCGATTTAGGGGCGTTTTGTTCCGAAGTGATTACATATAAAGACAATTTTTTAAGACTATGTAAACGACCTAACCATGAGAAGTTTTCACCATTTTTTCACACTATTACCTGGTTTCTGAGTTCGTTTCTTTGAAGCTTACTGAGGTCAGCGGCAGCCCGTTCATGCTTTTAAGTTTCTCTCATCGATTGATGCAAAATATTTAAAAAAACTTGAAGCAAGAAGCAGTAACCATAACGCAAAAAAAAACAGTGCTTACCAGAAGATCACTTACCATTGCTTACCGATAGACAGTCGTAAGTTTTCCCAGAAGCTTTAACTTACAAATAGAACGAGACACAAAAAGAGAGACAAACCAACGTAAAAACAGGAGACAAACCGAACAACAGCATTTTGCACACAGCCATGAGATACAAAGACAATCACAATGTACAATAGAATTGCCTCTACAACAAAATTATCATTGATATCATTCATACCTTTGAGGCAGGTCGTACTCGCTGACTGTGACGAATAGAAAAGCCATACTCAGCGGATCTAAATTCATTATGCTGATCTGCTGCGTTGGGTCCGTGCCTAATGCCTAAAAATACGCCAGTCATGCTAGACATGGAAATATTGGCCAAGAGCTTTTCTCAACACTCAAATGAGTAAAAATACAGTTGCAATTGACGCCATCATCGCAAAGCATCTATTGTGTTTTCAGAGATAGCCTGAATTTCTAATCTCTGAATTAAAAAAAATGTGAAGCATGCACATGTGGTATTTATCATAGGCCTATGGCAGAGACAACATGTAACTTTGTTAATATTCTAATACAGTGTGATGCAGTAATGTAAAAAGTAGTCCAGAAATCTAGTTAAGTAAAAGTATTGTTACTGATAGCGGAAACTACTTGAAGTTGCGGAAACTACTCGAAGTAGGTCAACACGTCCGCAGATGTCCAATTTTCACGCCCTCAGATTGCCCTTTTTTCGTGTATCACCTTTATACCACGAAAGTTTCGTGCTTTTGTCTGCGGAGAGGAGGGGGGCGCGCCATTGGATACGCCCCTGCTATAAGTTCATTTTTCGTCTTACCTTCGAGAGTCAACCTCGTTATTTCGTTCGCTAATTGTTGAACTATTTCGTTTAACCCGTTGAAATTCCGAACGAAATATACTCGTTGGGTGGAGTTGATGTCCCCTGTTGCCACAGTCTAAAATAATATTAGCATCAATGCCTAAGCGATATCAATAACTGTGTGTTTAACAAACTATCATCGACAATTTTTTGCAGCTTTGATTTGAGCAAAACTTTTAACAAGTCAATGAGTTGGCTTTGTTAACCAGAGTCACAACGCCAGGTTACATAAGCTCGTATACTCCTGTTAAAGAAGTTAGATAGATTGTAATGAGTCTTCTAAAAAAGAAATTGTCGGTGTTAGTGCTGTTGGTTTGATATTAACGTGATTATGCGATCGTCGTCGTGGGTATTTGGCTATTTACAAAACGATTAGACAGTCATAGCAAAATCATTCAACAACTAATTGGATTGAGGAAATCCTATTATAGATTAGGCATATCTAGGCGCAAGGCTGCATGCAGTGTTTAGCCAATTATTTATTCAAAACTGTTTTTGCTTTAAGTTGAATTACCGTTTAATTAGCTAATTTAGCGTTAACAAACCAATGCAGTTTGATAAACCAATCGAAAATCGTCAATTAAATATCGTTGCATTGTTGGCAATTTTTCTCACCACCAAATTGATATAGCTCTGCTGAGAAAAAAGATAGAGCTACATTTTGTCACGACATATTTTTTTCATCAATGATGATATAATTTAGGCAAGTAGTGTTTGGTTGCTCAAAAACTTCTAATTAATGGAGTCAAAATCTCTATCCACAATGTCGTGCAATTTGACCTTTGTCCTAATCGAAGAAGTTAACGATTGACCAGGGTGTTAATACTTAGTGTAATTCACAAAACATACCTCGAGCTACCTGTTTGTACATATACAGTAGATTCTCCAACGAGAAAACTAAACACTGTAAAACTTTGATGAACAAACGACAACATTGTACCACGTGACCCCAAAGCATAGACTTGCAACAAAATATGAAGTTTGGGCTTATAGCTCTACCATCGTCGCTATGGAAATTCATAGGTTTCATTGTACCACTTCGGTATTGCTTTTATGCTATATAAAAAGGGTGTAACCGCAGATAAATATTTCTGTTTACTCCTTAAGCTGGATATTTTATCATTTATTTGTTCGTTTATTTATGAAGCGGTACCAAATCAGAAACAATCTTGAATACGCCACTAATTACTAAAATTTGGCACACAACACGCTGGGCGACCACAAAAAAAACGATAGTTTAACGAATCAGGGACACCCTCATTGGGCGTAACCAACTTTTTAAGATTGGGAAAAATGCTTAATATATGGACACAAACAAAAAAATGCGAAAAAATAAATAAAACAAAGCGTCATGCAAGGAATAATCTTGAATCCGATAAAAGGCAATGCAAAAGCTTGGTAGGTCTAACCATTTTGAACCTTTTTCGAAATGCCAACCTCGCGATAATTAAAGGAACCGCCAATGCTGAGAAGCATCAGCTTTTTTACGATATTACGAGCTGGTTAGCTTTAGAAGCTTAAGGGAGTGGAACACCGCAGCTAGAGTTCATAAAATATTTTTTCAAGTCTAAGGAATTTATTGCTTCAGGCGCTAACAAGATTAGCTAGAAATGTTCCAATAGCTGCTCTCAACTTACTCTCAATTCCACTTCTAATGCTGCTCCGACTCCTACAGCAAACGTAGTGATCCCCATTGATCTGACTCGGTCGGCGTTACGTGCGAGATCGACTCGATCTGTTGAACTGCAAACGAAAGATGAAAATGACAAAAAAATCATTTATAAAGCAACACCGTAGGATATTGTCTACAGGCATAATTCAAAATTACATTTAATTTTTGCATCTGCCGCACCATACAACGGCTAATTAATGCACAAGGCCAAACGAATTGATGATCAGCACTGGCAACTGATGCACAATGCCCGGTACAATTGACCAGAAAGAGTATGGTTGGTTAGTCGAGAACTTTAAAATTCTAACGCCACCTAGTGTATGTAAACTTAATAGGTTACAATATTTTTTCCTGCTAGTCTTCAAAGAAAATGAGCTATCTAATCAATAAGCAGATAAACAAAATGAAAAAAATGCTAGTTTCAAAACACAACTGGAAAACCAACAAGCATTACTTTCCATCCGTAAGTAGAATAAGAACTTTTGCAGTGTTGGCATCGTTAAACCTTGTAGAGCTCTGAAAATCCGACAAGGTTTTGAGCAAAGACGCAGCAGTGTAGGTTGTGAAACCTTGCCATCTGATGTTATTTACGGCGGCCTACACAATGTCGATAAACAAAATAGAAATTAAGTGTCTTTACCTTTTAAATTAGGGTTAGAAGTAAGCAGCGTTGATAAGGTCAATTAACACCAAACCAAAGTACGCTACGTCTACACAAGACCTTCAGAAAAAGGACAACCTACAGAAAAAGTAAAGCAAATGCGCAACCTCATCTTAATGTTACTGGCACGACAAAGACATGAATAAATTCAAATTTTCCGCTGCTGTCTCGAGACAACAGGATGAAAATAAAAAATGAAATAGAACATATTCCTTCGCTAATTAGGCTATTACTCTCGCAAAGTATCGTTTGTAATCATCTTAATCGATTTAGCAAACTATATGATATATTTACCCGAAACGCGTTTTGACTTCTGTATTGTCCGAGTCGAATTTCAGTTCGAATTGTTGGTTGGTCGTACAATTTTCTGAAAATTAAGAATTCTTATCGTATGTGAAGCGATATATTCTATAGCGTTATCCCAAATAGCATTTCCAGTTACGTGGTGTAACAAGCTAGACAGCTTGATCGCAACCATTTGATTTTTTTCCACACCAGCTTGTTTTTTGTTCGCTTCATAATTACCGTTGTTTCAATGAATTGAAACATTCGAGCCCTCACCTCCCCCACCAATAGTAATGTCTTAACAACAAACCAACCGGCCGGGTTATTCAGAAGTTTTAAAAGTTAAAAATTCTTTTCGAAAGCTTGGAAATGCGACAACGTTTAATCAAATCTAGATTCGTCGATTTATTGCGCTTTGGCGACACCAAAGGCTTTAAAACTGATATCTGCTGTTACACTTGTCAAACGCTCAGCAATTAAGTGTAGCGCGGAGGATGGAATACACAGAGAATAAAAATACGTCCGTGAATTCTTGACAAAATTTGGTCCTGGCGCTACAGGACCTTAGTAGGTATAAAGCGCCATAAAACCTCACAACAACAACATTTTATTTTTCAAAAACCCTACTAGAGGGTACGTGCCGCAATGCATTTTCCCCTAGGTTACGAAGCCTTTCTATTCTTATAGTTAGGGGACAACTTGTTGCTTTAAGACATGAAGGCCTAATTAAGCTATTTTCGTCAGTATTAGCGTAAATAGATTTTTGCTACGGTGAGGATACTTGACTGTGAGTAAAACACAGTAGTAACACACGTATTTTTTGTTTTTTTCTGCTTCTCTCGAATACCTTGATCGTTCATAGTGGGAGTACTGAACCACACCAATTCGGTTAGTTCCATTTGAAAGATCAAAATTTGACGCCAAACGTATTACCCATCGTTTAACGATTTCGAAGTTTTGTACTCCTACTGAACCGGATCCATCAAGAAGAAACAAGATATCTCTGGCAAGAGCTGGGCATCCTGTACACAATTAGGGACAACTTGATATTGGTTTATTCAAAGACTTACTAATTTATTTGATAAGATGTTATAGTAATACAACGTTCAAACTGCGGAATGATCTAGAAAAAACTAAATTTGCATAAAAAGCATTTACAAAAAAAAAGATTATACAGTCTTAAATTAATTTGTTAACTGGTTGATTGGCTTAGACCAATGATATACACTTTAGTGCGTTACACAAAAGTCAGTATTTATATCATTTACTTAGATTCGTCGTCTGAGCATCAGCTCCCCACGATCCTCCATCACTTTTACTACGGAAGCAATATCCAGGTAAGTTTCTGGATATCTCCTCTCGACCGCACGTTTGGACTTTAGTCGGAGAACATGCCTAAAAAGAGTTTCCCTTAATTGCAAAAAAAAATCGTTATTGCATGGCATCAACTGCAATTTTTTTTCTGTGATAAGTCAGGGCTTTAACTGAAGTCAACTCACCACTGTCATGTGATCTATGTTAGAATACGTAAAACTTAATCCATATGAATCTCCTGGCACTGCTTGTGGTCTTCTAGGTGGATCTATTCTTCTGCATTGTGAGCTTGTTGAATCAAACTTTAAAGGACACCTCATCAAGGCTCCCGTGGCTAAATTGGTAAAATGAAAAAGAATTACTTGTGCTGGTTTCTGCATCATATTACTTTCTTTATCGTTTTTATAATCGCTGGATGCATTGATGGAACAGTATGCCACAAGTTTGCTTAAACCATCTTTGTGACTTCACAATCTGGCAGAGCAGCTGCGAAAGACTGCTGCCACAATTGTGAGCCACCAGCAGCACTACGCTTTCGTCCTAACAAATGTAGAACGAAGTCTCTATGAGCCCGCAAAACGCCTTAAACTGCTTCGTTATTATTGTAAACAGCAAAATGAAGAGAAAGGACTATCTTTTCGAGTATAAAATTTCAACTTACTTAGAGGTGGACGACGTTCACGTTGAGGTAGCCTCGAAGCAGCACTGATTTGTTTGGGAGCCCCAGCAAGTATTGAGCTGAAACAAGTTTTAATTTCTAAAACCTTCGAAAAATATAAATAACATATTCAAACAAATACCTATACCACAGATGTGTAGCTTCAGTTATTAGTACAATCGATTTTTTGATTATGCAACGGATAAATAACACGCCCAATAATACTCGTGATATAATTGACAGATGTTTTTACGGTTACTGGTAATACAATTCGCTGTGGCTCAATTTTCACGTGTGTAGCAGTATTTCTATAATTCACAACATACAATTATAATGGCTCACTTCCTTAATGTTAAAAGCATTGGTAAACCAAGAAAAGTCATACTTAGCCCCCGAATAGTTACATGTCCCCAAAAAAGTTGCGATTCAGCACAGTAAATTTGTACATTAAAGTTGCGACTTAGCATTACTAAATTTGTTCGTTCAAGCTTGCCTTTTCTCTAATTTAGTGCACATACCTTCCCAGGTTTCTCGATCCTCTCTTGATGAAAAAATTATAACCAAAAAATATTGGGTTACTGATTTCTTGACCAGGTCTTGGTGTGTAAGGACGGACGACTTTAAACGTAGGATGTCCAGAGGCAATAATATCAACATTGAATGTTTCAGAGTGCTTCAATGCTGCCAAAACTAACAGTGCCCAAAAGAATACCTGCTGCATATTGTTGACAGATACTACTCCGCCTAAATGTATTCCAAGTTTATTCCTGTGCTTAACCTGTTACATTTTAAAATTCGATGTCAAGCAAGGTACTGTAATTATATTTTTTTGGCATACGGTATAATGGCACTTCATCATTAGTCTATGCAAGACGTTGCAATCTCTTCTTCCAAGTGCTAATAAATTTTTGTTTGCTGCATCACTACAAGCTGGTTCTAAACTCATGAAAATATCAACTAAACGGCCATGTAACCGCATTGCGTTCTTAACAAACTAAAAATGCCGCATAGCTAACCTGTTACTGTATTACAATTTAGATAATTAGATTAGAGTAGTGTATTGCAATATTTGACAATTTCTCGCCAACATGAGTAGATCCCGTTGTTCTATTTCTGTACTCTCATCAAAACTTTATTCTTGACTCAGTTTTGCCGAGATAACCGCGCTTGATAAGATAAGCTTATGTTTCTGCAGTTTTGTTATAATTTTTAACTCCATCCGTATCCGTGCGTAGCTTATAATGATTTCATATTCTGACAGTATCATTCATACAACAAAAAGTTCGAGATTTTGTCAGAGACTTTTAATAAAACATCTTTATTACTGTTACACATATCGGCAACATTTAAATGTTAATAAAGTGTAAAATATATTAATTTTGTTCTCAGCTTGATGACACAAAACAAAATAATTAACTTTAACCTTCTTTATACCTCAATGTCATCGTTGCTCAAGCTATAGCCGGAGCAAACTGTAGTGCAAAAATTTCGACCTATATATTCATTTATCTGCACTCACACGGCTAAAGATATACTTTACTCGAACATAAATAGCTATCAAATTTCAATTATACCTAATATTGATATCATATCGTGGAATTATATTAGCATATTGCGGCATTTAATAACTTTTCAAAATACCGATATTTCCCAAAATCTGAATATAGTCATACGATAATTTCTAATATCTGCTGTTTAAAACCTTGCCTATATGCCTCCATATTAGATTAACGAGCATGACGATTAGGATTTCGTTGAGCGTGAACTTCGAAGTGATGAGATAGCTTCTCCAAGTTGTAGCTAGAACTGGATTAGCTTGTATAGATAGGCGTTATTGTTATTCACAATCAGAATAAATTACAGTACAACCCCGCTATAGACACAACAAACGCTTTGCTCTTATCCTATATTTACAACGACTGTGTTTGCAAATTTAGCTTGGGCGATACAGTTGCAAGTTGATCAAAGCCAAGTTCAGACTTATTTTTAATGTATTTTCATATTTTAACGGCAATCTATAGTTTGGCGGTAATTGGCGGTAACTTCTGTTACCTACAAGAATTCTAAGCATAAGGTGATTGAGCCCTTGATCCTTTTAACTTACAGTATGTTATTGAACAATTGAAGAAGCATAGATAAATTTCAAAATAAGTACAAAATTTTGAAGCAAATTTAACAAGAATACTGGCTATATATAAAGGCGCAAGACTATACTATACCTTATCGGCAAGCAATTGGCATAGTTACAACTTGTTGTAAATAGTGGTCATGATTGCATTTGCAGAAACTTAATCAACAAATTTAATCATGCTTAGGGTTCGCACAAGCGATTCGGCATGTTCAAGACAACTTTGTTCAATGGTGTACTTTGTCAAAATTTTAAAATGTAACTCATTGACTCTTTACAATAATGACAAGTCACTGGAAAACTTATCTGTTTGGAATGATCAACAGTTCAATACATGGACAGTATGTTCTACGACTAAAATTGGTTTCAACCCGGCACAATACGAACAAACAAATGCGCAAGCAACCAGCATGCAAACAAACAGACAACAAACAATCACATGTAAAAACGAAACGATAATTACCACACAACAAGCATGCATAACTAAATAAAGTATTTATAACAAAATAGCAAACGAGGATTTTTGTAAGCAAAATACTGCATTAGTAAACAAAAACTAACTTTTACTTTTGTTGTATATAACCATTTTGTCACTTACATTTGATGCAACACTTGGTCGAATGGAAAATCCCATTTGGGCAAACTGTAAATAATTGAATGCTTCGCTTGATCTTTGGGTACCTGAAAACAATGAAATTTACTTAGTAGGATAGACCTTTTTCGCAACTTTCTGTAGCCAAAAGAAAACAGCAATTTGGGTTTGGATCCGCTTAAAATAAATTGCGACTTGCGCGAAAAACTGTTTCTTGGAACAAGTAAAAATAAAGCCAAAGTAAATTGTAAAACTTGGCGTTTTGGCAACATGGTTTCAGACGTCATCATCAGCTGTCTGACATCATTATGCAAGGCAGTATAAAACAGAAAGTAAAGTTACACAACTGCAAGTACAATTACAACTCAATCTGACTCGTATGCAGTCGAAACGTCCAGTTATATGAATTACTTTGGCTTAATTTTTTCAGCTAAAGCCATTTCTTCCCAGTTTACTGTATTCCGAAATTTCTTGTCAGGAGATGTTTGCAAGGTAATCATTATAAATTCTTTTTATAAATAATTTCCACTAACCTTCCAGCACGAAAGTCTGGATGCTCGATTTTAGAGTGTTCACCAATTCGAAAAGTTGGTCAAACTGGCTGACATAGAAAACGTTTCGGTTCGATGATGTTCCGGTCGCAATGGTCTAATCAAAAACGTTAAACAAGAGGAAACTGAATTTAGTTAGCGTGGTGCTTAAAACATAGCTATCGGCGCGGTAGATCTTGGGTTCGATTCCCGGACCGGTCGAATAGTACACGGTCGCCAACGGCTCGTCACTACTGCGATGTTTCTGTGTTGCCCAAGCGCGCTGGGTCGCGGATATGCCCCTCCCCCCACTCGTTGCACGCTTCGGCGTAATACCGGTATGGCGAGTGTAATGAAGATTTGATTCAATGGGTATACAGCACTTACAAAGGGCTGCGGGTGCTGTTTTGACAACAATGAAACCCATTAAATATGAAGAATCCGAAAAATATCTTATATACATTAGTCAGAAAAGTACATTTTAAACCTTATTCCAAATATGTTTTGATGTGTTTGCAATAAGTTAGTTGCATTTACATCGCTTAAGAAATATAAAAAAATTGCATGTGGTCTATATAATTTTTTTCGAATTATCTTATGTGATAAAATGATGATATTTTCTGTTTGACTTGTATGTACCCGTAATTCAGTCACTTCTGCTTCCCCAACGCCCACCGCAATCGTGTTTATTCCCAGAGATCTCACGTAAGCTGCGCTGAATGGAAGATCTTGTGGATCAGTCGATCTTGATGCAAAAAGCTGCATTAACTGAAGCACGCTAATTCGAGTTTCACAAATTATAAATTCATACTGTGCAGTACACTAAAACAGAAAACAGTCTTTGCGGTTTTGTTACAGTTGGATCATGTAGTCCAGCTTTTCTAATATTAGGCAAATGCACAGCCTCAAATATTTCGATATGAGCCATTTACCATTTTTAAAGATCATAGTAGTTTTTCTTAGCCTTACTTTCCGTCAGTTAATAATATTAACACTTTAGCGGTGTTGTCGAATCGGTCGGAGGACATAAAGTCGTCAACGGATTTGTTCAAAGCGTGAGCCGTGTAAGTGGTATATCCGTATAAGCTGATGTTCTGCACTGCTTCCTGTTAAACCAGAAAATGATCAGTTACCGAAACTATACAGGCATTGCTCTCCTTTGAGCAGCACAAGCCTATATGTCTTGTTTTGGTTATGACGTATATAAACCGAAAAAGCGATTACGTCGTGAAAAAATGAATTGTGATGAAATTTTTGACCTGGAATACAATCACAAAAGATGAGCCAAACAACTGAACATTACTTTGTTATCTGTTTCATTTTTCAAACTGCTTTGTCGTAGAGACGCGATAATATCTCAAGTAGGTAACATACAAGAAAATCGTTGTCCAGTGGAGAACTCGTTCCGTGTTTGTTTAAATGGTTACATAAAGACAACTTAAATTTGTTTTTACTTTTTTGGGTTGATAGCTTTAAGAAAAAAACAGTTTACCACTACTAACAAGAGCAAACAACAAATAGAACTGGTTTTCAATTACCGCACATTAGTATAAGGCATGAAGAATTGCTTTAAAGTCAAAGTAAAATCTTTTGAGAATTTTTCCTTGGCTTGATCATACCCTTTTTCGACGAGATTCAATCTCAGTTTTTATCGTGGTTGAACTCTACGAATTTCTCAAAAGCAATGTGCTGTTTTTTGTTAATTAACTGATCGAAGTGCATCCCATGTTGATCTTGTGCATCCCATGATGTGGACCGAGACGTGCGCCGTAGGCCGTACCAACGGTTAACTATTTTTATGTTTGAGCATTCAAATCAAAATGCTATTTTTAGTAGCTAATTATCGACTTTCCAGAAAAATAAAGATATGCCATTGCTATAGTTGGGCTTTTCAAGATTAGTTGCCATCATCAGCATGTCTTCTCAATGCACTTCCGTAAAAAAGATGTAAAAAAAATAGAACTTCCGTAAGACCAATTGGGCTAGGTTAAAGCAGCTGGTAGAAAACAAGATCAACCTACTGCCAAAACCAACATCAGATGATCTCGACACGTCGTACAAATCATTCTGTGGTGCCCCTCTCGGGGCAGCAATGAGGTTCATCCCGCGTGAATATTGATGTCATTACATCTCATTCTTAGATGATGAGTGTAACAAACTTTACGACACTTTTTTGACCTCGGCAGTCACGAAGAGACATCTGCTACTGCTACTAACCTTATGGACCACCTCGATGCGAAGCGCAAGCAACGATGGGAAGATACAGTCCAAGACATAATCTTCACTCATTTTAGTAGAGTGGCATGAAAAACATTCAACCGTTTGTCAGGCCGCTGCTCCCATCATAAGCGATGCCTTGTCACAGAGAACTCTATTGTCCACCAACTTATGGATAATAAAAAACCCAAGGCGGCTGATATGAAGCATACCCTGTTGCAGTAGTAATGCAGGTTGTGGAGCTCCTCAAGTGCAGATGGTTTTCTTTCATCTTGTTTTAGCATCAGAGAGCTGACTGCTGCTATCAACCAGATCAAAAGTGGTAAAGCACAAGGTCCCGATTACATTCCACTTGAGTTTTTGAAACACTGTGGATCAAAATGCCGGGCTTCGCTGAAAAAATTTTATTTCATCTTTCTGTTCAAGCAAAATAGGCTATACCAAAGATCTGGCAAAAAGGGACCGTAGCGGCGTTGCTCAAACCCAACAAGCCCACTAATGCCCCAAAGAACTACCTTCCGATATCCCTACTGACTACTGTGTGTCCCATACAAGATTCTGGAACGGCTTCTTCTTGCCAGACTTGAACCAGTGATTGACCCTCAATTACCCAAAGAGCAAGCTGGATTCGGACACGGGCATTGTACCACTCACCAAGTCGTCAAACTGACGAACGACATTGAAGACAGTTTTGAGAAAGGTAACAAAGCAGGAATGGTCCTGGTTGATCTCATTGCCGCCTATGATACAGTGTGGCATCAAGATCTAACGCTAAACTTCTCCAGATGATTTCAGACAAACAGTTCGAGTGTTTCATTACTAACCTCTGGGCTAATCACACATTTGTCCTCACAACTAGCGATGGAGAGCGCAGCCGCTCCGGCCATCTAAATATGATCTACTACAGGGATCCTGCCTCTCTCCCCTGCTTTTCAACATTAACCCACATCAGTGACTTTCCAAAAACCAAGTCACTCCAGTACGGCTATGCTGATGATCTGGCGTTATTCTACTCCCATGAAAGCTGGCACACACGCTTGTCTGTTTGATGAAGACCGCGTAGCAAAGTAACTGTGTAATCAAGACCACTGTTACACCCTTTCACCTTAACAACAGAGAAGTAGTCATTAATTGTCAGTCCTCTTGGACGGCGACCCAATCCTCGAAAAGCCATGTTCTACTTATTTGGGTGTGAAGCTTGACAGACAGCTGTCATACAAACACCAATCCGAAGCTCTTCATGCTAAGTTGGCAGCGCGAAACAACCTGTTGAGATGCCTGACAGTATCGACTTGGGGTGTTAGCACTTTTGTACTCCGTACAAGTGCTCTTGCTATTGTTTACAGCACCGCAGAGTATGCTGCCGCAAGCTGGTGCCGAAGTGTTCTTGTCAGAAAGATCAAAAACCTCTAAATGATACTATGAGAATAATCACTGAATGCCTTCGTTCAACTTCTACTGATTTCTTCCCAGTATTTTCAGGCAACGCTTCAACTAGCCTGCGCAGAGAATACGGGGTGCACCGTCTTACTCAACAAGCTGTATCGTTTGATGGCCACTAGTTACATATACTGGTGAACGAAAGCACAATCCCTCGGGCCCCAGCGGATAAAATCTCGCCATCCTTTTTCCCACCATACCGCAAAGCTCCTTGGCTCCTACTTCAATTTTTCCAAGGCATGGAGCTTTAGCTGGGAAACAACTAGCCCACAAAGAGTGAACAACTTAATTACTCTCTCTCTATCCCAGGGCCAAACCACCTCCTGGAGCAGAACTAACCCGAAAGTACTGGGTGAAACTCAATCGTCACCGCATTGGAGTGGGTCGCTTTAATAGCAACATGTGTAAATGTGGCTTAGTCGACTCACCATATTGTGCATGCGAACCAGAGCCTCGAACTGCACAACACATTTTTCACCACTGTCCAATCTATCGACCCCGTGAAGTTGTGGACCTAACATAGCTGAATGACTACACAATGCAATGGCAGCTGCGCCTGGATATTAGAACGTGAAGAGCTGTCTCATAGGCAAGAAGAAGAATCAGCATGTCGATATAATACTGGATAGAGCAGTTTAAACAGACAATCATCAGGAAACCGTAGCTAATGTATGAAGACTTTCAATTTTGATGAATAGAATCAAACTAAAAAGTTAACTTAAACAACTAAATAGAGCGCTTTTTTGATTGAGCACTATTGGAATATTACTATTCTTTTGAATAAGATCCCGTTACGATCACATTGGCGAGAAACGGTTCGTTGAAATCAAATCATAGATCAAATAAATTAACAAAACCGATTGTTATGACGAGTAGAATTAAGTTTCTTTTTTGTCCTTCAGTTATATTTATTTAATAATTGCATTTTAATTCTTAAATCAAATTTGCTAGAATCTGCATTCAGACTTACTGCAAACAAACTTTGGTTTTTGTATTCGCCAAGTGCAATCTCTGTGTTTAAAAATGGTTGAGGCTGATGCGGTGGTCTGCAATTCAAAACATACGGTTGAAGTTTTTGTTAAAAATGTTCGACTACTCAAACCTTACAATTCAATGTAGAAGTGAGAATACTGTATCACACCGATTCTTGTAACGTCATCTTTGAAGTTAAAACTTTGTGCGACTTCGATGATCCAATTCTTGATGAGTTGAAAGTTATCGGCTCCTACAGAACCGGATCCGTCCAAAACGAAAACGAGGTCAAGAGTTGTATATGAAGGACAGACTGAAACATTATACATAATTTGTGATTTACAGTAGTGAGCTAGTAGAAACCCAGAAGTTAGTATACAAGAAAATTAGAACAGCGCTTCTCGATCAGAAACCAGTTTGCTCCCCACTGGAAGATTTAACCAATTTGTGAGAGAAAAACTGTTATAAAAAAGAATTAGGGCAGTGTATATCTTTTCCCGATTGAGCTAGTGTGTTCACTTTGTGATTAGCAGGGTAATGCCCGAAGCTGCATGGTTTTGTATAGGATGGGTGACATAGAGACCAAGATTTATGCATCTGAGGGATGCAAAAACCAAAATCTGCAGATTGATCTGCAGACACTGTAGTACAAATCAACCACTTTCAAGTTTCAACACAACATATAGGCAGTTCGGTTTTTACTTTAATTATGTGTGCAATTAAATTATTCGACGTTTATACGTTTAAATGGCAAGTTTATAATACTTTACAGAGCTCTAAGTAAAATCCAACCTGTTTGCTGACTGAACGGATCTTGCACCCAATTCCGAGTGTTCCGTCTACGTCGATAACAATATCCAGGATTGTAATAAGCAAAGGTGCAGTCTTGTTGTCTGGTTGGTGAACAAGCCTTAAAAACAAAAGCTGTACTTTTTAGAAGCACCTGTTTCAACACAAGAAGCGACTTCAAATCAAATCAAATCTTCATTACACTCGCGGCATTACGTCGAAGCGTGTAACTAGTGGCTGGCCCCATCTCCATAGCTTAGCGCCTGAGTTACACAGCTCCGAAGAAACGTCGCAGCGGTGGCGAACCGTTGGCGACACTATGCCGATTTGACTGACCCAGGAATCGAACCCTAAACCTACCGCACCGATAGCGTGTGCGCCAAGCAACTGAGCTAACGACCGGTTAAGCGACTTTAATACTTTGAAACACAAAACTTTTTTTTTTGCAGATGAAATAGTCTAGCTGGAAAAAATTGGCTTTACGCCTTGTCTTTTTGCTTAAAAACTTCACATGGAAACCTTCATACAGTCATACAAAAAAAAAAAAAAAAAAAGATTTGATACTATTGCACTTACTCTCAAGCTTCCATTATCTTCCTCAGCAATGCTGATGCCAAAGGCATCTCCTGGTCTTGCTCCAGGTGGAAGAACAGAGGAGCAGAAAGAAGAGTTTTCGTTTTCAAACATTGCTTGAATTGAACAAGAAAGTACGTTACCAGTCGCTGAAATGCATTGATTTACAGTTAAAACAAACCAGCAGCAGACCGTAGTTTTTTTACAAGAAAATCACCATCAAATTTGTTTTAGCGCAAGTTCCAATACGCTCTTATTAATCAATTGCAAGTAAACCATGCTTCGACTTTTCAGGTCTCATCAGTGCACTTGGTGCAGAAGATATAAGCTCAAAGCAACTTTGTGCCTAACGGGATTTTTACTTGCGCTTTTACATTTGCGTTAATTAAAGCTTTTCCCGATTGAGCCCATCATGATGAATGAAATGTGATTTTGATTTATTTTCAAAGCGTAGCTTAGCTCTTACCTTGGAAATTTTTTGAATTTGTTTCAGAATCGTCGAACCGTAAATACTGCGTCTTCGGAGCTCCAACGATCAAACTGAAAAATATTTGAGTTGTCTGAAACGAACTAAAACTACTATCGATAAATGCGGTTTCATTAAAAATAAATTGTTTCCACCTTTTTCCACCATTTTTGTCATGATTTTAACTGAAAATGTTTCAAACTCTTGATGTTTTTAATGTGATAAAAATTCTAGATGAGGTGATTATGTTTGAAAAGTTTTTTATGTTCTTTTGTTTTTGCATACCGCACGATGAATGTAAAAAGATGATTATGTGCAATGTTCTTAAATCAAGGCACAGTTTAGAAGTAGTTCAATTTGGTTTAGATCAGATTTAAGCTGAACCATCACGAAAAAAAATTTTTCAAAAATATATAAAAATTACAAAAATCAAAAACTTGTTTCTTGCTGATGGAGATTGTCAGCAAGAGCTCTCTCTGTCTTGTTTACAAAAGTTTAAGCTCAACTGTACGCTGTACACGACAGGTTCATTCTAACCCACTTGAATATGCTTTTTGTTAAGCTTTACCTTATGACAAAAATTAACGCTACTATATTCTAGTCAGAGTACAATTCACATCTGCAGACTACCTCTTACCCCTGGCCTGAACCAGATGAAGAAATGCTGATGTCGTAGCCGAAAAATGAGTTTCCTTCAATAGGGGCCAAAGAAGGTTTCAAGGGAGGTGGACTTATTTCGATTGGTGGAGGAGCCCTTTCAATTGAGTCGCTCGTTGGGTAAATAAAAGGAGTTTTAGCTATGGAAGTGGTTTTGACGTCAAAGGTGCTATATGACGGAATATTGCGTATTGGCCTTACAAAACGAATTTCGTCCTTTTCCACCACAACGTTGTAGCAGCTAACTTGGCTTGCAAGCATCCCAAATACGACTGAGAATTTCCAAATCATTTTGAAAGACTTTCTCGTCGCATTAAAGAGAGCAAATAACAGCTGTAAATCTGAAATAATAAAATGTACTTAACGCCAAAATAAACGCGCTTTATATTGACTTTCACTGCACTAGTACACTTGAAAAGTTACTGTATAAATCTTTACAGGTAAAACTTATATACAAGTGCGAGACAATTTTGGTTTTCTAATTGTTGATACTGCAAACTGTAAAGACAAAACCTGTTTTTTCGTGAAAAAATTTTGTACGTCTGACGCACCAGGGTCGTTTTAGAGTCAGATGTTGGACCGTTTCCTATCAGACAGTTTTCACTGTATTTAGAAGAAAGTTTACTTAATTTCTGCAGAATTTACTACTCGAGTATCTCGTCCTGTTTGTCCAATACATGAATTCCCTTGATCTTTAAATCCCAGAATGCTTACTGGTCTGAAAACCTACTTTAAATGTTGATCACAATATTTGCGTATGTATTATTTTTGCCGTTTGTTTTTTGTATGTTCTAAATTTCTATGTGTCACGTTGTGTTTCATGTGGCAGATGAGTCATAGGTTGCATTTTACATGTAATATTTGCATGGAAGGTCAGATGTCATCATCTATTTTACCTTTGAACAAACTGTACCAGTAACCACTTAAAACCGTCAGTTTTCTCGTGTAAATCGCCGGCGCATATTAAAAGTGGTGAGTAGGAAGTTTGAAAACGGAGAAGAAACATGCACAATAGACAAGGTTTGACCTGTTCATTAAAACAGACCTTGCAAATAAATCGGCATCATTATTGCTCAAACTGGCATTGAAAAATATAAACGCAAAAGCAGAACAAATGTATCATCATCTATCCATTAAACTGCCTTTTGATCGATTACGCCATATCCTTTTGTGATTGTTTCATGCGCATTTTTTTACTCACAAAAACGTCATCTCAATTTTCGGGCGGATTTCGATATATTAACAGCATTTGCACGTTTGTGTCTGGCAGACAGATTAATAGCCTACTCAAGAATTTTTTACCTGTTTAAGCTAAACATCACGGTTGGATTTTGGAGCAAACATAATTTTGCGCATCGAAAAAACGCAGGTGTGCGAATACCGCGTTAATCAAGTTCAAGCGCTGTATTTTATATGTAATGCAGCCTACATCGCCACATCACGATGCTTAATATAAATCAAAATTCTTGAGTAACGAGCAGGATATTCGAGTGTGCAGACGTCAAATTCCTTTCTGCCTGCTAGGGCCTAATGGATAACCCAGACTCTATTTTCAGGAATTAAGTTGAAAACCTGTCGTTACAGTGTGTTGGAATTCTATCCTAACAACTATCACAGTCATGTTTGAGATGATCAACCTAGTTGGAGAGTTCAATTTAAGTGACACCCTTAGCAATCAACGAGCTTAGTTAAACGGCCTTGGAAAATGACTGAATTCTTCTCTTCTAGGATGGACGCTAACCATTACGTAACATTTAAACATCAAGTCGTTTCAGCAAAAACTCTTAACTTTCTCGTTGATGAGTCAGCTCACACATATCACAAATAGAACGGTTAAAAATTAATGTGTGAGCACAAGTTCAGTTTAGTTATTTTTTGTTGCGTAAGTTCAGTTTCGTAAGTTCGGATAAACTTTGAAGAACCAAAAATTTTGGCCATGTTGACGCGTTCAGAGCGCTGTTTATGAGGCGCTGTTTGGAAAAAAATAATTGAGGTTTTTCCACATGTTTTTTCGGCAAATTTAAGCTACATTTTGTCCAATATATTATGTAGGATATTTCTTATTCATATATAAGACAAATATGTGACTTAAAATGGCCAAAAAGACTGACACAAAATATATAGAAAATTTCCTGTAATATATCAGACAAATTATTGCATAAATTTGACAAAAAAAGCAGCGCGAAACATCCTATACGTTTTGCTCCGCTTTTTTTGGCAAATTTATGCAATATTTTGTATTATGTTGTTATATAGGAAATTTCCTGTATGTTTTGCGCTGCTTTTTTGTCAAGTTTATGCTGTAATTTGTCTTATACATTATACATAGAAGGTTTCCTATATGTTTTACGCTGTTTTTTTGTTTTTTTTTGTCAAATTTATGCAATAATTTGTCTTATATATTATATAGGAAATTTTCTATTGTTGTATTTCTTTTGCGCTGCTTTTTTTGTCAAATTTATGCAATAATTTGTCTAATAGTTTATATAAGAAATTTCCTGTATATTTTGTGTCAGTTTTTTCGGCTATTTTAAACCACATGTTTGTCTTATATACACATATAGAAAATATCCTATGTAATGTATTGGACAAAATGTTGCTTAAATTGGCCGAAAAAACATGTGGAAAAACCTATAAATTATTTTTTTCCAAACGGCGCCTCATACCATTTTCTCTCTTACTGATAGTTTAAAATTGCATTCATAGCCACGATCTGTTTGGTTCTTAACACCAAGAATATGATGATGATGATGATGAAATTGATGACAAGGAAACAATATCTCCTGTCCCTCGTTAATAGATACGTAAATATATGGGACGAAGACGATAGCTTGAGTAGGAAAATACAGCAACTAATAAGTTCTGTGTATTCATTCTTCAATAAACAAACCAATATGTTGTGAAAAGTTAAAGGTTATTTAAATATGCCATCGCAGCCCCGAAAGTAAGTTCTGTGTGGCACATTCAAGGTCTAAACACCAAAGGCTGAAAGATTTTTAAAGTGTCCCAAAGTAAAAAAATCTTGCGTCAATTTGTTTTATGTTTTCCAATTCTAAATGTAAGCCTTCCGCTTTTTTTACTGTAAAGTCGCTTGCGAAATGCTGTTGTAATATCAATACAGACTTACTTAAAAAAAAAATTCAATTTTGACTTTACTGAGATCTATCGGTCACAGAATGAATGAAATCACCAATGTATGAACAGTATTTCCCAATTTCAGCGCTAAATTTACAGCTCGTTTCCGCAATACGCTGAAGCTTCGTGCCTGCAGCCGAAACAGGACGCAAATAGATGACAAATTTACGAATGTTTGATTGCTCCGAATTCATTCAGCTTCAAAGTTTTTATACACAGTCAAAGCTATACGATTGCCGTCGTTTGAACTAAGGTCTTTTGCCACCTTTTAAATAGGTATTAACCTGCAGTCCTGCACCTTCCGTGCGAGCCATTTTGAGCAACTCACTTCTAAGGCTATCTAGTGAAAGTTCAAAGTAATAATAGACCTGATTTAAACTGCTTTAAAATATTAAGCACTTGGTGTTACGTAATAGCCCGAAATATTTGGCCTTACACGTCAAGTAAGTAAACCCATAAGTTGCTATTTCTTCTTGACTAATGTTGCGTCAGCAATTCGAAAAGGTTTTGTGCAACGCTCTTTACCGACTGTTAGTCGTCACAACAATATTCTGAGATATGAATTTTTTTGCTTGTTCTAATGCTACAGCACTTGTTTGAATTGTAGGTACCGGTATCTTGTTTACAACGCGTAGCGTTTGTCTCAATTTATCTCTGATCGAAAGCTTGGAATTTTTGCCAGATATTAAGAAATGAAACCTCTTTTCTATATAATATTGAAAAGTTATTCACGAGTCAAAAAGCCTATGAGCTATTGGTTGACAAAATCGTACATGTGGATAGCGCATTACATACATCCTTCAGAAAGGAACTTTTAAGTTCATACAAAATGCGACTTTGATTTACGGAGCATCATTGGCAAAAAACAAAGAAGGTTAAAATTAGCAAAGTGTTAAAACGTCTGACTTTGACACGTTCGGTCCTGACGGACTTTGACCAGACTTGACATTTACTTCCTACTGTGCGCTGGTTACTACTTTTCCTGAAAAGTTTAACTCAAGTAAAACAAGACCAACCTTGCACGACAGTGGAAAATACATGTTGCTTAATTTACGCTGAAGTAATGACGCATTTTTATGTGATAAACATTTTGCGATCTTGATGCATGAAACATTTAATTTTTTTTTAGCAAAATCGCTCCTACATTGATACTCTCGTGATTAAATCAAAAAATACAACTTTATGCTGATGCTGGGTATTGCAGTGCAGCAAATATTGTAGCAAAATGAAAAAGAAGTGACAGTATCGAAACAAGAAATATAATGGACAGTTTTTTAGCATCTGGTAATATCTGCATGATGGTGCAATGAAAACAACTGAAACTGTATGGTTTACTAAACAATGGATCAAAACTCGATCAACTGCCACGACCAAAAAATTGTATAACTTTATTCCTGTTCACGTTGCAGACTGAAACACAAACGGAAATCTGCAAGGTCATGTAGCTGACGTCATGGATGGTAAGGATGTCATGCATTCCTGATTAACATACAGGGATTGTTCTACAATTTTATAGCCAAAAAAAGAGGTTTCATATTCCCGAAGCTTTTCGCCTGACACCTACCAATTACAATTTTAGTAGTTTATAGCAAATTATAGGTCAACAAAATTTGGGTTTATGAATATTGCAGAGACTTTAACTCCTTAGTCTTATGAAATCAATCACGCTAATTTCAAATCTGCAAGCTATATTTGTCCAGCATGTCAAGTTTTTTAGATTTTTTTATTTTTATTTAAAACCAAAGACCTTTGTTCAATCATAATATTTACCTTCTTGTGACATAATCAAAATCTGTGGACCATCATAGAAGTTCATTGTGACATACTTTGTAAACAATTAAAAATATGACTTCAATTTTAGCAGCAAATAATATCCTTGGAAACCCCCATGTAATTTTATACTACTGCAGGTAGCATGTATCTTGTCATAAACGAGATTTTTATCAGTCAAACCTTCTACTCGGTAACAGTTCTGAAAAAAGTGAAAAGGTGTAAAAATGAGGTCTTAAAAACTAGAGTTTGTGATTTAAGCTATATTATAATAAAAAGTTTGCTATGCACAGCGCTGTCAAGACTAATCATAATAGTAGATAAACTGAGGCTTGGAAAAATTCGTGTCGATTGGTAATACCCGATGCAGTAAATCTTCTGCATGCTATTGAAAAGTTTACATTAAGGACATATATGATGTTTGGCCCTCTCCTATGGATTGCCACCTTAACGTGGTGGGGAGGTTTGAGTTTTCAATGATCCTTAGAGCAATGCCGTCGGTAGTGTTTAATCACTTCCATCAGGGTCACCCATGGCGGTAAGGTCGAAGGAGAGAAACAGACCAAGTAGCAATCCAATGTTGTAGCTAAATGGAAAGCTGTAATAACAATATTCATGCTGCATCGGACGGCGCGCAGGATAAAAAGGTCCGCGTTTGAGTTTTAGGCAGAAAGACTCGTTCGAAAAATAAGCTACAGTCTCCCCCACAAGCTGACCGTCACAGGAAACCCACCGACGCAGTCGCTAAGCGTTTGGGGAGGCAAATGGGGGCAGCGCACAGAAAATGTGCTCGAGTTGGACCAAACTGCCGGGATCTAGCTATCGGGAACTGGAACGTATCGTCACTGACAGGAAAAAAGCAGGAGCTTGTTTGCGAAGCCCAACAGTATCGCCTTGATATTGTGGTTCTGGAACTGTCGAGTTCATCAACAAAGCGCCGGGGTTCTGGAACTGTCGAGTTGAACGGTGGGTGGAAAATTTTCTACTTAGGTGTTGATGCAGCAATGTCTGCTCAAGCTGGTGTTGGCTTACTTGTGAGCCCCAACATAGCTGAGTGTGTCGTTGACTGGGTACCACCGGGAGGAAGAGTTTGTCTTCTAAAGCTAAGGCTGCAGGAGCGATCTCTGTGTATCTTGCAGGTGCACGTACCCAACATAGAATCACAGTACGAAGCCTTTCTGGAGGAAGTTGAGGTTGCATTGGGAAAAGCAACTTCATCAGAATCCCTTGTCCTTTTGGGCGATTTCAATGCACAAGTGGGCATCGACAATACAACCTGGAAAGGTGCTATTGGGCAACATGGTGACCCTGACATTAACAAGAACGGAAGGTGTTTATTGCAGTTCTGTGCCACCAATGGACTGTGCATAATGAACACATTTTTTCAGCCCAAAAGATCATAAGTAGGCCTACACCTGGTGCAGAGACTCTCTGGGACAACGCTCCCTGATTAATTTTTGTATCGTTTCGGCGGACTTGTTTTCTACCGCGTCTGATGTTCCTGTTAAAAGAGGGGCTGAGTTGTCAACTGATCACCACCTAGTTGTCTGCACTTTGAAAGCTTTGAAACCCTTGAAAAAAACGAAAGACTTTTCGACCACGAGAAACTTATCGAATCAAATGGGAATCATTGGCTGACAAAGAGGTACGAACTGCATTTGCAGACAACATTGCATCTAAGTTCAAAGAACTTCCGACCTCTACTGAAGACATTGAAACTGAGTGGTGTTTGTTTCAAACAGCAGTTATTGCGTCCGCTACTAACTGTTGTGGACGTAAGCGTGTTGGAGGGACGAAGAGTAGCGAGAAAAGAACTCCTTGGTGGAACCAAGAAGTTAAAGAAGCTATTCGTGCGAAAAAAGTGGCCTATAAACCTGGCTTGCAAATAAGTCATCACTTGAACTTCGTTCGCAGTACTCTGAAGCACGTAAGGCGGCAGCCACAAAAGTTAAACTGTCTAAGGAAAGGGCCTGGAAGGAATTTGGAGAAAGGTTAGACGATGATTTCAAAACGGCAAACAAAGTGTTCTGGCAGACCATTCGCCGTTTGCGTGGAAAGAGATCTCGAGCCGCTTTTTTTATTGAAGATTCAAATGGTGTGACTCTGAAAGATCAAGATGCTATTTTGAATCGGTGGAGAGACTACTTTAGTGATCTTTTAAACCCAGTTGATGCTGCACCGATACAAATTCACGAGAAACAGGTTGGGGAAGATATTCAGATCACCGAAGCAGATGTGAATGCAGTAATCAAATCATTGAAAACTGGAAAAGCACCTGGTGAGGATGATATCAGACCTGAAATGTTAAAAGCAATGAACATGTATGGTGTTCGTTGGCTGACTCGTGTTTGTAAGGTGGCATGTAGTACTGGGCAAGCACCAAAGCAAAGGCAAACTAGTGTGATAATACCTATCCACAAGAAAGGAGACAAGAGAAAATGCACCAATTATAGGAGCATATCTCTCATCAGTGTCCCGGGTAAGATCTATGCCAAATGCCTTGAAAAGAAATGCCGTGAAATAGTCGAGCCTAAACTAATGGATGCTCAGTGTGGTTTTCGTCCTGGCCGAAGCACAATGGATCAGATCTTTGCCTTGCAGCAAATCTTTGAGAAGTCGTGGGAATGTGCAAAAGAGGTCAATGCATGTTTTGTTGGTCTTGAAAAAGCATACGATCGCATTCCTAAAGACAAGCTTTGGGCGGTGGGCATTGATGCCAGTTACTAAATGCCATTATGTCGCTGTACATGCATTCCGAGGTCTGTGTTCGTGTTAACAGCGCAACGACGAAACCTTTCAGAGTAAGTGTGGGACTACGGCAAGGTTGCTCTCTTTCACCTATTCTGTTCCTTATTTATATAGTAGAATAGTTAAGAAAAGCGAGTCTTGTGGTTAAGTAAAGGTCGGTGAATGCACTGTACAACGTCTGTTATTTGCAGATGATCTTGTGCTACTCGACTCTACCCAAAATGGTCTCCAGCAAGCTCTTGACAGGTTTTCGGATGCATGCTCTGTTGCCGGAATGAAAATCAGTACAACAAAAACAGAAACCATGTGTCTGTACAGACAACCAAAGCAGTGCTCTCTCTAAATTGATGGAGTACCACTAAAACAGTCAGAGAAATTCAAGTACCGCGGCGTCTCATTCACAAGTGACGGCAGAGAAATTAGCGAGTTGGATATCCGCATCGGAAAAGCAAGTGCAGTAATGCGCCAGCTCCACCGATCTGTGGTACTGAAACGGGAGCGTTGCACCAAGGCAAAGCTATCCATTTTCAGATCGGTGTATGTTCCCATTCTGACTTATGGCCATGAGTGTTAGATCATGAATGAGAAAGTGAGGTCTCGAGTTCAAGCAGCCGAAATGGGATTCTTGCGAAGAATTAGCGGTTTGACCTTGTTGGACAAGGTTAAAAGTGCAGATATTCGTGAATCTCTAAACATCGAATCGTTGGTTCTCCGACTAGAAAGATCGCAACTGCGTTGGTATGGACATGTGACACGAATGTCCCAGGAAAGAACAGCCAAAAAACTGCTCTATTCAACACCGATTGGTCGAAGGCCTAGAGGCCGTCCCAGAACTCAATGGCGAGATTACGTTGAAGATCTTAGTTGGTCTCGCCTTGGCATCCCAGCAGAACATCAATACTTTGTTGCAGAGGATCGAGATGCTTGGAGGATCTAACTCGAGCTGCTGCCCCCGCGACCCCCCAAGGATAAGCGGGTCCAGAAAATTGATTGATTGATTGATTGATTGATGATGTTTGGCTACTCACAAACGAAAAACTGTGATGTCACAACAAAATGCTTTGTTTTGCCACAAAGGTAAATTGTGGTGTGACAATTACGTTTTGAAAAGTTAACCACGATAAAAAAACTTACATTTTATCTTTTAAACCTGACGTGATGGACAGAAACTGGCAGCAGATTTGGAATCAGCGGAAAAAATTCTTAAATGGAAGTTGAATGGCATTTTTGTTTAAACTTTGCTGTTGACCAGCAGAGTATAATTTATTCCTTATGTACTAGGGTTACCATATTTTCACTATGCAAAAGGAGGACAAGTTTCTTGAGGGTCATCATGTCCGCAGATGTCCATTTTTCTTCCCAAAAGCAAGTGAAGTCCAAAAACCATGGTCATCATGTCCGCAGATGTCCATTTTTCTGCCCAGAAACAAGTGAAGACCAAAAAACAAGATCATCATGTCCACAGATGTCCATTTTTATGCCCCAAAACGAAAGTGAAGACCAAAAAAAAACGTCATCACGTCCGCAAGCCGTTGTTTGCCCTGAAACTTTCCAAAATTTTTCGTGAAAGAATGATTTGACATGTTTTCACCGTTTGTAATGCCAAAAAGGAGGACATTTGACCATTTTTTGGCGTCCTCGGAGGACAAATTTTTTTGGTCAAAAAGGATGACATGTCCTCCACAAGGACGTATGGTAACCCTATTATATACATTGTTTAGATATATTTTGTAGAAACAGAAACTTTTGACCAACTATGTTCACTCAAAAAGTTTGTACTTTTTCATAATTACGCAGAAAACACAATAGGCTTAGCTCTTGTTGCAGTAGCCAGACTTCTCTCGAGCCCTGTTGTGTGACGTTGAGCAACCCAAAGGCTCACTAATTCTCAGCTTGAGTGATCTGCAAATAATTTGGAAATTTCTATGAATAAAGAGTTTTGATTGGCTTCGTCATTTTAAAACTAAGAAAATTGAAATTACAGTAAATGCCGCTTTATCGGAACGTTTCAGCCTAAAGCTTTATTTTTATTGTTGACCGTGATCGAAGGAAGAATAAACTTATAAACCAATAACAAAGCAGAAGCATATATCTGCAAAAGAGGACACACGTATCCTCTGCACTCACATACTATAGAAATGGCTAAACTACCTTCACGATCAAAATCTACAAGAATGTCATGATGTATCACTGATGTAACGGTTTTGGTCTTACGCAGTGTTTCTCAACCCTTTTTTTATGCAATCCAAATTCATTCAAAAACCCTACGTGCAAGAACAGATGTAGGCCTAACCCACCTGAATAGAGCATACACATAAATACAAAAAAAATTTATAAACCAAATACATGAAAAAACAAAACCTTTTTCTCCAACGAGCTTTTGAAACGTTGCTTGTTGATTTGCTTTAGAATAGCAATCATTTTGTAAATCAAACAATTTTGCAACTGCAAAAAAACAGGAAACAAGATCATAAGACGTCATTGTAGTCACACTTCATAGGCAGTTTTTTCTTTAATTTCAAAAATTTGTCTGCACAAACAATGTGGTGTTTGTTTCATTTTTTGGCATTTTTACTCCAATAATAGTTTTTCACTTCACCCTCCCTTGATCAAAAAAGAAATCAAATCTTCATTATACTCGCGGTATTACGCCGAAGCGTGTAACGAGTGGCGGGGCCCATTTCCGCTGCTTGGCGCCTGGGCAACACAGCTCCGAAAAAAAGTCGCAGCGCTGAAATTTCCGCACGAGCCAAGACAAAGAAGACAATAGAACACAAGAAATGATTTCACAAAATGGACTGGTCACAAACAATCCTACCTACGTCAGGCGACGAGAAAACACTTTATTATTGTCGAACTTTCAAGAACACGAAAGTTAGAAAATTATGCCTGTCTACAAAGCAAATATAAGCAATATACTTGAACCCCCTACTTGTGTCAGCGACCCATTTATAAAGCCTTGGCGACCCACTTTGGGGCGCAACCCATGGTTTGAGAAACGCAGGTCTAACGTCATGAAAAAATAATCTTGAAAAATGGGAAAAATGCAAAAAAGGTTGTATAAGATTCTTTCTGTAAAAAAAGAAAACTGAAAAATTTGTGTTGTAATCGTAGTGGATAAAGACTTTGCCATCGGCATGCGAGGTCTGGGTTCAAGTCCCATTCTGGTCAAATCGGACACAGGGCCGCCAACGGCTCGACATAACCGCGACGTATCCTCGAAGCTGTGTTGCCCAATAGCTACTGTATAAGTCGCAGAGATAGGCCCCGCCACTTGTTACACGCCTTGGCGAAAACACTGCTAGTATAATGAAGATTCGATTTTTTCAAAAATTATCACATCGATCACATCGTTTTTTTTTTTTTTGTTTCACTTTGACGTTGTGCAATTATAACGTCATAAAATGGTCAAAAATTGACTGAACTATGACGCAAAAAGTGGCGTCCAACAAGCATGACTAGGCTTGTAGCTAGACACGATAAGCCGCTGATGTCATTTTTTAGACCTACTGGACCTTTCTTCGAGATATCTTGAGTGAAAACCTGCTAGTCGTCATCTAGCTTCACGATCTTCTACCGAGACAATCAGTGACGTGTTCAAAGCTGATTTCATGACCTTATTTGGGTGAGTTGAATTACGTGCCCAGTATCACTGCTTATAAATGAATAAAGAACAAAGAACAAACTCACCAGTAGAGAAAAAGCCAATTATTTAGTGGAAGAAAACAAGCTAGAAGATGTTGAATTCGATTAAAAATTGTGTTTGTGACAAACTGAGGTAGTTTTTTAGCAAAAATTATTGTCAGTTTCGAAGCGTGATAGCGAATTTAATATCTTTATCAATATTTTTTTTCAAGCATTGTAGCGTCATTTCCGAATTTTGATAGCAAGATTTATGAGCTTCACATCCTGCAACATGAACGTTCGTTTATAACGAAAAAACGATTTAGGTTTAGACATTCCGCCATCAGATTGAAGTGCTTTCAATAGCAACCGCACTCATCAGGCTCTTGGTTCCACAAACCTAGTTGCTGAGTTATTTTAGGGCGTTACCAGTCAAAAAAATGACTGAAGAGTGAAAAACCACGTTCAGATAGTCAAAGCTGACAATCAAAACTAATTTCAAATTAGGATTAATCAAGCCCTAAAATTGACGTTAAGGGCTATGCTCAGACAAGTTTACTGAGGTACAAGGACTTGTGCAGCGCAAAAAAAGTATTTCATTGCTACTTATGTAAGGGAAGTTTTTTATGTAAGAAGTACTTTTGAGAAGTTTCTTTGATGCATGCGTAAGCATTTAGTTGTGTTATGTCGAACTGTGAGGCATGGATAATTTAACTTTATTAAGTTGAGAAAACAACTGTAATAAATATCAATTTTCCGCAACTTTTATGGCTTTGTTGCTTTTTTGAAGAGACAAAACTGATCAAGCAAATGCCCAAATTAATTGTTTTACTTCGGCAAAGATTGTAAGCTTTTACTGCTAAATATGGCTAATTTATCCGACAGTTAGATTAAACTTTTGAAGTTTTAACTAACAAAAAACCAGGGAATAAAATTTGAATAATTAAAAGACATTTTGCTTAAATTAATTTGATATAATCTGAAGCAATGTTTGACGGAGTTTTATGATTAAATGTACTTCGATCACGATGTATGCGAAAATTTTTTTTGCTTTTTTTGTTTGTTTATTACATGTTTTGAAGTTGCTGTTATCACAGTTAGTGTAGTCGTTCTGATTATGGCTAAAAAGCTTTGAAAGTATGGCTAATTATGATCGATATTTTACAGTTTTGCGTTACTAAATTATAGTCGCCATAATAGGCCAACATAGGATCATAAATTTGTGACGATGTCAAAAAATTAGATAATTTATCACAGCTTTTTTTTTCAAACTCGCTATAAAAGTCCATGATGACGTTCAGGAAATGATGCGAAAAGCATGACTATGTTCAGACTATTTTAACTTTTCAAAGAACTAACCATCAGTGAACACCACCTAACATAAGGGCAGAAAAATCAGAGCTCAATGAAAGACCGCGCCTGACAGAAGCTGAAGCTAGTTTTGAATAAGTTCACTGAAAGTAAAAGACATCAGCTCCACTTTCAACAAAGAAAAACATTAAAACGAAAAGGGAAAAAATTCCGTTTGTAGAGAATGCTGAAAGTATTAGTGAATTATTATAAAACTTCGCCATTTTTTTTTGTTTCTATTATTGTAATTTTTATTACTTTTGATTGGAATTCTGGACTGATTTTGAGTTTTAGTGAAAAAAAGTTCTCAAAACATGTTGATGGTATGAATCAGTTACCAAATCACAAATCACTATTACTGTAGTATTAATTTTTTTTTTCGCAGGACTGTAAGTTTTTAAGCATGCAGTTGTTAAAGATGAAAAAGAAGTTTTTCCAGCATTCACCCGGTGGGATTTGTTTTGATTTTACATTAAGTAAATACGAACATATTGGCGAGCAACATGTGGGTTTCAGTAATTCAACATCAAATTAAACAGCTTTGTCGAAGTTATTTCGATCGTTTTCAAAATTCAGTACTGATAAGGATCACTGAATACATTTGCTGCTCGACAAATGTTCAATTTTTGTAACTTAATCAATTTTGTGTTTCAGAAATTCCGGAAGAAAAGCCTACATTGCTACATATACTTTAAACCTTTTCCTTCATTTCTTTTCTTCACGTAATGATGACGTCATAACTTGTCATCATTGCATGCATTCTTCATATTACTTCATTATCTTTTCAACTAATGCGATTGTATTTGCGAAATAAATGGTTTTGAAGTGGTGGTGTTTTTCCAAAACGCAAACCAGTTATCCGCCGGATAACTCCGACTAGGACACGAAATTTATGTTGCGTTTATGTTGTTCTGTTCTCTAAGTGTTTAACTATATGTTACAGGTTCATCTATATGTTCAATGTTTTTATGTTTATATAAATTATTATGTTTGATGTTCATAGAATTATTCTATGTTTGCTGTTTTTTATCGAATGTTTTTATGCGCTTTTAAGCAATTACTTTATGGCAGTTGCTACATGTTTCTAAAAGCACTTTTTATTTTCAGAGGGGTGGAATGTACTTGGGCGCAGTCGGGGCTTACGATTGGAGTGGGACTGTGGTAAAATATGACAGATCCGGAGATAGCACTCCAGATATTTCGACTTTTGAAGAGATCCAACGAGTTTTGGCAGACCGAACGAAAGATTCCTACTTAGGTATGGATGATTATGAAGAACTTCTGTCAATAAAACCATCGTAGTTTAATCTAATAAGTGAAACTGAATTTACTTATTCGGATAATGCTACATACAGCCAACATTTCTTTAAATACTAGATTGCTTGGGTGGCTCTCTGCTGTTTTACCAAGTTAATTCCACATTGCCGTACAGATCAGTCGTTTCTGTTAATGAATTGCCATATCTTTTAGGTTATGCAATTACCAGCGGTTTTTACAATGGAGGAAATACCAATGAATGGGTGGCTGTAGGAGCACCGAAGAACCAGCTTTACGGAGCCGTAAGTGAAAACTTTCTTGATTGATGATTTTCATTCTGTCGCAAGAAAGGGAAGAGGCGAAGATTTGCTTATGACGTATCGACGTTTCGTGTTTCCGGAAGCCATATCATTTAATTAATTTGCTAGAGCTGTCACAAAAAGATAATCATTGCAAAGCATAGACTCATTAAAAGTACGCAAGAACGCCACTGGATGATAGTTGAACCAATAAGTATGTGATCATGAAAGTAAGATACTCTGATCCATGCGCCATGTTGCTGGTTATAACGCAAAACTTCATAGAGCAATAAAGCGTGAAATTTTGCACATCCGGTTAGCTGATGGCTAATAAACTCTCGAACAGCAGAACAGATTAACCTAACGACTAATTGCATTTCTATTAAAAATTCGGTTAAAAATGTTGATTTTCAATGAGTCTGATGAAGCCAATTGCGAGCTGAAGTATGACTTTATTTATTTACATTAATGTTTTAATTATCGATACTTCCTGACTGTTTCATTTTGCTTACAACTTTGTACTTTGTAGGTTGTGGTGTATCGTCCTACCGAAGATGATGCACAGCTTACTGACGCTGTTACAATTTATCCGAGGGGTGACGCAAGACAACTTGGCAGCTATTATGGTGGAGTTTTGCTTTCAACAGACGTTAATGCCGACGGACACGACGATTTGTTTGTTGGTGCGCCGCTTTACATTGACTCCAACTATGATGACGGAAGAGTTTTTGCTTACATTTCCAGGAGTGGTCGAAATAACCCTAATGCTTGGGTAAGAGCGTTATTTTCAACAAGGAATAATTCTTATTCTTATTTGTAAAAAATGCTCTGTAAAACTAAAATGATTGACTTATACTAAACAATACGTGCAAAATTGAGAAAGAGTCAAACATACAGTACATAAGAGTTGCGTTTACTACAAAAGCGTTTCTAAAGAACGTTCCAAAGCTTAGCTATTTTACACTTACAAAGCGTTATTTTCAAAGGAATGCAACTTAATGTTTAATCCCAACTTCTTCATGAATCTGCTCTAGTAACAAAAATTGGTTAATTCTAGCTTTCGGCTATAAATCCAACTTGGCGGTAAATAGATATCAAGTAGCCTCAAATAGTTCTTATCCAACAAAAGAAACATTTCAGTAAAAGGAACTTGATCTAATCAAGCATTCTTTATTCTTAGGCTCGTCAAAACTTCATGCCAAGTGTATTGTCCGGAAGAGGCCAAGGAGGGCGATTTGGTTCAGCCATGGCTGCTGCTGGTGATCTCAATAATGACAATTATAATGACATCATAGTAGGTGCTCCTTACTTAGATGACAACAAAGGAGCTGTTTTCGTTTTCCACGGAAGTGCAGAAGGAATAGACCCCTCTGAAAAACAGGTAAAAATGTAGGCTCTTTTGTAAAGCACAGAAAAGGCATCGAGTGAAATGAAGTACTTTAATCTTTTAACGCATCAATATTTTTATCGTACATGTATATATTCGAGATTCATTAAAAATTATAATTAATGACTGTTTTGGACCGCTATATTGTAAGGGCAAAAAAGCTTGGAGGTCAACCCCTGAACAAAAACGCGGGATTTGACAACAATCAAACAGTATTGAGAAACAAACTATCATATCCAAATAGCAACATTGCTAAAAAACTGTCAGAAAGAATTCATATCTAGTTGGTCTCGATTTTTTTATGTTACGTAAACGCAACGACTCGAAAAAACGTTTCAACAATTAGAAACAGGAAATGATGTAAATTATGCTGAACAAAGCAGTGTAGCATTTTTCCCTCCGAGGTTTCGCAGCACGCAGCATGACTAGTGATGTAAATCGTTTTTTTTTTTTGCGTTCGTTTACAAAAAAAAAACGTGTATTTTTGTAAAAAAAAAACATAGCTAAAAAAACTTGTTTTTTTTTTGGAAAACAAATTCTAATCCGATCCTTTTATTGTTCAAATTGTTTATTGTTGAGTCTTCTTGTAGTGATGGATCTAATAGGGAGCGCATAGAGCGACCTTTCCGTCCCCAAAATCCATCATAGATTGCATGCTTGTAGTTAACGATTACCAGAAAAGTGTTGCCAGTTTTAATTTCACAAAGTTAAAAAGAAATAAAAAGGAGCGATCGCAATAGATAGATTAAAAAAAGCACTGAATTGTGATAGGTTATCTGCTGTGTTGCAGTGAACAAAAGAAACTGGGATAGCGTATTAACTCGGCAACGTAAAAAATTGGGTGGTAAGCCTGATAATCGTAGCTTGCATTATGGATCATAGGTTACTTCAGAGTCAATACGGTACCAGCCAAACAAATTAAGTAGCCTAAGTGTTAAAACGAAGACTACGGTATATAATGTTGGACTACAACTTGGTTAAAATGAATACTGGTCGGTCAATATATTAAGATTCAGAAGCGAAGGTCGATGGCACACATTTTAATGCTCTGTAGCCTATTTCTATTTCCCCGTTCATTTGATTAGAATATAACTGTAGTTTTTTTAGCTGTTTCAGAGAAGATAGGCTCCGGACTAATTTACGTTTATTCTTTTTGACCCTAGTTTAACTCTTTCATAGCCCAAAGCGCTAGCAAGCTGAATAGGCCAAATGAAAGCTTAAACCCAAATTTAACCTGGTTAAAAATCAATAGCACATTGTTGTGATTGAGCTTTATTTTAGAGAAACTCCAAATTCAACAGCTCAGATGGCCGAGTGGTATGGAGCGTCTGTCTCTTGAGCTGTAGACTCGGGTTTGATTCCGAGTCGGGTCAAACCAATGACATTAACATTGGTATTCACAGCTTCCCTGCTTGACGTTCAGCATTGAAGGGACAGTGTAGAGAACAAGCCGGCAAGTCTACTTGTTGTGCCTTTGGGAAAGGCACTTGGCGGGATTCCCCCATCTTGGTGTGGTAGACAGATGGCCGGCAACTCCTAAGCGAGCTCGTGTAGCGCATTGATCGCTTTCTCGTGGTAGGAGGATAAACATGCAACTAAATAAATAATAAATAAATTTAGCACGACAAAACCGCGCAAATCGCAAAATAGGCCCACATGGTAAGCTTTAAGCTAGATGCGCACTACAATGAACTATAATGAAGCAATATTACCATACTACCTACAGTCATGTTCAATGTGTTAACACGATTTGATGCTGCCCTCCAAGCTTTATATTAAAAACAAACTTGTTTAAATTTTTCAAAAAGGAATGAATAAAAAAAAACGAGGTCAAAAAAAAAACAGGTGCAAAAAAACTTTTTTTTTACATCACTAAGCATGCGTTAAGTAATCAGTACACTGACACCAGTCACTGCCTTTTCAGATTATTCGAGCTTTGGATATCAACAACGCAAACCTTCAATACTTCGGACTTTCTTTGGCTGGAGGCGAAGATTTGGACGGTAATGGCTATCCGGATATAGCAGTTGGAGCTCCTAAAAGTGATGCCGTCGTGGTGTTTAGGTAAATGCTTTTTTGATACTGTTGACTGACTTATCATGTAGCCTATAACTACCGGGTTTGTAGTTTTACCCTACATACGATATGTCACATGCTTGAAATTACGTGAATATCAGGACACAAATTGCAAACTTTGCGAAGTTTTTTGTGTGCATGCAGTGGCGTTGCTAGAGGTTCTGCTGCCCGCGGCGGTTCAAGAAATTGCCGCTCCCTAATGCAATGGTGTACCCAGGATTTGGTCAAAAGGGGGGAATGTAAGTACACAGTCTGGGGCGTAGCCCACCAAATATAAGAATATAAGTACACGGTTTGGTCACAGTCTGGGGGCGTAGCCCCCAGCTGCCAAAGAATTTTTGCGGTTTTCACATAAAAAAACACTCTTTTTAACACACTTTTATATCGAAAAAGGGCGTGCAGAGAGTGCAGTCACCACTAGCGTAGCCAGGATTTTGCAATGGAGGGGGATTTTGAGAATGACATCACATATGATTATACGTTGTATACAGGAGCGGATCCAGAAAGTTTTGGTGGGGTACATATAATTTTGAATTAGGTTGAATGTTAACTAAATGCAAAGACGTTTAAACTCGAAAACGGGCGTAAATAAGCCTTTTGAAAACGTTTCATGTCAGGGGTGTATTCAGAAATTTTTTGAGAGAGGGGGCATCAATTTTCGTCACGTTTTTCAAGCGTATTTTTTTCGGCAGAGTTAATTCTAAGCAACTTAATTGCCAAAAATGACTCTAGGGGGGTACGGGGGCATGCTCCCCTGGAAAACTTTTGAAAATTTGCATACTGCAATGGCCATTTTAGTGCGTTTTGAACAATTTTTAAGGAAAGTTTGTTATATTTGTGGCCCCTAACTTTGAGTGCTTCACCAATGATGCATTTTGTTCGAACAGTTTCGATTATGTATGACGTCATTTGAGGCTTAATGGGGAGGAAGATTGAAACCTCCAAACCCCCCCGTGGCTACGCCACTGCAGTCACTATAGACAACGCAAAAACATTTTCGGAGTTTATGTCTACAAGCAGAAGCTTAGCTAAAATAAGTGAAAGGAGGATGCAACTGCTAATAGTTTGAGAAATTATAGACTGAAAGTTAGGTTATAGCACCTTATGACAGAGCCAAAGGGGGGGACCATGGCACCGTGGCCCCCCCTGCTGGGGATGTGCCGAGACGAGTCCGAGTACTCGGCCGAGTAGTAAGGCATTACTCGGACTTGGCCGAGTCCGAGAATTAATTGATACTCGGCCGAGTATTAAACCATTATCATTTTGACCTTTTTTTGCTTCTTAACGGAATTTGAGTCGAAATTGGGGCTTCTACGGACGTGATGACCTTTTTTTTTGCTCTTCACCTAATTTTGATTTCATATTTTGACGTCGTAGATACTCGGATTCGGCCGAGTAATGTCGTTAATACTCGTTACTCGGCGAGTCCGAGTAATTTTCCTTGAGGCACATCCCTTGCCCTTGCGTCCCCATCCCTTCCCCCTGCCAAGTAAGAGTTGTTTAAAATAATTAAGAAAAATAATTACATAAAGCTTATCCAAAATGCCCCCACGTTGCTACGCCACTGTGTGCATGGCTCCCTTAAATGCCAACTGCACGTAAAATTAAAAAGAATTAGGTTATAACTAATTTTGTTGCAGAGAATATTGTTACTTTGATCTCTGCTTCGGTGTCACCTAAACCTGAGAGAAAATTTGAAAAAAAAAATTGAAATCGTTTTGTTACAGATCCAGACCAGTCGCTAGATTTTCTGCCGACTTCTATTTTACCAGTGAACGAATTCGGGTGTTTGGATGCTTTGAGCAAGGTAATAGAAATTGCGTGCAATTACGAGCTTGCCTGGACGTGACAGGACGGGATATCGAAGATGTTGTCAGTAAGTGATTCCATGAATCGGTTTTTAAGACATTACAAAGAACATCGTGACTGTAATATTCTGGCAAGTAAATGCGAATGTGCGCCTTGCAGCAACCACTCATTGATTTCGAATCTAATTCAAGTACACATTGTGATACTTCAGTTCATCAGTTTCTTCGCCCCTTAACTAAATCTTTACAAAATTGTTCACCAAATTTTGGCATATCATTGCTTGTTTGCTACTTTTTTACAGTTGGCTTTATAACGTTATAGTGCGATCATGAATGTGCTACCAACAGTGGTGTAGGCAAACGGAAAGGCTCCAACGCGCACGCCCTTCCGCAGGACTCCTTTGATTCATGTTTAAAGCAGTAATTGCTTACATTCTCTCAGGAAAATGATTGGTTTTTGTAGCTAGTGAATTCCTTAACTGTACGCTCCTCCTATCAGAAAATTTCTACTTAAGCGTACGGTTGATTAATGAACGGTTTCACATTTACGGGCTTGGCTACATTCAGTTAATCGTAAAATATTTTTCAGCTGTACAATTTCGCATTGATCTTGACACTCTCGTCAGTGGCAGTAACAACAAAAGAGTCGAATTTCGCGGAGAAAACGGAGCCGCCACTGATTCTATTCGTGGAACGCGTAATTTACCTGCTGGCAACCGGACCTGCTGGCAATATGACGTTTTTGTCAAGGTACGATTTTAACAAGAGCCCTAAACAAACTTGTGGAACTCTATGTAGTAAATGATTTATATTTAGTTCAATTAAATTCAAATTTCGTTACGTATTTTTTTTATATACTTTGAGCTTAGTTTTTATGTTCTATTGTAACAAAATGTTGATTAAAGTTAAGTTGTTTGTTTTTTAAAATGAATTTTATTTAAGTAAGATGTGTAAAGGTTACTGAGTCAAACAATATTGAATTGTATCTTTATTTTTTTGATGTCTTAACCACCAACATTTTCTTTACAGAGCTCGATTTCCGAATATTCCACGCCTATCCAAGCTATAATGACTTTTGATATGGCTCCATCCCACCTTGCCCAACCTTTATCGTCTGTTAGAGACCCGTGAGTGCCACCCGTTTTTTTTAACTTACAGTAACTGATTTAATTCATCACACTGTAACACTTTTATTCGGTGCTCATACCAATTATAGCATAAAGCGCGATAAGTCTTGCTTCAGTCCAATTTTGATTTAAACTGCTTACTTCATTTTAAAGGAAAGCGTCTAGTACCCAAAAGAAACCTGTAGTCTCGAACACACCCAGTAAGGTGCTAAAAACAATAAAGTACCATTTTCTTCCCTAATTTTTCAATTCTAGGGACTCGATTTTCGTTTGCTAATAACCACTGCAAATCGTATGCACCAAACGCCTTAAAAAACTGAATTAGTTATTTGATTTTATTTCTTTGAATTATCGTCAAATTTTTGGAAAACTTTGAATTAGTTCTTTTGTAAGTTTCAGTATTTTGACGCGTGTTTTTTTTTCAGATCTATAACGAACGAATTTCAAACCACGACTATGTTCTTGAGAGATTGCGGATCAGACAATATATGCGAATACGACTTGAATGTACTTGGTGATATCACACTTCCTTCGGCCACTTTAGGATTGTAAGTACAGTCTGTTTTACAGTAAGAATATTTTGTAATTTTAGATTAACAGTTTTTTTGCTTGAAGTCTTGAAGTTTATTTAACATACAAAAGATATAGGCTAGCCAAACCCAACCTACGGCTTGCTTAGCTTCATCGTGTGCGATGCAACGGCATTTAGAAAATTTTTCTTTCGAAATAACTTGCAATTTTACGTTTAGAAATGATTTTTCTTAACTACGGTCCTGAAATGTGATTCATCTGTGATTGATTCTATTGCTTTTAGTGCATCACATTGTCGGATTTTAGGAGGAAATTACAAGAAGGCTAAGCCCCTTTCCTCTCTCACTTTTCTATACATATAAGTGCACTAAGATCAGTACTTCAATGCATCTACACCAATAAAACTGTAAGATGTGCATTTTTTTGATTTTGGTCCCCTCTCAAAAATTTATAGATCTGCCCTTGTCCAAGAAAGTCCAAGATCTTTAAGAAAAAACTGAGCCAACATAGTCAATAATCGTTGCCCTGCTTTTGCAGCAATGGAAACGACTTGACTGGAGGTGGATCAATTCTAGTAGTTTCGGAACAAACTGCTTCTGATCCGATGAGATTCAGGCTCACATTAACAAACAATGGAGAAAATGCTTTTGATGTCCGGATTTCCATTAAGTATTTAAGTAGAAGTAGGAAATTCAAAACAAAAACCATTTTCTTTGACGTAAGTGAAAGTTGGGCCTCCGTACATTAACAGTCGTTACCACTAAGGTTTGCTAAAAAGTGCAGAGACGCAAGAGCTTGGTCCAAAATTCCAATTCCATGAAAGGTAGATTACGGTAACGGCGTATTCAGTAATAATAATGATACACATCTTGTCATTATCAGCCTATGGTGCCGCCTTTGCTAGTGCATTAGTTTTGTTCCTGATTTACAGTGGATTGCAGCCTACAACTGCATGGCTGTTGCAGGTACTTTTAACATATACCGTAGGCCTCCTAAAATGTCAATCGAAAAAAGATTACTTGATTTATGTCAATTATTATCACCAGTAATCACGCTCTTTCTTAACATTTAGCTTGGTAACTTTGAAAGCAATAATCCTGAGCCGAATTTTCCGTGCGTGGTGGACAGCAGTCAAGACGAATTCATGCAGCCTTACAACCGAAAAGTTTTGAATTACCAATTCAACAGAGAGCTCGGTAGCATCATGAGAAGAAATGATTATGTAAGCCACTACCCTACATTACAAATTTATTAACATACAGTATACACACTACATATCTTTGAAATATATGGAGCCGATGTAAGTCTATTATATGAAATATAACTAAAATATAACTAGGTAGGCCAGAAGACTTACTAAATAAATATTGTTAAAACTAATTCTACGACTTGTTTCGCGATTTGACCGCTCATCAGGTAGACTCAGCTTTGAACCCAGAACCTTGTGATTGAAAGTTTACCTTCCTAACCACTCGGCCACCGTGCTGACGGAAATCGCTGTCAGCCTGGTGTCCGAGTGATTAAGGAGGTAAACTCTCAACCACAAGCTCCTGGGTTTAAACCTGAGTCTAACTGATGAGCGGTAAAACCGAGAAACTAGTCATAAAATTGGTTTTTGCAGCGTTTATTTAGTTAGTCTTCGGGCCTACCATAATATTTAGTTATATATTATATATACATATCCTTACTTCATGCCTAGAACCAAAGAAATGGTAGCATATCTAATGATATAAATTTGTATAAAAAGACACCGGTACGGTGCTGTAAATATGCAACCGACACTATTTTCAAAATCATATTGGATAGAAATTTCATCAGTATAGACCTATTTTAACAATGTTCTTTAAAGCTCGTTACAACTGTCAATTGTTCCCAGAAGTTCGTTACTTATTCTGTTTTATAATATCAACCTTTTTAGCTTTCTGTACTGTAGATATGTACCGATACCAAACAAAATTTTTGAACTTTAGGTCATACTTCTCTATCACTGACAATTCACTATGTTACGGCATGTTGCAGGCCAACTGATAACGATAAAATCTTTTTCTTTTATTGTTGTTATTTTTTATTTGTAAAAAGAATTAAAAAATATAATTGAAGTGGTAAAAGTTGTTAAAAAGGCGTTATGTTTTCTGCAGTGCTATTTTGAATTCAACATCTCCTCTAGTGACTTGAGAACTAGCGGCTCTCTGCCAGAAATCAATGTGACAGTTTTTGCTCACACACAGCAGTAAGTATCAGATAGGAAAACGGCATCTAACTTTTTAGATGATGAGTGGGTTCCACTCAAAGGATTAAGATCATTGAGACGAAGTCAGCGTTGACAAGTTATCTACCTTGTGTTTTGTATAAGACAACGAGGCTGTAAACCAAGAAAAAAAAACAATTTTATCCTGTAAATCAGAAGTCTTTCAACTTTTTTTGCACAATTGCCCTTTTTTGGAAAATGTGTGACCAAATTGCCTCCCTGAGAGCGTTCATGTAGTTTTTCCAGCAACTTCAGGTGGAAAGCAAAAAAAGGTCTTCACGTCCGCAGAGCTCCATTTTTCCACTAAATTCAGGTGAAGAGCAAAAAAAGGGTCTTCACGTCCGCAGAGCTCCATTTTTCCACTAAATTCAGGTGAAGAGCAAAAAAAGGGTCTTCACGTCCGCAGAGCTTCTTTCGCAAGATCATTACATATGTTGTTGACATTTTTGAAATCGCCCCCTAAAGAAGTAAAATTGCCCCCCAATTTCAACAGTTATTACGATCGCCCCTCTGAAGATCGAAATCGTCCCAGTTAAAGAACCATGCTGTAAATAACACATATGTGAAGAGCGGTCACTTTGTTTGTTTTGCATTCATCTGATTTGGACTTTTCCGTGATTCGAACAAAGTTTCTGCACCAATAATTAGACCGAAAAAACGGGTCAGATGTATGTTTGGATAATTCCAAGCGTTGTACGTGCTAGCATGTACCTCCAACCAGAAACTGTTTTCCCACTTGGAGGCTCTAAACTTATTTCTCTTTTAGAAACGGTGTGGATGACATTAGTAATGATGAAAACCCTGACGACAATACATGGGCCAGAACAGCCCCAGTTCGATACAGATCAGACGTTGCTGTGATTGGGTAATTATTTTTATGGTTTCGTAGTTATCTTTGGTTGCATTAGCTGCTACATTATCGACTACGTAATAAACAACGATATACTTTTGAGTTTGACATCCTCCGCTCTACGATACGCGCGCGCTGCGCATCATGTAAAAAGATTAAAAAAACTTCATAAAGGTCAGTTTTATGCGCAACTTAGTTGAAGCGAAAAGCTTGGGTGCTGCGATTTAGCTTACATGAGGCAAATCAATGAGCATTAAAATTTGTCTTATAATTTTTAAAAATACCGCACAAAAACATGAAAAGTTGCTTGTGATAAATAAATTACCAGAACTTTTTTGGCTGTCATTACCAAGTGTCAGCATATTTTTGAACCTCAGCAGATTTAACCTTTACACTAAAGACCTTTTCACGAAACAAATAACCGAACCTTTCGCATTTATCGAAAGTTTGCAATCTAAATTCAAGTTTTTCTTCTACAGACCCCAAACACCAACAGTTATTCCCTTCAATTTTACCACCGAAAATCAAACCATTACTTCTGTGAGGCAAATCGGTCAAAACACCTCCGATATTCAGATGAGTTTTCAGGTAAAGATTGAATCTTAATTAAACTGTTGTCTAAATTTGCCTGTGCGCCAATCAATAGCTGCTTTTTTTGTTCTTGAATAATTGAGTTTAAGCAATGACAAATAGCATTGAAGCCTAACATCTTGGTGGGTTAGATTCAAGTTCAATTCATTAATTGAAATTTTTTCGTGAATAGTTTGTCGAATTTAAAAAACCAAGAACTATGATGACATTAATGTACAGTATTTTCCTATTGTCAAACCTGCGTATTCTTTTGGATATGTTGGATTTAGATGAAACTAATTGATTGAATACAAAGCTTGTGAAATTTTCAGAATAACTAAATTTTCCCTAGTTGCTTTAATTTTTTACGTTACTTCTAGATAAGTGGAAATGGACATTCAAACATTCCTATGTCTTCATTTAATCTTTCCTTCCCTTATTATCTACCAAACAGCGAAAGCATTGGAATTTTCCACATTCTGTATCCAATTTCATACACTTGTGTTTCTGAAACTGTAAGTAATAGATCAATCACCAAATTTAGAATTTTGTGAACTGACACAAAACGTTGTTTGCAAATCGTAAAAGAATAGCTCAAACATAAACAATGTGAAAACAATTTCTACATCGTTTTTGTTACGCCAGAGTCAAAAAAAAAATGCAACACATCAAAGCTTTGGGAAAAAATTTGTCATTTGATTAAGAAGAACTAATTTCACAAACTTTTTGACCTATCACGTGAAATCATGGAATGTTCGTTACTGCATTTGGTTGTTTGACCGAATGATCATCCGTTTTCATGAAACCAAGCCAAGCTTTATTTAGCTTGCAGTCGAAGCTTGCTGGTTCCTTTATAGGGTCACGTTTTAAACCTCATAGCAGCGCAAGTACTTTTTCATATTTATATGGCTTGTATCATCTTACAGCCTTTACAAAAAACTTTTTGACTTGTGGCACCTAACTTTCTGTGCAGCAAAGTCAAACTAGGTTATCCCGTAAGTGTTAGAAAGAGTCATAACTTCTATGTTTTGTACCATAATATGGTGAAGAGCAACACTTTAAATGCATTTTGCATTTTTATTAAACAACATTTAAAAAAACAATAAAAAGTCGAACGTTTTCGGCTAAATCAACTAGCCTTCATCAGGACATCTAAAAAACCATACAGTTATTACAAATAAATTAGAATATTACGAAATAATACAAAAAATTATTAAACAATTTATAGATAAACAATAATATCAGTCAAGCATAGGAACCAGAGAAGAGAGCAGATGCAAAATTAAGTTCAGTCTAAAAAATTAAGAAAATTATAAGCTAAAACGTAAGGACTTCAGCGAAGAGATAATAAGCTATAGAATGAAATAGAAATATGGTGTCCGGTAAGAAAGAAGATAAGGGAACGAGAAGATATCAGTAATATATGGTTAGAAAACGTTCAATAAGAAAGAAGCACCATGAGCATATTACTGCTTGTTAAGCTTAGGGTGGGTTTTCTTGATGTAGAGAGCTTCTTGCATCTTGGTGTCAAAATCTGACCGGCATTTCTTCAGAATCTTGAAGTTATCAGCAGAAAGTTGGGCTTTGCAGGCATCTTAACTTAGCTGATCTGCACAAAAATAGCGCCATAAAGGATCACTTGATGTTTTGTGATGTTTGCTGTGAAGCCTGCAAAGCCCAACTTTCTGCTGATAACTTCAAGATTCTGAAGAAATGCCGGTCAGATTTTGACACCAAGATGCAAGAAGCTCTCTACATCAAGAAAACCCACCCTAAGCTTAACAAGCAGTAATATGCTCATGGTGCTTCTTTCTTATTGAACGTTTTCTAACCATATATTACTGATATCTTCTCGTTCCCTTATCTTCTTTCTTACCGGACACCATATTTCTATTTCATTCTATAGCTTATTATCTCTTCGCTGAAGTCCTTACGTTTTAGCTTATAATTTTCTTAATTTCTTAGACTGAACTTAATTTTGCATCTGCTCTCTTCTCTGGTTCCTATGCTTGACTGATATTATTGTTTATCTATAAATTGTTTAATAATTGTTTAATAATAATAAATAACTGTATGGTTTTTTAGATGTCCTGATGAAGGCTAGTTGATTTAGCCGAAAACGTTCGACTTTTTATTGTTTTTTTAAATGTTGTTTAATAAAAATGCAAAATGCATTTAAAGTGTTGCTCTTCACCATATTATGGTATAAAAAATCTATCTCTCTACCGAAATTCTATGTTTTGTGTTTTCGAATATCACCAAAAAGTCAAAAGTTTTGATCGGAAAATCCGAGATACCGTAGCAAAAGCTTAAGCGATCTTTTCTTAACAGTTCTTTTTTTTTTTTTTCGATCAATTTGGAAAGTTGAAAGCGCATAAATAAACACAAACTTTAAATCGAGAAACGTACTGATAACAAGTTGGATCATCAGCTATAGCAGAGCCGTTTGTTTTCAACATTAGGCCTGTTTAACAAGCTTGTGACTTGTATGGCTCGTTGAATTACGGTTACAGTAAGTTAACATTTTTTGGCGAAAAGTATTTAACACATTCGGTTTGAGTTTGAAATGTTTGGTAAACAAAGTGATTTAATTAATGAATACGGCTTATTACACAATTGCTTTACAGGGAATAGCCAGCTGCGAATGCAACAACTCCGTCATCAACCCTTATAACTTGTCGTTGGAAAGACCACAAGCAGGTCTCAGATCTACTGCCGACATGCCGTCGGTTGTATTCGCCCCACATCCAGTGCGAATTAACGCTTCCTTCACATATGTAAGTTAGTTGATAGCAACCACAGTCTGGGCCAAGAGGGACCTGGCTCCCCTAATCGACATGCTTGGCCCCCACAATTAACAAGCTTACCCTTTTGAAGATTTAGAGCTTAATTTCAAATTTTGGCCCCCCCCCCCCCCGATAAACGCTTGGCCCCCCTAAGTCGACTGCTCTGGCACCGACTCTGATAGCAACCCAATAAATATGGGTAAAAATAGCCAAAGAACAGTAAATCTTTTACTCAAAACTACAAGGCAGATGCAGCTGTGATCATCAGTAGGACAAGCTAGGCAGCAAAAATTGTCACAACCTACAGTAACTATCAATTTCGGCTTTTATTTAAACTAGCAATAACTAACTGATGTTATTTTCAAGTTATATTGCACTGAAAATTCAACGGTAATTAAAGGAGACTGCGAAGTGAGCTTGCGCTCTTTGAGTCAGCAGCCACTCGGTACATATGTCAAATGCGATTGGCTCCAGCCATCAATCGAACCCGTCGGCTATGTCGCTGAAATTTACTAAACGGTCATCAGAAAATATTAGCACAGGCTAATTATTCCAGCAGCTGCCTTTGCTGAAACGCTAAAACTTGTTAGACAAAGGATTTTCTTGCTAGCAAGTCCCTAAAAAAGAATGTCAGTGGGCTAAATGCAAGTTTCAAAATAATCATAAGATTCTCGAAACTGAATAGCTTGTAGCACATTTCCGATTATTCGGTTATTTTCTGCTCAATTTTGTCTCGAAAATGTTTCTTGGAAACGCTTTTATGACGTCACATAGCTGATTCCGATTATTTCTTCATTGTGCTTTAGTCATTCTTCATAGTGCGTTGATATTTAATACGTCACGTTTCCGCGTAAGATGTCTTGTTAAGTTGCACAGTAGGGACAAAATTTGCTAAGGTTCATGAATTGGCAGTGGGGTTACGATGCTTGAATTTATAGAACCGATGTCGATTCTTTAGAATCTTAGATCAACAGTTATTTACGCCAACGTCTGTTTCTAGTCTTTATTTTTCGTAAACTTTAATCGGTTACCTTTCTTTTGGTTTACTAAAAACCAGTCAATACCCGAAATTGACGGATCAATCAGTCAGCAAACACGAAATATTACAAATCCAACTACGCCTTCAAGCAACCGAAACTGAGCAAAGCTAGTGATTTCTACTGATGTTGTATTTTTTGTTTAGAACTGCTCTGATCCAGATATCCAAAAAGCTGGAATTTGTGAAACCTTTCAATGTTCCGTAATTAATCTCGCACCATCTGAAACTGTCAATGTCCGGGTTCGTTTCCGTCTCTGGTCGCAAAGTTTCAACATCGTGGTATGTATATTGTATAACGCAAATTTTATATCTACATTTTTAAACAGTCAATTAGATTAACACCGCATTTGTTTTCAATCCAAATGAAAATACCCAATGCGCTTTCTTAGTGAATGGCACGGCCCATCAGCAGGCCCTATTAGTCATTACAATTATACGCTGACTCGAAATAATTCGGCAAATAACAGCATGTTTCCCGTTTAAACGTCTCATATCTTTATGGCGTCTTAAACGAAAAATGCTGAAACGATGGCATCATGCCAAGTAAACAAACCACTGGAGAAATTTGGTAAGTATAGCCCTATGTGTTTAACTTGGAAAGATCGTCGGCTTTATTTAACAACATTGTCATTTTTAGTACAACGACACAGTGGTTAGATTTGGAAGCAAATTCGTCTACTCCGCCACTTCTCCTCTCCTCATCAGCAATCAAAATACCATGGTCATAACGCGAGACGCATCGGTAATTAATATTTTTGTTTATGCCAATTATGGTCAATCTAAAAACTTGCGCAAGTGACTGGTCAATTAGACTGCAGCAGGTGCATCTTAGAGCGCTATTGAATATACTGTACTGCAAGCGACTGCAAACCATGACGAGAGCGATAATTCAAGAAAGTGTCGCTATCTATAGTTATTATAGCGGTTTTTCTTTTACAGGTCCTCACTTCTGCCCGTCTCTTTACTCCAGGAACAGTTTTAAGTTCCGGGAACAGCATATGGATATTCATTGTCGCTGCTATTGGAGGATTACTTCTTCTTATACTTATTATAATCATTTTGTGGAAGGTAATAATAATAACTCATTGTAGCAATGCACTTAAGTTACACGCAAGAGCTTTAGGCGTGCAACTTGATTAGCATATTTACCATGCAAACAAAAAACTAAACTTGTCGTTGCCAGTATGGGCCTACTTTATGATGAACGCAAAACTTTCGTTGAAGCATAAGAAGTTTTTAGTTTTAATTATTTAATTGAACCAATCAATATTTATATAAGTCACCAGTAGGCCAACAGTCTATCTATTATTTTACTCTATTGAATACCCAAAAATGCTGTGACAGTTTTACCGGATTGTTAGGTAACATTCAAAGTCATTGATTCTTTAGCAAAAAAAATAATTCTTGTTAATTGTTTCAGACTGGATTTTTCAAAAGTAAATACGCCGAAAAGAAAGAGGCTTTGGCATGGACAGAAGCTAACACATCAGAGTGAAATTAAATGAAGAATCATTGTCTAAATAGCTAAAGAGGCTTTTAAAAGAGGTCCCGCACCAGCTTTCCAAAAGCCGAGCATATTTTAGTTTAAATTTTTTATTATATGTTTCAGAGTGTAAAAAATTGTTTTGTTTTATAAGCTCATCAAATAAGGCGCTATTCTGGTAAATACCAAGTTGAGTTTTTCAGTCAATTTTGTGTAGAAGAGGTGTTTACCACCCTTTTAATTATAAGCGCTGCTTTTATTCGCAGGGTTAGAGTATAACGATACGATAATTCCTACACCAAGTTTTATTTTTTATCCTTTTGTTGAACTATATGCGCGTGTGAATTTTTACTCTGTTTTCTAATCCACCAAGCTTTTGCATAATATCTCATTATTTTAAAGCAAAGTTAGGCCGAAAAGGCGATGGTCACATTTTCGACTCACATCACTAATAAACTAATTTAAACAAAAGCGTTTTATTTTCATTGTGACGTCGAAATGACGTAAAAATACGTATGCTTTGTATTGACATATTGGAAGCACGTTGATTACTTATTGGTTATTTCATTGAATTCAGTTAGCAGATCATTGTTTTACTTTCATTCTTTTAACTGTGCTTCGTCGTAATTTGCTGATGCTTGTACACTGATGTATTGTAATTAAATTATCCGTCTTATATACAAGCATATAACTTTGGTAGAGAGGAGATCTTCAATATCCAAATGGTAGCAACAGCTCCTAATAATCGGAGAACATTTAACATTATTTATTTACATCATTTACAAAATAACGTACGGAAAATAACATAAATTCGGAAAATTTTATTTTCCTGATGTTATTTTGTAAATAATGTAAATAAATAATGTTAAATGTTCTCCGATTATTAGCTGTTGCTACCATTTGGATTATATGCAAGCAGTTAGAAAAAAAGCTTTGTAAGAAAACTGAGATTTAGAAAATTCAATTAGCGTAAAAGACTTGTTATATAATATAAGCTATTGTTTTTGAAAACTTAGTAGCAAGTCCAAGAATGCTATTTAATTGTCCTCTTGCCAAAGTTTTGTTTTCAAGTTTAACTTATTCCCGGAATATGCCACAGCAAAGAAGGCATTGTACACTTAGGTCCATTTCTAGATCTTACAATGGTCCTAATTGCTTTGCAAAAGTTATCGGTAAGTTCAGCAATATTTAATTTTTAGGTTTACTAGGTTAATTCTCATCATCTCATGTCATATGGAAAAACCTAGTAAGTCGCATTTTCAACTTTTCGAAAAAAACGCAAAAAAAAACGTTTTACCCTGGCATAAAGCTAGGGAAAGCTAAATTGCCAATACTTTGGTACCAAAATATTGCATAGGGAATACATTGTTTTTGTCATAGATGAGATTATAATTTTTTGTTTATTTTATGTTGTTTTTGAGACTTGCTAGGTTTTTCCTGATTAAAATTGCCATACACCTTAGTAAAACACGCATAAACCTTGTAAAGTCAAATCGAAAAGCAACGTTTGTTCTGCTGACGGGAGTAGTTTCAGATCGAGTCCCATGTAACCAGTGAGAGTCTGGGATGGTGTCCGCATGAAAATTTATGACGTTATGAATTGATGACGAACGTCATAACCCACACGTGAAAAATTAATAATTTTGCAGTTAAGGAGATGGTGGCAAACTTCTCTGATTAGTATGACAAGTGAGAGTTGGGTGTCCGCATGAAAATTTATGACGTCATAAATTGATGACGAACGTCATAACCCACAAGTGAAAAATTACTTAAAAATTAATAATTTTCGTAGTTGGGGACATGGTGGCAAACTTCTCTTATTAGTGTGGCAAGACAGAGAGTTGGGTGTCCGCATAAAAACTCATGACGTCATAAATTGATGACGTGTGTCATAACTCACGAGTGAAAAATTACTTAAAAATTAATAATTTTGGTATTCGGGGAGATGGTGGCAAACTTCTCTAATTAATGTGGCAAGTGAGAGTTGGGGTGTTAGCATGAAAATTTATGACGTCATAAATTGATGACGTACGTTATAACCCACAAGTAAAAAAATAATTTTCAATTTTATAATTTTTGTAGTTGGGAGATAGTGGTAAAATTATCCAATTTTTGGTAGCTCGTGCACATTTTGATTAAGAGGGCTGCAATTTTTTTGCACGTAACCTACTCGGATGCTCAACTGCGATTTTCTCACTTGAAGAGCTAAAGCAAATTCATGTATTTTATTATCTTCTACTGACTTTAAAGCGGAATTTTTCTATCGAGTGAAATTCGATGACCCTATATATCAGTGGTTCTTAAACTGGGTTCGACCGAACCCCAGGGGTTCGGTGAGGCTGTAGCAGGGGTTCGGCTAAGATCAGAATAAGTTTTTGCAAAAAGGCATACAGTTGTAGTAAATGACTATCTCTGCGTGGAATGATGCATCCCCCCACCATACTCTTTCAACGCTGTTTTTGATGAATACAATTTTTCCATAATTTCAAACCTATTTGATAACAATCATCTTTACGCCTTAAGCACGCATAAATCGAAAATGTGCGAACAAAATGTATCATACTTGATGAAGGACTTGGAGTTAGAGGCAAAAAAATTAAACAGAATTTGCCATAAAAATTGTTCAAAAAGCTCTAAAATGGCCATTACAGTGTCTAAATTTTTGAAAACTTTCCGGGGAAGCATACCCCCGGACCCCCCTAGAGCCATATTTTTGTTCCTCAATTTGCTTCAAATTAACTTTCCGGAAAAAAAATACGCTTAAAAAATGTAAAAATTTTATGCCACCCTCCACCGCTTTAAGAATATTCTGAATACGCCCCTGACGTGAAACATTTTCAAAGAGCGTATGCTTTATTCCGGTTTAGACGTCTAACGTCTTTGCACTCATTTAATATTCAGCCTATTTCAAAACGGCATACCCCTCTAAAATTTTCTGGATCCGCTCCTAGTTATAATTAAGGGTTCGATGTATGCTTGCATGACACCTGTTGGGTTCGATACTTCCGACAAGTTTGAGAACCACTGCTATAGATCGTCTTGATCTACCGAGGTTGCTTTCTAGTTATGCTTATCAACATTAATTTACCGTTTTACTTCAAATCACTTTCTCTGTTTGGTGCAAAAGGCATTGGAATAATGATTTTGTTTCGTTAAAAAAGTGATTGTTTCAAAACAATAAAATAATCAAGCAAGTTGAAAAAATCGATTTTTGATAGGAAAAACCTAGTAAGTTGAAATCTACTAGATTACATGAAAATTTCTGTTACGTCAAAAACCGAGTGGTATAGAGCGTCCATAATGGCACTTAGCGGGATTCCCTCATCTTGGTGTGGTAGACAGATGGCTGGCAACTCCTAAGCGAGCTCGTATAGCGCATTGATCGCTTTCTCGTGATAGGAGAATAATTATGCAACTAACTAACTAAACGGAATTCATTCCAGACTGCAAAGACTCTGTTTTTGCATTGCTTTACCTGCACATCTCGACTTATGTCGAGATGTACAGGTAAATAGATGTATAGTCGAGATGTACAGGTAAAGCAATGCAAAAACAGAGTCTTTGCAGTCTGGAATGAGTTTAGCCTGGATTGGCTGTGCGTAGCAAGGCTGACGAGACTTTTGTTATAGTCGAAACATTAATTTGTCTCTTGCAAATTTCTCATTAAACGGAATTGTTTTTAAGACAATGGAACAATCAAGTAAGTTGAAAAAGTGGATATTAATCAGTGTTGCCAACTTAGCTACTTAGTATCTAGATACTTTTTTAGTCCCCTTAGATACCAATTTTTTCGTCTAGATCCTAGCTACTAATCTGGATACTTCTGTAACTATCCAGCTTGTTTATTGTTTTATCCCTTCGCGGAAGAATGCCAAAAATTATCGCTTCAATTTTGTGAGCCGTTTTTCCGAGTGTTCAGGTCAGTACCGGTAGCTTTTAATGGTCTAAATTTTGCTTTAAATGGCCTAAATTTTACACTGAAATGAGTGAGCAACACAATAACCGGATTAACTGCGGTAAATAATGCATAAGTTAGTTTTCCTGGCGAGCATAAAATCTAATCATATATTGAAATCCTGCGAGTTATTGTATTTTTAAGCTGAGTTAATCTTAACAATTTTTTGAGGGCTATGTTCTAAAAAGATGATAAATTGAAAAGAGCATTTGCTAATTCTAGGTAGTTCAGAAGTTCTGTTACAAACTATTAAGTGTTTTGGGCTTCGCCTCTAAACAGTAGCCTACACAATATACATTCGTCTTGTAGACTTTTGGAATATTGTGGTGTTTTGTTGAAAAACTTTGATTGAGCACACCAGCTGTTAATTTTTTAGATTGTTTTGTGTAAAGCTGCAGTGGAGTAAGCTTACAGTATTAAAAAGAATAGTGTGCTGTGCACAAGATTCACGGATGCTTTGCTAATATATATAGCCTACACTGTTAGTGCGTAAGTTTACCAGGAAGTTCATGAAACTGCTGGATTCAAAGTTCAGTCCATATAAAACCATTATAGAGCCAATTGCTGAAAGCTGATGATATGACTTGACTAGCATATCCATGATATTTTTTGTTGTGTTTGTTTTCATTCACTTTTTTCTTGAATGTGTGGCTATGATGTGTTTAAAGGTGTTTCGATGTCACTGCGACTAAAATGTGTCTTTACTGGGCGGAATATTTCTCGAAAAACTGAATGTGTGCTATTATTAAATGCTGTATATAAGTTACTTCATGTCAGACTTCGTAATATCGCTAGTTTTTTGTCGTATTAACGCACTTTCTGTAGTTAGATACGCACTTTCTGTAGTTAGATACTACTGTAAGTAGCCTAGATACTTTTCTTGTTTAGATGTGGTTCAATCAAGAATCTAGCTATTTTCTAGATACTTTTGGAAAACAATCTAGATACTTGAGTAAATTGAGATCTGGCAACACTGATTTTAATATGGAAAAACCTAGAAAGTCTCACCTTACGTGAAACTTACTAGGTTTTTCCTGAAAAAGAAGCAAAAATTTATGCACTTACTAGGTTTTTCCAATTCTTTCCAGCTCAACATCTCGGAAAGTTGAGCATAAATCTCGGAAAGTTGAGCATATTTTTGGCTCTAAGTGGTACCAACAGAGGCGGAAAAGTGCAAAAACACCCCCTATAACATTTTCGAAAAAATGCGACTTACTGGGTTTTTCCATATGACATGAGAACTATGGTGTTATCGCTTCAAAAATGTCTACGTCTTAATAATTAGGTGAATGTACGAAAGCCTACTGGTCCTGATGGATACACCAAAAATTATCTTTTTTAACAGAATTCATGCTAAGTTAGACACACCTCTCGAGTTTTATCAGTAAGATGACCTCGATATCTTAACAGTATATATTCTTCAAAAAGCCTCTGAAAAATTGTATGGCGCCAGAGCGACAGCTAGTGATGCGATTAATTGCTACAATCATGACAATTCCATGCCTCAGAAGGCGCCACTAGACAAATCTTGTCCACGCGTCCTTTCACAAAACGAGGTAAGTGAAGGAGAGGGTTAATAATCCATCCCAACACAACCAGAGAATCTGTCCAAAAATGCATGTTGCAGCCAAGATATCGCAGTGAGTCGAGAACAGCAAGTATCAGCACGGCACATATCCTGTCGGCTTCTAACTCCTTTCGAGAAATTTCCCAATTGACTTGGTTGACTGTAATAATTTTTGATTTTCCGTACACAAACGCCACATACGGGCAACCTGGAGACAGACGACGCAGATAAACCACACAGGACAGCGCACGGTTGGAAGCATCGCAGAAGCCATGAAGCTGAAATACTGCATTAATAACCGGTACACAACTATAGAAGGGAAAAAACATCACTAAATCGAAACCTCAGCAGCAGATTTTATTAATTCTACCCATGCACTCCAGTCTTTCATCATATTTTCAGGTAGTTTATCATCCCAATTGAAACCAAGTGTAGTTACATTATGAAAAATCAACTCTCTTTCCATCAGCCATGCAAGGTGTTAAACACCCCAGTGGATCAAAGTGACCAGCAAGTGCGCGCAGCATTTTTCGTTTGGTGGAGACTCTGCCAAGAGCCCTCCTTGAACACACCCTCAACCTATCGTCTTCCACATCCCAAACCAAACTCAAGGCTTTGGAGTCCGGCATAGGTTGTGTCCCAAGATCGACCTCTCGAAGACTCGAGCCCAAGTCAGAAGGAGGTATTCCAGAAAGAACACACTTAGAGCAGCCTTCACTTGCGCAACTCGAACCCACGGCTTCGAAACAAAGAGGCCGCCTCACGAGAAATGGATTTAAGTTGATCGATCGAGTCTGCGGACAATGTAACGGTTATTTTCTATGGCTTCCAACGTCACGTGACTTGCGTGAGTGCAATTTTCAGACACCAAACGCTCAATAGCCAACAAGGCAACGTAAGGACTGGAGTTAATGCCCCAGACGTGTCTTGTAACTGGAAGACCTGAGTTCTGCCCTCATCAAGGTCATTATTTCTGTACCATACTAAACGCAGCAAGTATCGCTGATTTTTCGGTACAGAAACCTGAAAAAAGTATTTGCTCAGGTCAACCATGCACGCATAACGTCCAAAGCGAAAACGTGTAAGCACTTTCGCAAGATCATTCAACAATTATTTAACTCCAGACCAAACCGCCTAATTTAAAAACATACCTTCAAAAACGGTGGCGCCATCAAATACAACGCGTGGTCTGTCTTGCCTAGTCACAAAGAAAGATAAATACCAACATAGTGATTTATCCTCACTATTTTCCTCTAGAAGGAGTATCCATCCTTCTGTTATCATTTCCTGAAAAGTAGCTGTTAACATACGTCTCGTTTCAACGTTTTTCAACGCATTCCGACGCAAAGATTCAGTGCGCCCTAAGGCAGCAGCATAATTCTTTGGTAACCTTTCAGTCACAACCGATTTCAATGGGATTGGCACTTCGTTGCACCCTTCCACCACTTTAACATCAGTCTCCACAAGTTCTCTCATCTTCACGGCAGTTCGGGACGGCTGAACGACTTCATCCTCCAAAGCGAGCTCTCTCAGGGTTTGTTTCAAATTTGAAATTTCCCCTCAAGCTGCTTGATTCGGCAAGGGTTGCCAGTTTCGTCCACATGAACTTTTAATGTGTGGATAGTCGGAGAGCCAGACTTAACCTGACCTCCACTGGCAATGGGTCCCAGTCTAGCAAGAACGCAGTTAGATTCTTCTGCGTTCGAGCTTTCCCGTTCTTCAACGACCGCAAGAAAATTTTTATCGGCTTGGCCAATTAAGATATCAATCGTTTTCCGGTGTAAAATTGTAGGAATTTTAAGAGCCTTAAAATGCTCTAGATTTTGAACATTAACTGCGTGAGAAAGAATCTTTCCATCTTCATCAAAATCAGGAACAACAAGACAGTGCGTCGTTGACAGCAAAAACTTCACCAGTCGTTAGAGACTGTAGCTTAAGGTTTGTGCAACCATTACTCTTTGGAGTTTGCTCAGCCAAGGTTTGAATTCTTACCTCGCGATTTTTATCAACAGTAGCCTAAGCTGCAATTCATTTTTTAATCGCTCAGAAACAAGCGTCGCCTGAGAAGCGGTGTCATGCTGAGTGTAAACCACAGTGCACTTATTGATATAGGGATTAAAAACTCTAACAGCGCAAGTTCGCAACCACACAGTCGCACAGCTATTCGGAGACAGTTTACATACAGTCGGGGATTCATCGTCATCAAACGTTTCATACCCCTCTGTGTCATTGGATTGAGAAACTTCAGCGCGTCTGACGTTATAGCGGCCCTAAAGTTATAGAAGTCATGGAGCGTGAAAGCATTATGTAGAGCAGCAGCGTGTTTATTTCTAAACTGGGGCCCGTACAATTTGCATTTTGATTCTTTAGGACAATTCTTAGCAATATAACCGGTGGACAAGCAATTAATGCATCTCCCCGCGTCGATTACTACTCGGCGTTTGTCTTCATTCGTCAGGGTCTGAAACTTTTTACACTCACCAAGATAATGTCTCAATTTAGAATCTTCGCATACGAAGCAAATAGGGCTTGGTCTTCCAGATTTCGGTGTCTCGCTCGAGTGAGACCCGCCACGCTTAACAGTAGCACTGTTATGAGACGTTTCTGCTGAGCGGACAACTGCAGACCGGACTTTTACAGCAGAGCCACGCCCCATTACAGCGACTGAATCACGTGGTTTATCATTTTGATTGTTTTTGAAAAAGGACTGCGCGTATAGTCAGAAGTCATCACGCTCAGTTCATGGGCTATAAATTCATGTGAAGAGTCGAACCGAGGTCGGTTACGGTCAAGTCGTTTATGAGAGATGGTCAAGATAGCGTCTTTTTAAGACGCCCGGCAGCCGGTTAGCAACATCCATAAGTAATTGCTGGTCTGACAATTTTTCGACTTCATTGTGTGCATAAGCAAAATACTTCTATAACGTATTCAAGTCCTCGTTAAACGCAAAATCGTTATGATTAGAAGCACAATTCATGTTCGAACCAAAGTTACTTACGGTAGCCGGCGCTGAACATGTCATAGCAGGTTTTGTATCGCCGCCCGCACTAAAGTAAGGTTCCTCTCTATCAGGTTTAGAAAGTTGTTGCTCCTTGGAGAGATACTGCCAGTGCCACTACCATCAAGATCACATTCAAAGGCACTCGGACCGTTTTTCTCAATTTCAGTTGCGTGGAAGCCACTTTCAATAAATTTAGACCCCACGATTTTCTGACTACTGTGATTTTCCTCGTAATCATAACGGCGCACATCTCCTTCACCAACAAAATCACAACGCTCTGACGAGCCGCCGGGATAGATACTGCCCAAGGGAAGACCTATGTCATACGACACCACGATTCTTTTCTTATCCGAAAGACGGCGATGCGGACCAGTCCCCGATCGGGCCCTAATCCCGCGTCCCCACAGACCACCAACGGAAGAACCAGACTCAGACAGCATCAGAAAACGCTCCTCAGCTTCCAATTTTGCTCTTTCAAAGCGAAATTGAGCATCGATCGGCTTCAGCCGCGTCAGCTATTGCTTTAGCCTCCGTTTTAGCTGCTGCCACATCGGCTTTGGCTTTCGCCTTGACCAAGTCACGCGAAGCCTCTAGCTCGATACGTTGGTATTCTAATTCAATTTGTCGTGCTTTAAAGGTACTGGAAGTTGACCACGAGCACTTAGTGGTTTGAGAAGCGCTATCACTGATGTCCAGTGCATCTTCCAGGTTAAGCCCGAAACAGGCATTAGAATCAGGATTAATTTTATTATACAATACGAGGCATTGTTCAGAAAGATCAGCGATGCCATCTATCAAATCAGTCATTAGTCCTGAAGGCCGTTCAAAACCCGCTTCAATTTATGGTAAGATGACTCAATATCATGAAAATTAAACACAAGTTCTGTAAGCACAGACTTTTTAGTACTTTTCAATTCATCTACGAACGTTTTAAATCAATGGTTAACCGTCTTTTTTGAGACAACAGCTTTCGAATCATACCCTCCCGACTGGGACGGAAAGTTTTATTACAAACAAGAGACTGTGCAAACATAGGCCCCCCTAATGGGTTATTTCCTCCAACATTAATTCCATCAGTTTCAACAAGAACATCGTTTTGACTGATGCTAGCAACTCCAGCTCCATCTCTCGTTTTACACTTGATCTTAGACATTTTAAAAACAACGATACCGAAAGCAAAAAAATATAAAAGCAAAAATTAAAACTTGCCGATTAGTAGATCATTCGCTGACAGTTTTATTGGAATTCTTTTCGATGAAGATTGAAAAACATTTCGATATCCTTGGACGCAAGATCGCTGTCGAACAGTTCTTCAGGAATTCTTTCCGGTGAGGAATTCGGAAATATTTCTTTCAGCGATTCTGGCAGTAAAATCAGTCCGCGGATGTGACTTGAATCTTCGTGCAAGGAAAGAAGGGACAGTAACTTCAAACCTTTTTTTCCAGACAAGATGTGGGTCGTTGACGTCACGGTACAATCAAAATGCTGACTGGCAAGACCGTTTGAACGTGGACTCCTCTGCTCCAAACGAATAGAAAATACTGCAGCTGTGTGTTTCAACTTTTCGAGTTTTCTTCCAAGAACTTCTGGCTAGGTATAAACTTGCTCGGTGAATTTTCTTTATGTTACGAAACCGCCTTTTAGTGCGTAACAGGTGTTGTCACGGGAAGTAAGCCAAGTTTCGCAACAACAAAAAAAATTATTGCAAAGGGGGAACTCCAAAGCCTTCACTAGATCTCACTCAATTTCAATCAACAACTTCTTGAGACAAAAGATAACTGAATTTAACGGCATAAAAGGTTGGGATCACAAGCAAAAATTCACCGAGGTTGACTCCAAAAATAAAACTTCCAATAAAAATGAGAAGCAACGAAATCTCAACTCAAATAACGTGCTGTTTACATCAACTCAAAAAACGTAAGACTGAACAATGAACCAAGTGCCAGTGCAATTTGATTTCAAATTGTAGCTGATTGCGTCACAAATCAGGTGTTATTTTTCAGTCATCAACTCATTCTCCTGGCTTCACGAAGTTAAAAACGTGGAGAAAACTGAGTAAATTACACTGCAGCCGTGCAGCGCAATACATTTGGCGTGTTCAGTTGAAATCAACAACTTACAGATATTAGTGTGGAGTATCAAACAACAAACAAACAGTGCGAGATCGAGGTCCCCCGAAGTTAAGCGTGAAGTAATATTTTATTTTTCAATAGCAGCGCCATGCTGGAACACCGGTATCACATTCAAATATCAATTATCTAATCAATTTTTTGCAACTCTGCCGGTGGGCTACCATTGTATACTGTTACCGTGCATTGTACCAGTACTTAGTTGGTCAAATTGACATTTAATTGTAAAGCAAACATATGAACTTAAACTCGAAATAGTCTAACTACCGGTAGTCCATTGGCATTTTTTGTAGGCAGTAACTTGTACAATGTAGATCAGTAGACTTAATAACTACCATATGCGATACCATCAAGCGGGGCTACTTTGTTCACTAAAGAGTTTTGTAAACAAGCACCAGGAGCACCGGTATTAAACTCTAAATAAATACGCAAGCATTACACAAAATTCTTTTTCAGCTTTTCAACCTTTTATATTCTTATTAATAATCGTGCGATACGCCTGTCACAAATTATGATATCATAAACCTTCCCAATTACTGGTACTCAAAGTAACTAAATCATTTGTGCCGGTAAATTTTACGAAACAAATCATTTTAATTCGCTATACCGAGCAATCAATGCGCTATAACGAGCTCGCTTAGGAATTGCCAGCCATCTGTCTACCACACCAAGATGAGGGAATCTCGCTAAGTGCTTTTCCCAACGGCACAACAAGTAAACTTGCCGGCTTGTTCTTTGCACTGTCACTTTAATGCCGAACGTCAAGCAGGTAAGCTGTGAATACCAAAATTAAAGTCATTGGTTTGACCCGACTTGGAATCAAACTCAAGTCTACAGCTCCCAAGGCGGACGCTCTTACCACTCGACCATCTGAGCTGTTACAACATCTAAATAGCTTCAAAACTGTTCATCTTGAAAAATAAAAGTAACTGGCTATTTTTGCGTTGTGAATACCTTTACAGTTTGTTTTTTTTAATTAATTACCGGATACCAGAGGAGCACGTGGATCCGGCAGGATCCCAAGATTTTTGCCGGATTTTTGTCGGATCGGATCTTAATAAATTGCCTACAGAATCCGGATCAGGATAATCCAGTTCAATTAGTAAAGTGGAAAAAGTTTCACCCTTTAGTTTAAAAATAAAAGTAAGTAGAAACCCCGAGAGCGGATTTAAGTTTAGCATTTGATCAGTAGCCTACCTCTGCTGCCTCAATGGTTTCTGTCGATTTCTAATGGTTGGTTCATACTAAGCGCGGTAACGGTAAAATCCGTCGCGGTCAGCGGCAACGGCAAACGGTAGCGTAATTCCATTCAACGTTCACGCGCTGTTGCCCACACTGAACGCGCCCTGCCACCATAGCTCCTTATAATTCAGCACAACAACGCAGCAACCATAGGTGTAACTGCACTGTAAGAAATAGGCTAGACATTTTTAGGGAGAAGTGTAGGGGAGGAGTGGGGGAAGTGTAAGAGGAGGTGGGGGGAAGTGTGAGGAGGTGAGGGGAAATGTAGAGATAGGTGTGGGGGAGTGCAGGGGAAGATGTGGAGAGAGGTATGGGGGTGTGGAGAAGTGTGTGGGAGAGTTGCAGGGGTTAGGACAGAGAAGGGCATTTATCGAGATAATTAGATTTACAGTTTGGATTTATCGATTACCGATATCGCTTTTATAAAATATTTTGTTATCGCCGATAAATTATCGCGATAAACGATTCTTTATGCACACAGTGTCCAAAATTACTAAATTATTAATTTAGCGTTATGGAAATTATACATTATTGTGTCTATAAAATCTTGTTGCAATTTAAAAAACCTCCTTTTGCTTTGTTTGAAGCCTCGTCAGAGTCCGCGAACTGCTCTCTTTTCTTAAAAAATCTGTAAAAACATTTTTGCAATTTGACTGACAAAAAAACTTCGTCGAACACATTGAAAATTTACTGCTACATTTATTGAAAAAATTTATCGGCGATAATTTATCGTTTACCGATATCGCTAAAGAAATTGAGATTTATCGATTATTATCGGTAGCTTTGTCGCCCAGGGTTTTTTGAAATTATCGATTATCGGTATCGCTTTAGCACAGAAAGGTTTATCATGCTCATCACTGGGCGTGGAGAAGTGTGGGAAGAGGTAGGGAAGTGTGTTTGGGTGTGGAGAGGTAAAGGGAGATGTGGAGAAGTGTGGGGGAGGCATGGGGAATCCCAACACGCTTTCTCCTACACCTCTCTCCACACTTTCCTCACCCCCAACATCTCATCTCCCCCCACACTTTCCCATACCTCTCCTTATCTCCCCTCATCTCCTCCCACACTCCAACACACTTTCCCACACCTCCCCCAACACTTCTACCCATATCTCACCTCCCCCACACCGCAACACACTTTCCCATACTTTTCCCCACGTCTTCCCCACTCCCCCCACACCCCAACACGCTTTCCTACACCTCTCCCAACACTTCCCCACATCTCCCCAACACTTCCCACATCTCACCTCCCCCCATACCCCAACCCACTTTCCCATACCTACCCCAACACTTCCTCATATCTCCCCCAGTCTCCCCACACCCGAACACAATTTCCCCTCACCTTCCCCAACGCTTACCCACATCTTACCTCCCCCCACACCCCAACACACTTTCCCACACCTCCCTCAACTTCCCCACATCGCCCCTCGGCTTCGTCAGTCCCGCACACCCCAACACACTATTCCACACACCCCCAACTCTTTTCCACACCTCTCCCTACACCTTCCCCCAGTCCCCCCTCACCCCAACACACTTTCCCACCCCTCCCCACACCCCAACACACTTTCCCATATCCCCCAACACTTCCCCACACCCCTTCCCACATCCCCCCTCACCTCCCCCAGTTCTCCCACCCCCTAACACACTTTCCTGCACCCTTCCCCACATCTCCCCCACACCCCAACATACTTTCTCACACCTCCCCAAACACTTCCCCACATCCCAACACACTTTCCCACTTCTCCCCCAACACTTCCTCACACTTCTCTCCACATCTTCCCTCACCTCTCCCACGCATTTTCCACCAGCCTCCACACTCACCCCATGTACTCTCCCACAACTCTTTCCATACCTCCCCCTGCTCTTTCTCACACCCCCACACCTCTCCCCACATTTCCCCTCACTTCCCCCCACTTTCTATATTATAAAGAACTGTGCTGCAACTGCTCAACGCGTTTTTCCGTCGACTGTTTGATGAAAATTCCGCTAGCGTCAACATAAAAGGTTAAAATTTTTTAACTTCGGTTTTTTCCACTGAGACTCAAAAGTTTTACCGTTGATGGAAAATACGTTTCCTTCCCCGTGGAATGTGACATGTTTTACCCATAGATATATAATACTACAACTAGATTACGCATGGCGCGATAAAAAGTGTAACAATTTGAAGAAGGGAGTCGAACCGTTTGATTTTTCCGGTTCAGGTTTGGTTTGGGTTCAAGAGCGGTTTCAAATTTCCGTTCAGTTCCGGTTAAGGTTCAGATTAATTAAAACGGTTCGGTTTGGGTTCGCTCCAGCAAAAAATATTTCATAACCGGTTTATCATAACTTTTTGGGTGCTAGAATCGCCACTGTACGGTACCTATTCTCTGTTCAAAGTCTGGAATAATTTTGTTGAAAGTATGAGTTTCCATGGTGAAACACTTTCATTAGACCCAAAAAATTTTGACAAGTTTGAGCACTTCCCAACTATAATATTGCAGAGATGTACACAAACCGGAGAACCGAAGTCGACTCCGGCAGGACTTTCAATGTTTCATCCGGAGCCGGAGTCATAAGTTTCCAATTGTTGCAGGAGCAGGATCCGGAGTGAAGAATTACCGCATTCTAGTGATATTTGTTCAAAATTTGCCATAATTTGGTTCTGATAATTTGCTTGTTTTGTGCAGTTTAGTTCTACCAATATATCGGTATTGATAGATAATAACAGGCTAACAGCCCATATTTGCATCTTGCAGAGCAGTCATAGTATACCTAAAAACAAAACAAGTTCTTCTGATGTTAGCAGCATAATGCAATCACTTGACAAATAAACCGATAAACTGAATTAAAAATTAAGATGCGGGTAATACCAGACGTATTGATTTATACTCGATTGTAATTGATACTCGACCGAGCATTAAAGTATTATCATTTTGACGTTTTTTTGCTCTGCACCCAATTTTGAGTCGAAATTAGTACTTTTACGGACGTGATGACCTTATTTTTGCTCTTCACCAGATTTTGAGTTCATATCTTGACGTCGCAGAATAGATACTCGGCCGAGTAATGTCGTGAATACTCGTTACTTCGCGAGTCCGAGTAATTTTCCTTGCGGCACATCCCTAAAAGTCAATTAACGGTAAAAGACACTTTCACCATGCGTAGATTACTTACATAAATGACTATTATTTTGAATTCAAACCAGCTTTAAAGTGACGCGTGTGACGTCACGGAGCGAACCGCTTTTTTCAATCGGTTCGGATTCGGTTAAGGTTCTCAAGTACTCACATTATTCTGTTCAGTTCCGGTTCGCTCTTTGCGACTTTGAAAAATGCGGTTCGGGTTCGGTTAAGGTTCGACAAAAATAGCTTAAAACCGATTTATAAAACTCCGGTTCGGGTTCGGTTCGACTCCCTGCTCGTAACGTTTGATTTGGAGGACAAAAACGTATTGTTGCTTCAAAAGGTAGAACGTAGAGTGTTACCGGTACCTTGAGCATGCAATCAGTGTGTTAAATGTTGGAGAGATGAGTGAGAAAGTGAAAACCTTCCAGGTTGATCAAAGTAGCCTCGTTTGACGATATTAGATGTACCAGTAGACTACAACCAGTATTGCATGACACACTAGTAATATACCGTATACGGTGTTTCACTGCTGACGTGAAGAAGTGTACCAATAGCATACTCTGTGCTGGTTAAAAACTATCTATGAACAGACAGCTAATGAAGTATTCGATAATCTGGTAATGTCCTTCCTGGCCTGCTGAAACAGCGCTGTTCCCCTGTCCCGCTCTATGATTGTTGGCTGGTGAGTTTCCTAGTTTCACAATTCCCACAGGAGTGCTACTGCCACATGTAATGTTTTTGTATGGCTCAGACTAGCCTAGAGACCATGAACAGATAAACCAAACATAATGCATGCCGGTACATTTGATAATTAGGGATCATAGCTTGAAAATAATTTATATTTCAGGCTGTTATATTTTTGATTAGCTTTATGACTGAGCAACTAATATGTGATCGCTCATTTGTTTTTGGTGATTTGAAAAACAATGAGAGTTTAAGTGTAATAATTAGAGAGTCTATTGAAGCTGACTTTGGAGCATATGTTTGGCCATCCTCTGTTGTCCTTGCCCAATATATCTGGTTTAATCGTCATCAGTTGGTGGAGAAATCATTTCTTGAGATAGGATCAGGCACTTCTCTTCCCAGTATAGTTGCATTTAAATGTGCAAAGCCAAAAGCTCTTATTTTAGCTGATAAAGTATGCTCATCAAGGTAAGGAAGGGATAATGTGTACACTGTGTAATACTGTGTATACCGGTAGTGTATAAGGTGTGCCATAATTATTAGACTGACCCAAATTTAGGAAAATTTTGAGTTTCCTTCTCTGTTCTGTGTACCGGTATATTGTGACTTTTCTGCTTGGATTTTTTGCGCTGAATTCGAAAATGTGCATAAAAATTTTTTTGGGTGAAGAACATGGGAGTTATTTGCTGTTGCCTAACAACAACTTTTGATAAAAATAACAAAAATCATTTTTATCAGAAATTTGCATGGGACAAATTTATGTTTCAACTATAACAAAAGTCTCGTCAGCCTTGCTATGCACAGCCAATCCAGGCTAAACTCATTCCAGACTGTAAAAACCCATTTCTGCATTGGTTTACCTGGACATCTCGACTTCATCTCTTTTCTAGGTTGTGAGCGCTGACGTTCACTGTGTTTTCTGGGCTGCATGCGCAGACACAGTGCCTGCCTTGTCCCCCACTTTTTCATGGGCGAACGGGTTGGGCAGAGAGGTTTTTTGCAGGCTTTGGTAACTGGTATAGTTACAAACCGTAAACAAAAAATTCCTCAAATTACCGGGAAAATAATGTTTAAACCAACCGGTCATTTTTATTCTTGTCGATTGTTTACAGGGAATCTGTGACATCATAATCCAGCATGTACTAATTCCTTGAAGGTTTTATTTCAAGTGTTCTACTTTGAGCACAACGAGTAAAGGCTTAAATTTGGGATGTGTAGTTCTTTTTGAAGGTTAGAATTTTTTTTTTTTCAGGAAGGTGGGAGGTTGCTATGCTACACTGATGAGACCATAATAAGGTTGAAACGCGTCTGCAGCTGCAAATGAGTGGGTTGCCATGAGGGCTTCTAGTGATGTGGGCTAGTTAGGCTACCAGTAACTTAGTTTGGGGTTAGTAGTTATAGGCTCTTTCATTGGATATTGTTGTTTGGGGCCAGTCGCCTGCCAAAAATAGGGCACTACCTAGAAAAGAGATGAAGTCAAGATGTCCAGGTAAACCAATGCAGAAAAGAGTTGTACGATCTGGAATGAGTTTATCCTGGATTGGCTGTGCATAGCAAGGCTGACGAGACTTTTGTTATAGTTGAAACATTTTTATCAGATTTTCTTTGTGAAACTGGCATTTTTATAATTAAATTTTGTAAAAGCACTCTTTCAGCTGAACAATTAAAGAAAAATTATTTTTCAAATCCATCAATTGGTTTCAGAGTTATGGCTATTTGAAATAAATATTTTGTGTCACACATGATTAATTTTTTGTGATAATTTAACACGTAGCTTTAGGAAAGCAGTGAAAATTGTTGTTGTGGGGTTTTTGGAGGTAAGGAATTGAAAAAAGTCAATAACAAACATGTCGGAGAAACAGAAAATGATGAGCAACAAAACGAAGGAAAAACGTCATGCATGAATGATTTTGTTTGTTTGTGGCAACTAAGTTTTGTCATGAGCTCCAAAGATCCCTATATTGCCAAGGGTAAACAACATGATCAGTGCTGACATTCACTGCATGATATGTAGCACATAAGTAGAATCAGCTACAGAAATCTCCACTAACATCAGGTAATCTAAAGCACTAATAAACTATTTTGATCTCTTTAAATGTTACAAATTCCACACAATATACTACCAAGATGAGGGCAGCAACTCATCATTATAAAGGTGCGTTTACACGTGCCTAGTTGTGATCGGGAAGTTTGTTTGTTTTACTTTGTTCAGATCGCAATCGGCAATTTCTACTGTGCTCAAGTTTGCGCAAAGTTGTGCGCGTGCGATTCGATCTGCACTACGCGAAAATCGCTCTCGGAGCAATTTGTGATTTCAACTACTCGCAAATGCAGATTGAAATGTATGAACATGGCTATTAAGGTTCAATCAAGCGTAACGAAGTGGTTTTACCAAGAAGTTGCCATCACAGATAAGCAGTCAATCTGGCGATTTCAGTTTCGCTGCGCTGTGACTCAAAAATTACGATCTGTGTGTAAACGCACCTTTAGGGTTTGTGCAGTGCAACCTGATTCACAAGCCAATGAATGAACACAGGATCAGTTGCTTTTCGTAAACTACAAAAGTAGCCCTGATTTGGCACAACAACAATTAATATAGCATGATGGCAAATATCTCCAAGCATACAAATACCGTACAAGAACACCAATCAGGTATTATATTGATGTAGTTAAATGTCTTTTGTGAGCCTGAAAAAGTTCTTCGAAGATGTCGGATAGGCATGGCGAACTGCTTCTACTTCCTGTAAAATATTTTGCTGCCTGGTTTCATCTTTTGTGATTACATCCGTGATATCGCTTCCGAATTTTCATAGCTCAGATGGCCGAGTGGTAAGAGCGTCAACTTCTGGGGCTGTAGAATCGGGTTTGATTCCCAGTCAGGTCAAACCAATGACTTTAAAATTGGTATTCACAGCTTCCCTGCTTGACGTTCAGCATTAAAAGGACAGTGTGAAAAACTAGCGGGCAAGTTTACTTGTGCCTTTGGGAAGAGCACTTAGTGGGATTCCCCCATCTTGGTGTGTTAAACAGATGGCCGGCAACTTCTTAATGAGCTTGTTATAGCACTTTGTCGCTTTCTTGTGATAGAAGGATAAATATGCAACTAATACAATACAATTTGATGCAACGCTCAGCAAGGTCATTGATTACTTGTAGGTTGCAAACAATCCTTTGCAATTATTTTTATCAAAAGTTGTTGTTAGGCAACAGCAAATAACTCCCATGTTCTTCACCCAAAAAAATTTTTACGCACATTTTCAAATTCAGAGCAAAAAATCCAAGCAGAAAAGTCGCAATACAGAAGGAAACTCAAAATTTTCCTAAATTTGGGTCGGTCTAATAATTATACACACTAGGTGTAGTGATGTACCAATTAATTGGTATAATCGGTGTTTTTTTGGGTATCGGTATTAGATCGGTCAAAAATGCACAGATGCGTGTAATTACTGGTCCGATACCTATTCTTTTAAAGCAGATTTGACAATGCAAATGGTAGTAATTACCAGCAACAAACATTCAAAAATAGTTTAATAAGTTAGAAACATAAGATTATCTGCAAAATTTATTAGTTGAGGTTTAGTGGTTAAAATTAACAATATTTGCCTACTGGGATTGCAAAACTTGAAGTTGCTTTTACATCAGCAATTTTGCGTCAGCAGAAAACATTCTGAAAAAGTGAGCCCAAATAGCATGTTGTGGTATTTAGACTAACTTTTTCAAATCGGTTGTTTTGGCATATCACCAACCTGAAATTCAAAATTATGGGATTTGCAATAATATTGGTATATTTTGTGCTAATTTGAAAAATCAATAAAGCGAGTAGAAAGGGTTTGATTTTAAAAATTGTATTTTATTGACTATACGATTGTGTGTGTGGTAGGCTGAAGTTATAAACATACTTGTAAGCAGTATGGCCAAGGAATTTTGGATATTATTTTTATATAATATATCATCTTTGATCCATGTCACACCCTTGTTGCATTAGTCTACCCTCAGCTAAATATTTTTATGACACCTATCTTTGCATGGTGAATTTTAATAAGCAGCAATATTGCGTGACAGTTTTTGTAAATTTTTTGTTACGTAAAGTACTGGTATTACATTAGATAGGAATCGGTATCGGAATCAGGCGAAATTTATGTATCAGTACATCACTAACTAGGTGATATAAAGTTAGCTTATACATTTATATATATGTAAAATGTGCTTATACATTTGGGTGGTTTTTGTAAATTCTTGCCGGCAAGTCTGCTTGCAGAAGCTGTCAGCAAAATAGTAAGTAATTTAATGATTCTGTATATACATGTTGATTCACCTGATCTACCATTGCATAGGGAATCTCTTTGTGTCAACGGAATTTTGGAGTACGTTGATCTCTTTGCTTCTGAGGATTCACAGCAAGACATCAGCCTAAAGTCTAACCCAATCCTTCTTCCTTTGACATGGGGTGAAGTGACGTACAAATTGATACAAATTCAATCAAATTATCTTCCAGAAATAATTCTTGGTTCAGATTGCTTTTACGACCCTTCTCAATTTGAAGATGCCATCAGCACAATATATTTTTTATTGAGATCATATTCTGAAAAAGTACCGACTAAAGCTGCAAAGTTTTATTGTACTTATCAAACTCGTAGTGTTGAATGGTCAATAACTGACTTACTTTTCACATGGGGTTTAAAATGCGTTCACATACCTTTGAAATCGTTTGGTGCTGACAACCCTAGCATTGCAATGTCTAATTTGCCAGGAAAACATTTGATACAAATGATGGAAATTTCACTATTTTGAAAACGAGCTTGCTCTGATTAGTCTAATATTCTGTATGCTCTTTCACCAAGGCTATGGGCACTGGGGACTGCTGTTGGATGAAAGTCGAGGTACAAAATAAATACACTGTTTCAAATAAATAATAAATAACGGAGGTTATTTTCAAATTGAACGGAAAATTCAACAGTAATGAGGGAGACTGCGAAGTGAGCTTGCGCTCTTCGAGTCAGCAGCCACCCGTTATATATGTCAAATGCAATCGGCTCCAGATGTAAATCGAACCCGTCACGTAGCATCTGTCACCTGCATGCAGGTACCTCTAGGCCATGTCGCTGACGTAGGTCTATTTTAAGACGATTTGCTGGTTGTTACAGCAAACCAGTGACCAATAAGCAATTTAGGATGAAGTGAAAAAAAATTTTTTTGGAATTTCAAAAAAGTGGTTTCCTCATTTATGGTAAGTAGGCCAAAAATAACACTGAAAATAATTTTGGGATGTTGCCCCCCCAAATGGCCTAGCAACCAGGCCAAATACTCCTCAAAATTGAAAATCACCATAACTTACTTCCTAACCGCTCATGCTAGAAGGTCGAGTTAAATCTTAAAATTTGTGGAATTTTACACTTTGATTAAAATCTGAAGCTATTGATGACCTATTCTTAGCACCAAAAAAGTTTAATTTTTGCAGGGGTGCAATTTTTGGCCAAGTTTCAACTACAATTTTCCAAAAACCATGCTATTGCAAATATAATCGAGAAATTATCTGGTAATAGACATGCAAGTTACGCTAGGTCAGTGCTCATTAGTACAACCACAAATTGTTGCTAAGCATTGAACTTCTTCATGATCATGCGTGGTTTCGGTATTTGACGAAATAGCGCATCGTTTTTCCCATATCGTACCAATTACCAGAGGCTTCAGTCACAACTTAACATGCTTTTCCCCGGCCTGGTTGTGGCTTGGATGATCCAGTTCTAATGACATAGTTTTTCGACTTTTCCCTTCGCCATATTTTCATTCATCTTGATGGATACAACAAATAGTTCAACAGCATTCAAATATCCTATTGCAAAAACATAAAGTAGGAGTTGTTTCTGACCAACAAATCTCACAGTTCAAGAGCATTTCGGTCCCATGCTTTCCAGATGTTTCGCCGAAAGTGGTCGGATGATCCGAGTCAGGATCAGCATTATTTGCCTATACCAGGATATGCTAAGCAGTGATGGTGAGATTAGCGAAGATAGACTCTCAATATCTCAAAATTGGAGCAATTGTTCACTTGAGATGGTTAACCTTCGGATGCAGAATATTGAAAATATATGTTTCTTTGGATGACCTCCATCTGCATGGATGTTTCTTGCTGAATGCACTATGTAAAGATGTATTTTTTTTTTATTTTGTTCGACATAAAAAGAAGCAATAAATTGAATTATGGCTGCAAGAACTTTTTTCAACTTGGTTGAAAAAATAACTCAATTGTTAAATGGGAAAGTCAAGCACGTAGCGTTGCAAAATCTTTAATGAATGCGTTTTTTGCATATGCTGAAAGTGCTTTATTAGCGATGCTTGGAGCCACTTCTTCAGAAATCAGCTGACTGCAGGCCAGCATAATGCAAGCCATAAGAGGTGCCGGTGCGAACTTAGATCTTGACTTGATCTCTGGAATTCCCAAAAGCCTGGCAAATGCGGCGAAGTGAACATGATTGAGCACTGTGTGAGACGATTTAAGGTTCCAAAAGCAATTAACACCAGCGCTAACCTTTCTATAAAAGGGTCAACTTACAGTAGAATACTCCAATATCTAGTAACCACCCGCGATCAAAGAACTGTTTTCCGAGATATCATGGATAATTGCCCATTAGAACTGGATCATCCAAGCCACAACCAGGCCGGGGAAAAGCATGTTGAGGTTGTGACTGAAGCCTCTGGTAATTGGTAGGATATGGAAAAACGATGCGCTATTTCGTCAAATACCGAAATCACGCATGATAATGAAGAAGTTCAATGCTTAGCAACAATTTGTGGTTGTACGAATGAGCACTGACCTAGCGTAACTTGAATAATAATTGTAGTGTATTGTTTGATTTGGCTGCTTTCACTTTTCTGTACCATGCTTGTGTACCAGTTCATTTCAGCCAAAATTCATGTCCATGGCCAGATAATTTCTCGATTATATTTGCAATAGCATGGTTTTTGGAAAATTGTAGTTGAAACTTGGCCAAAAATTGCACCCCTGCAAAAATTAAACTTTTTTGGTGCTAAGAATAGATCGTCAATAGCTTCAGATTTTAATCAAAGTGTAAAATTCCACAAATTTCAAGCCCTAACTCGACCTACTAGCATGAGCGGTTAGGAAGTTATGGTGATTTTCAATTTTGGGGAGTGTTTGGCCTGGCTGCTAGGCCATCTGGGGGAGCAACATCCCAAAACCATTTTCAGTGTCATTTTTGGCCTATTTGCCACAAATGAGGAAACCACTTTTTTGAAATTTCAAAAAAGTTTTTTTTCACTACACCCTAATAAGCAATAAGCATCCTTGAATATTTTGTGATCAATCGGACATTTATTGTCAAATCATTTATTTTTTGCAATCTCGTACTTTCCGTGTTTCATGCTTGGTAAATTTGCGCAGTTTGGGTCAGATAATTTCAGTGCAACAGACTGCGCCTGAGCTCGTAGTGTGATACACCGATTGCAAAGTTTTGAATTAAACTTTGGCGTGCGAAGTAGCCTACGTAACACGTATTATTTCTCAAGCTAAATTTTACAAACTTTTAGCATATTGTCTTTTACATTTTTGTCTTGTTGCAACAATATCGTCGTGTGTGGTTCAATGAATTGGCCATGATACCTGCAACTCCTGTAAAATTTACTGGCGAAGTGACGGAAAATTAACGCTGACGTAACTCGTATCTACTAATTTTACAAGGTGTTTTAAGTGAGCGAGATGCAACACAGGTTACCCTGAGGCCAGATCTTTTGTATAATTAGAACTAAAACGGCTTCAATTTTTCACGATTTTCTGCAATTAATGCTTACTTAACAGCAATCGTGTTTATTTTGTGACAGATTTGATTCTAAATTTTGTTGAATTTTAAACTTTGCAAGCCTACAACATCTGATTTAAATCACAATTTTGATACGTCTGTGTGTCGTTATGTGTTCGGTGAACCTTTTCCAGTATCAGCAGATTTCATATCAACAGCACAGATGGCCGAGTGGTAAGAGCGTTCGTCTTGGAAGCTGTAGACTTGGGTTTGATTCCGAGTCGGGTCAAACCAATGACCTTAAAATTGGTATTCACAGCTTACCTGCTTGTCGCTTAGCAGTAAAGGGACAGTGCAAAGAACAAGCCGGCAAGTTCACTTGTTGTGCCGTTGGGAAAGGAACTTAGCGGGATTCCCCCATCTTGGTGTGGTAGATAGATGGCCATCAACATGTAAGCGAGCTCGCATAGCGCATTGTTTGCTTTCTCGTGATAGGAGGATAAATATGCAATGCAAAAAAAACAAAAAGTCTTGTTAAACCAGTGAAGTGGTAAATTTTGTATTGAATTTATGTCTCGAAAATCGGATTACAGTCGCAATATGGTTGTGAGATCATTACATTTTGCCCTGCAATATTCTGTAAAAAAAGACATATTGTTGATAACTTTCCTTTTGTTTGTACGTATGTTTCTTGTCAATAGCTTGCCATGTATTTGCTTGTTACGGCTGTTTTTTTAGATTCTCAATTTTGTGCCGCAAGGTAGAGCTGTTGGACCAGAATACACGATATTCTTCCGAATAACACAACCGAGTCCTTTTTGTAATCGTGAACGTCAAGATGGGAACGGAATTGAGCCAGTTCAGTGGGTTTAAAATTTAGCCTGGGCATGGTGAAAGATATTGCAGAATAGATGGAAAGTCATTCAATTTCATCAATGCGAGATGCTAAGCTCACTTTTTGGCTGAGAAAAATCCTAGAAAGTTAAGATGGACTGTATTGCACTGAAGGCAAAACAAAAAAGGTGTTCAGGAAGATGTGAAAAAGCGATCAAGAAAAACTGTCAAATATCAGCGAGGCATTCAAGGAACTACCTGGGGTGAGATTTGAGCCAAACGTAACCAGAAGCCGGAAGCAGGAAAAGCAATGCGAGAACAAGCTATCAAACTTGCTAAAGAAAAGAATAAGGCTGCTGAACAGGCCAAGTAAGGTAGGCTGCTAAAGAATAGGCTGCCGCGAAGTTCGCGCCGAAAGTAAGAGCAAAGACGAAGGCGAGCAAACAAGTGAAAAAAGCGGCTCCACGAGTGGGTGGCAAACGTTAGATATTCCTGAAATAAATATTTCTAATTTAAAAAAAAATATTCGAGTGGTTTGTGCGTAGGGCTCCGGATCTGGTTTCGCAGGATCGACGCTCACCTAGGTCATTTTCCATGATGCATATACTTCACTCATGTAACAATCCCAGCTGCAATTACATGGTTTAAAAAAGAACAAAATTAAAACAAAATTATTTCCACAGTTTGAATACGCAACCTTTGGTGGTAGAAACAAGTAAATAAGTTACTTTTGAAGCCTGATCTACTGTAAAACTTAATGAATTGAGATAAAATGCGAAGTAAAGTTGCGCCCATCGAGTCAGCTGCCTTACGAAGTAGGTGGTTCAATCAAATCCGTGCTTTATCCGCGAATCGAACCCGCGACCAAGGATCTGTCTCCCACTTGTTCATCGGGGTGGTATTGCAAATCATGCTGCAATTTTTGGGTTATGGTAGTGCGTAAGCGAGCGTGAGTAAGTTTGATCAAATGTTCTAATAATGAGAGTCAGTAAGCTACAGTATGTTTTTAATTTTGTGTAGAAGTCTGCACTTTGCGGAAAGCAAGGGCTGTCTTGACGCTCGAAAAAGATGTTCTGGCAAGACGCTTTTTGGCGTCCCAGTGCTGGAGAATGTTTTTGGAAGCTTTTCTCCGATGAGTTAACTCAAAGCGAAACAGCTTTAAATGCGGCTGATGGTTGCAAAAAGCGTTTGCAGCATTCACGTCTTATCAATGAGTTTATTGCATGACATGTTACGAAATTCTAAGCTGGCACCACAATTTTTGGGCATTTTCTTCCCTAGTTGCTACAATGGTTAACTCGTAGCAAAGTCCTGAAGCTGAATAGGACAACGCAAGGGAGGCTGCGAAGTAAGAAGTTATTTTAAAACCAGCAGACACTCGGTCGTAATGCTTAAGAATCAAGAACAGTGTGCGAAGTAGGGGGGGATGGGGGGACACAGTGGCGTAGCCACGGGGGGGCTGGTGGTTACAACCCCCATTGAGCCGCAAATGACGTCATACTTCTTTTTCTGATACTTATTTCGAAGCGCTAGATACTTTGTCATTAATCATCTAGTTTTGTAATGGTCACAATAACAAGAATTTCGTAGCGTTGTTTCCTGAATCTTGTTCTTTGCCGTTATGCCTAATGAAGCAATAACGCAGTTTTATTAGCAAGGCAGTGCCGCTCCTGTACATGCAACTGCCCTCAGATCTTCCGTAGAAAAATGGCTAAACGATTTCAAGCAAAATTGATGTATCCTACGTATTGTAGCTCAAAAATGAACTAAATCGCTGACATTCCTTACAACAATCGTGCTTTACCCATATAACAATTCGTTGTCAGGCCAACGGCAGTGATTGGTCGGGCCGACGCTTTGCTCCTCGGTCCGACGTCGGGGTAGCGTCAGCAACCGACCTGGTCGGCTCAGCGTCAACGACCGACTCGGTCGGGCCAACGTTGGTTCAGCGTTAGTGACCGACCTGGTCGTGCCAACGTCGGTTCAGCGTCAACGACCGACGTGGTCGGGCCAACGTCGGCAAAGTGTCAGTGACCGACGTGGTCTGCCCAAAATCGGGTGAACACCTAGTGCAACGAAACGTTTCATCGTCGGGCCGACGTCGCAAGCCCGTCTATTGTGTAGCCAGCTTTAGTTTCACCAGAGGCATTGATAAGCCCATAGCCTGGCGTGTGCCCACTGCCCGCTCCTGCAAGACATATGAAGGTCATACGGGATTGCGCGTGATCAAACACTGTTTCAATTATACCTTTTTCAGCCCGAATCTCAAGAGATTGACAATATAATGGCTTTATTGTATTAAAACCACCATTAGGCAAAACACCACAAGCAATGAAACAATAAACAACTAATAATAATTAAACTGCAAACAATGTAGCATAAAAATATGGCATGCTGCATTCAATTAACAATTTAAAGTCGGCCGAACGTTCGCAGTGATTGGTCGGTGCGACGTCGCAAAACGACGTCGGCGCACCGACGCTTTGCTCCTCGGCCCGACGTCGGGGTAGCGTCAGCAACCGACCTGGTCGGCTCAGCGTCAACGACCGACCTGGTCAGGCCAGTAAAAAACACAAACAACTAATAATGAAATTACGTACAACTTAGCATCAAAATAAGGCATTATGCAGCCCATTAAACAATTAACATTCATGGAACGACATCGCTATTACTGTAGGTCTGGGGTTCTATTTCTGATTCGGTCAAATCGAAGACGTCAGTGTGGCGACAGCTCGCCACTGCTGCGACGTAGGCTTACCTTTTTTCGGAGTTCGAAGCTGAGTTGCTCAAGCGCTAAGCCGCGGAGATGGGCCCCACCACTCGCTAGACGCTCAGAGGCGTAATACCGAGTGTACAATAAAGATTTGATTCGATTTTTTGTCGTAACCAGATTTGCATCAGTTACAAACAACATTGCTACCAATTGTTAAAGTTTTTAATTACAATACAAATGCTTATTTGCTAAAAAGCTCAAATATAATTATTTAGCCCGCAAACAAATTGGTGCTGAAATGTAAAATACATATAAAAATATCGATTTAACAATAGCGGCAACATAGAAAAGACGGTGCGCTTTAAGCAAGAATATTAAGGATATGTAACGCTTTGCGTTGACGCCAAACGTACAGTAAATGTCAAAATGACTTTTAGTAAAGGAGTTCAGGCAATTGGAAGCGATAGTTTTAGAACATTACTGAAAGTAATCTTAATTTGGCCCACAATTTTACAAAACTACTACTAAATCAATCAAAAACAAGAAATCAACAGTGCAACACCTATCAGAACAACAACAAATCAATTAAGATGTGGTAGCTTTTGGGTTTCTTCTACCTCTTCCTCCATTGCGGTCGGAAGCATAATTGAGCCATCGTTTAATGGAGTGGTCAATTTTATCGTCCGTAGAGTGGAAAGAAACGTAATTTTTACGGACTGCCACTGAAAAAAAAATGTACTGTATAAATACACGTTGTTGCGGAAAGTTGCACAGGCAAGACGTCACATCGTTTATTAACAAAGAGCGAAAATCTGCAAAATGCAGACGCCAGATTTACTGGTAGACCTAAGTTAAAAGCGTTTCCAAATTTTCTGGTTGAAGTTTGATTTTTTTAATTTTACGGTTCGTTGTAAAACCCCCCAGCAGAAGTAAGTTAGGCAATGCGATTTGCCTAAAAATGCTAAGGAAAAGCTAACTAAATGGTCATAAAAGGAGATCTATCAGGCTATGAAAGAAGCTGTCAATTGTAATTTAAACTTACTCGCTGAAAACAGCCGTCGTCAAGGGGAATGAATAGCATGCAGGGATTGCAGGTACTTGTACATTTGTACAATTGACTGGACACTAGGAAGAGGAAGAAAACTACTGCAGTGCAAGTGATTTTGATGACCATTACATCAAACTCACTCGCTCTGCAGTTTTCTTCTACCACGATGAAAACGTTTCTTTCAAGGTAGGTCTAATACGTCTAATGGTTGAAAAACGTAGCCGCTAATGCTATAGCTATGTCATCATTATAGCTCTGAATGTCTGTTTTTTTGCTTAACTCAGGGGTGTGCAACCCACGGCCCGCGGGCCACAATCCGGCCCTCAAGGCCAGTCAATGTGGCCCTCGACGATGGCAGGACAAAAAATTTTTTTTCTAAATCGATTTATTTAGCTATTTGTACCGTCTATAATACACGGGTTGTGTTTAGCATTTTATAATTTTATACATATTTGACGGTGACTGGCCCTCGACGTTGTTAAAATTTTCGAAAGTGGCCCCCCAGTGAAAAAGGTTGCACACCCCTGGCTTAACTGATGAGTTTGAAATGTTTAGCCTACTGTCAGTTTTGAATTCGAAATGTATTTTTGAATGCATCTATTGAAATTACGTAAAAACAACTAAATTCAATTTTTTTAACGGTGCTGAGAAATGAAAAGTATAGCTTCTACAATAGATTTAGGGTTAAAATTATGACAGCCGCAAAACCTTTTTTTGATAAAACGCACTCGTCGTAGCATATTGTAATTGTAAAGTCAAGTGGCGTTATCACGTAGCAACGCCCACATACAGTAGGTCTACAGTATGTAGAATGGCTAATGTAATTGGATTTTGTTCAAATCTTCTTGACATAGTCATATATCTTCAAGTAAAAGCGCATTCAACTTAAACTAAAAATGTCACGATAACGAAAAAGGTGAAGTGAGGGGAGAAAAAAAAAGAAAAAATCTCATTTGTATTAGTTGGTTGTTCGAAATTGAAGTAGTCTAAATATTTTGAACCCCATTGCGACCCAAACTAGCCTAGATCTCAAAAATTTTTACGCATAAAGTTAAGCTTTAGACCAACAATAACCATAAATCCATCTCCGACCAAACAGGAGGACATTATTTCAAAAAATTATTATTAGTGCTACAAGTTGTTCAGCGCATAGTTTATTTTTTTGGACGTTCGTCAAACATTTATATACCATTTGTTTTTACGTAATAATGCAAAAACAAAAACATTATCTTACTCTGAACGAATTTGTGTAGACGCAGTTTGCAAACCCAAACTTCCCCCTTTGCCATACACAGTTACACACCCCAACTTGCCATACCTTTGCCATAGAGCAAGGTCATTCTCAGCATAGAAGAGAGGATTTGAAACTCCGAAAGACTATGAAACAGTTTGCCTTCCAGCACTACCCGAAACCCAAGCACAGCATCTGAAACGTAAAAACATTAAAATATTGCGAGAACCTGTCTACAGCAGGAGCTGTGCTAAATGAAAATGATAGTTATACACACTGCCGTAAATATCAAGAACGACGTAACTGCAAATTTGTAATTGTTGAGAAAAAAGATTTAGAAGGTTCACGCGCGTGCCCTTCGGTTTTCGTTTGTTCTTTCGCGCTCATTTTTCGTGCTTTGACTGAAAGAGCTTTTATCTACAAACCGTTAAATTTTTGGTAAAATAGGGCTCTTGGAAAATGGTGTTTTGGGGGGTTGAAATTGAACTTTATCCATTAGGCTGTTAAACAGCCTTCGGTATTTTTAGTTTGAAACATCTCTCTTAAATTTGAGGCCATCTTTTGTTATTATACAACCAGGGGGGATATGAAGTATGCATTCCCCCACCAGCCATTTTCAACAATGTTTTGGATGAATAAAATTTTTTAATGATTTCGAACTGTTCATAACAATCATGCCTTAGTCGCCTTAAGCACGCATAATCAAAACTGTGCGAACAAAATGCATTATTGGTCAAGCATTCACAGTTAGGGGGCAAAAATGTGACAAACTTTCCTTAAAAGTTGTTCAAAAAGCACTAAACTTGCCATTGCAGTATGCAAATTTTTAAAATTTTTCCGGAAGAGCATGCCCCCGTATCCCCCTGGAGTCGTTTTTGTTACTTAAGTTGCTTAAAATTAAATCTGCCGAAAAAACTACGCTTGAAAAGTGACGAAAATTGGTGCCTCCTCCCTGAAAAAAATTCTGAATACGCCCCTGACAGAAAAGCATTTTCAAAAAGCTTATTTACGCCCGTTTCCGTGTCTAAACGTCTTTGCATTTGGATAACATTCAAACTGATTCAAAATTACATCCACCCCACCAAAACTTTCTGGATCCGCTCCTGTATACAACGTATGGTCAAATGTGATGTCATTCTCAAAACCCCTACCATTGCAAAACCCTGGCTACGCTAATGGAAGGGACATGTCCCTCCTAGTAAAAATAGTCGTCGTCCCAAGCAAAGAAAGAAAAAATTTCCTGGGGGGGATGCCAAAACGTCCCCCCCCCCTAACCAGTGATAAGTACCGTGAGAAGTTAAATGTTTTTTATACGTGTAGTAGGTGTAGCTTGTGGGTAAGGACTGCGGCGATACTTTCCAGCATATCTTGCAGCCATCATGGTTTTTTTCGCAAACTAATGAAGAACAACCTTTTCAGTGCTTCTATTAACAAACAGAACAGTTTATATTTTTATCAAAATTACAACACGTCAGCAGTTTTTTCATAAGCGTTAGTGAAAGCACAAAGAATATGTTAAAGCAGCGGTTCCCTAACTTTTTTCAGATCATGGTTGAGATTGGTTGTATGAATTAAGAAAATGCTAATAACTTCCAAGGCTTCGCCCCGGACTCCATTGGGGTATCTTACTGCTCTCCCCCCTAACCCCTTGCTTCATTTATGAAACAAAAACCTGCCTAAAACAATGCTATACTGTAATGAAGTTTTCGAAATTCTACCGTTGATAGATTTTGTTCATCATGCTGGTGGTAGGCCTATGTAAACACGCAGTATACCCTCCGCCACTGTTTTAATTTAGTCATTGACCAATGACGGCGCCCCAGGAGCGGATTTAGGAGGGGGCATTGTGCCACGCGCCGTGACTTTGACTTTGCCTTTTAGTAAAAAAGAACAAATGGTGTCGAGTGACTGAAATGTGCCAGACTCTTTTGATGGCTTTTGTAGCTTATGGCTGGGGGAGGATCCAGGGAGAAGGGGTGGGATGAGGGGTATGCATTCACCTCACCAGCCTTTTTCAACTATGTCTTTGATAAATACAGTTTTTTTATAATTTTGAACCTCTTCGATAACAATAAGCCTTGCGTCTTAAGCACGCATATTCTAATTGAAAATGTGCGAACAAAATGCATCATATTTGGTAAAGTATACTCAGAATCAGGGCTTCGAACTTGAACTCTAAAGAACTCGATCATTTTGCCGAACTCGAACTTGAACTCAAAAAAATATTTTATCTAAACTCGAACTTGAACTTGAATAAAACTGTTCGAGTTCATTAGAAAGATATTTAAATTGTTGAGAAGAAATAAAAGATCACTACGAAATACAGTGTGTTGTTCAATTGTGACCTCAATACTGACAATTTCGATGGTACTAAACAGCTGAGGTATAGTCTTGAACCTACTGCACGAGCAAAATAGTTTTATCTTTTTAATTGCATGAGCACCGGCGGTGAAAAAGTTGTCTCGATTTTGGATATTTATCTGCCTGAACTCGAACTCGAAAAAGCTTATTTTTGTCGAACTCGAACTCGCAAATAATTAAATTAGAGAACTCGAACTTGAACTCGGACTTGCTAAAATAGGTTGAGCTCGAATAAAATTCGATCGAGTTCGAGCCCTGCTCAGAATTAGAGTCCAAAAATTTCAACAAAATTTGCCCAAAAAATGTTCGAAAAGCACTAAAATAGCTGCCATTACAGCATGTAATATTTCAAAAATTTTCCGGGGTAGCATGTCCCCGGACCCCCTAAAGCCTTTTCTGTTTTTCAATTTGCTTCAACTAGCTTTGCTGAAAAAACTACGCTTGAAAAAAATGGTGAAATTATGACCCCCTTCCCTTTCAAAATTTCTTGCTACGCCACTGCATCGCCCCATGAACAATAAATACCATTTTTGCAGCATTGTCTTGTTATTTGGGTTTGGGGTTCAGAATTCAGGAAAAATTGTAGACAAAAACATCCCTTCCAGTAAAAATTTTCTACTTCGCACACTGACCAAGAATACTTGTTCGGTTACCGTTACCGGCATTTTAAGAAAGCACTTAAAGGATCACAATTCATAACGTAAATTGTCATGACCATTAACCTCACGGCGGTTGTCTGCGCACGTTTTTAGCGTAGGCATCGAATTGTTGTCGAATGTTCGTTTAAAATAATTATTTTAATTTCCGCATCTCTTTATAATTACATCATTGATTATTTCGGGGTTTGACTTAACTCTTTCTGTTTCTCATACTGCAGTAGATTGAGGTAGGTCTGGCGTAAATTTAACGGTTAATAAATTGAGGAAGCATATAAGTTAGGACATAGTCTGAGCCAAAAACAGAATAACAACGACAAAATGATATTCGTTTAAAACCTGGTTCCAAATAAGTGGCTTGTTGCACCCAAAATCCATTTAGCAGAATGAGGTTATTTATATCTGTTGGCAGTGTCTCTGCTCGAGAAAGTTTCGTTTACTCATTTTATTTACCATTTTTGGCCCGTACGATTTTCTACGTTTGTTGGGACAAACGTCGGCACAAATTTGAACAAAATAAAAACAACACCCATTTTGCTCTAATACATTTTAAATTTAATAGAATACCAGTAGGCCTAAGCCCTACTAAAAGGATAAACAAGCTGCCGAGCTGGAACTACGTAGATTTTAAAATCCAACTCGTAAATGTGGTAAAATGTAATCTCACTTGTTAGGTGAACTCGAGTAAAAATCAAAATGAGCTAACATTTGATCACAATAGAAGCTTAGAAGCTGCGAGTGGCTTTTGTCGAAGCGATAAGCCAATGTGAGATGTTGTTTACTGCTGTGAGTGATCTCTTGCGCAGATGTGTCATACGGGTTGGCTTCTGGGTTGTGTTTTCATTTTAAATGGTAGTTAAAATGCAAATAAAGTTTAAGAAGTGAAAAAACAAGTTAAAGAAGTCAGGTCTGGGACTTATAAAAACCCCATACTGACCAAATTTGTTCTCATAAAACACGAAACTATGATAGCATTTCATCCCCAGTATGCTAGAGGGTCGTCCAAGGCTTAACTACTTCAAGAATCGTGAATCAAATCGAGGGTAGTTTTTCGGAAAAAGGCTGGCACTCAAAAGTGTGATTTAGATACCACTACAGTTCATTTGTAACAAATATCATCTATGAAAAACTCTTCCGGTGAAAAACAATTTAGGCTATTGCGTTGTTCTTTTTAATTTCTTTTCACAATTTGGCGAAGCTTGACTCAGTTGATTATCTTCACACATTACTCATTTACCAAAGCAATCAACAAAATTATTAAAAATAGAAGTTGCGATATTAAAAAGAAAATAAGATCTGCAGCTTGATTAAACACTGAGTCATCAAATCGACCGTATTAGGCTATCATGCAGTTAATATTATGGGCACAATTAAAGAGTGCTATTATTTTTCTTTGTTTAACCTTTTCGATAAAGCATTATATTGTCCTAAAAAAGGAATGCTTAATTTTGCCGTCATTTTGCAAAACCTAACAACTGCAATTTTTCCGCTTTTCCAGTTTTCGAGAAAAAGCACTTTTTGTGTTTTGTAACTTTATAGGACTTTAATCTTTCAAGAGTGAGGTTTTAAGCAATGACATAGTATCAGACTCTGAATTAAAGTTTTTTGTATTAGTTTTTGTGAGATACTCTTTGTTTTTTGTTTTTAATACGCCCTTACTAGGTTTCGCTCAATGAATCTTTGAATAATTTTTCATGTTTCATTTATAATTTTCCAACGTAATTCAGTTTCAACATTTTCTCGTAGCACTACCGTAATGTCGTTCAAATGAACAAACTTCGAGTTGAAAAAAAAATTTTTTTATCCAAAACTTCTTTTGTTAGGAGCATTAAGATGGGTTTTCGAACTCAACTTCAATAAAAAAATAATAGCCCCGGAAACTCCGCATCAAAAAAACTCTACTCATCCAAAATCTTCAACTACAATTAAATATTGACGATTCTTCCAACCCCATTTACCTATTTAACATTTTGCTCACCTCGCGCAATATTCGTGCAGGCCTAAATCGCAGTCAGTAACGTGTTTACTTTCCATTTATATTCAACGTCTCTTTTCTTAGTTACGATTTTATTAATCCTACAGTATTTGTCATAATCCTACTACTGATCTAGTCCCTCCAGTTGCACGTAATTGTTTAATTAGCCCCTTTAGTTATATTTTATGTAAATCCCAACTACTTTGTTTATGACGTAATAGTTATGCTGTATTTAAAATAATTTCTTTCTTGTGTTGGTTATTCCAGCCTAGTGCCTATGAAGTTTCACACTGATGATGGCATAAGTTTTTACCGAACCGTTTGTGAGTATGATTGCAAATATACTGGCTACTATCTTTTTATTGAAGTTCACTTGTTAGGTTTTGCATTATTAAGTCATACTTTTTATTGTTATTTTTATGAGCATTTTCTAACAATTTTTATGACGTCATCGTAATTGCAGACGAAGCTAATTATACATATTTGTGACGTGTGATAGTGAGAAATTCATGTTAGGTTATGCAAAATATTTTCCAAGACTTTATCAACAAGTTATGTTTTGCAAACACTATTAACTCCACAGACGGCCCGGTCAAAACTTTCAAAATTTTTATCAGAGATGGAGACATAAAAAAAATATTTTGTTTTCAAAAAAATCGTCTTGTTAGGTTTGCAAAATGACGGCAGAATTATATCGACGGGGTCCTACTAAACACCGCAAAGGACTGAAACACCGCAAAGGACGACAAAGGACTTCAAATTGATGTACTAGACACCGCAAAGAACGACAAAGGACTTGATAACCCTAATACTAACCCTAATCCTAATTTAAAGTTCTTTATCGTTCTTTGTTATGGTATGGTTCCAAGTCCTTTGTCGTTCTTTGCGGTGTTTAGTAGATTAATTTGAAGTCCTTTGTCGTTCTTTTGCAGTGTTTAGTAAGACCTTTGTCGCCCTTTGCGGTGTTTCAGTCCTTTGCGGTGTTTAGTGGGATCGTAGCGACGCACTTAATCAATATTCTGGAATCTGGATACTAACTGATGAGAGCAAGTTGATCATCCAGCAATGGACCTTTAGGAGCTGCAAGCAACTGGAGCAAAGAGTGGTCGTAAATTTTTCAGAAGGAGATTGGGGCAAGCATGTTATTTGAAAAATCGTACATCTTCAAGTAGATGCAGCAGGTTTTATGAACATAAAGCCAGACCTCCTTTCTTGATCGTTCAAGCGAACTTGCGGTACGCAATGCGCTCATTCTAAGAGGTTTTACAGAATATTTTGGTGTTGTTCTACTTGTATCACCCAACTTTAACTCACAGACCTACGAAACCACATGCAATGAAAATCAACATCAATTTAGAGCATCTACGGCTCTTACAGCACTAAGACCCTAATAAGTCGCAGTTCAGCATGCTGATGGTCACTGCACCACGCCGGCAGTGCTAAGTTTTTGGACAGTATACAATATTTGACAGCTCACATGGCCGAGTGGTAAGAGCGTCCGCCTCGAAAGCTGTAGACTTGGGTTTGGTTCCAAATCGGGTCAAACTAATGACTTTAATTTTGGTATTCACAGCTTCCCTGCTTGACGCTCAGCAGTAAAGGGACAGTGTAAAGAACAAGTCGGCAAGTTTACTTGTTGTGCTGTTGGGAAAGGCACATAGCGGGATTTCCCCATCTTGGTGTGGTAGACAGATGGCTGGCAACTCCTAAACGAGCTCGTACAGCGCATTGATCGCTTTCTCGTGATATAGGATTATGCAACTGAATTATGCAATTGTTTATCATCAGCTCGATGAAACCTTAACTTTTATTGTTGAACCGCTACGCTCAGTAGGACAGTCACAATTAGATTGCAGTGGGATGGGAATAGCTTGGCAATATTTTAAGAAACTTTTGCAATGCACCAAAATAGAACAACTAAATCTGAAACTGGATAAAATTAGAAAATGGCGAATTGTGCGTAGCCTAATGCAAAGAGAAATCTGTCTGGCAATGACGCAACAGATTACTGCGGAACAAAAAAAAAAACGTGAATTAGCAACAGATGAATCTGAACGAATTTGCAAAAATTTGTGGTGGGTTACGTAAAAATATTTGAAATATTATGTAGAATCACCTTACGCAACCGCTGTCAAAAAAGAATTTTCGGTCAACCAGTTTTGTTGCAGTTTTATACAAAGATAACTTAAAGACAAGATTATTTGATCTTCAACGTTCCAACAATATTGGCAGTCTGCAGATTTTAATAATAATTTTCTAAGTTGTGGGCAAATTTTTGTGACGTAGGCTGCATAGCGCGGCTGGGAAATATTTGGCTGTATCATTATAATGTTCGAACTGTGTTTATACCTCTATTTTACACAGGTCGTGGGTTCAAATCTAGATCTACAGTTTAAAGGCAATGTTTAAGGCTCAACTGAACTTGGCCCAGTGCGCTCTTTAAAATTTTCCCTAAGATCAGCATTATGGTAAAAAGTTGTTTTGATTCAACAACAAGCCAACAAATTGTTTCAAAACAAACAAATTCATCATTTTTATCCATCAAAATTTTGACGCTTGCTAAAATCATGACCTCATAACTTAGTGCACAAGCCGGTGACGTTGATAATGACCGCATTTGTTCGCGTGACAAGAAGCAACATTCGCAGAATATTAGTCACTAAAATGTTGAAATTTAATTTATTTGTGTTGATGTTTTTACCATGAGCATGATGCTAAAATTGTTCTTTTTTAACTATAACAAAAGTCTTGTCAGCCTTGCTACGCACAGCCAATCCAGGCTAAACTCATTCTAGACTGCAAAGACTCTTTTTCGCATTGTTTTACCTGGACATCTCGACTTCATCTCTTTTCTAGGTTGAGCCCTATTTTTAGCAGGCTGAAGAGACTTTTGTTATAGTGGAAACATTAATTTGTCCCTTGCAACTTTCTATTCTGTTTCAGTAGGTTAAGATTTTTTTGTAAAAATATAACTGAGGTTATTTTTCAAATTATATTGAACTGAAAATTCAACAGTAATTGAGGGGACTGCGAAGTGAGCTTGCGCTCTTCGAGTCAGCAGCCACCCGTTACATATGTCCGATGCGATCGGCTTCAGCCGCGAATTGAACCCGTCACGTACGATCTGTCACCTACGCGCGGTACCGCTAGGCCATATCGCTGACAAAGGCCTATTTAAGCCGAATGTTTAGGTAATGCTGACCAGAAAAAAATGAGATATAAAGATGATGCAACAGTGTTAATGAGTAACCTAGGCTATAATATGAGAAAGGTAAAAACGCCAAGGAATTTTTGTTGACCAATGGATTTGTTGATAAATATACTTTGCTTTCTTGAACAACCGGCGCTATAATATTTAAACACGAATTTGGACATAGGCCTAATGCCTAATGGCATTTGCGAATGGTTGGAAAATGAATGTCGCTCTTTAAATTTTTGGTGGCTCCCTATAATGGATTTTGAGGAAACCCTGTTAGCGCTATGGCAAGCTTGCTAACAACTACCACTGCAAGATGAGAAAATTCCGTTAGGTGTCTTTTCGACATAACTAGAAACTTGCTGGCTTGTTTTCCACGCTGTCCCTTTAATGTTGAATGTTAGATATAGAGAAGTTCAAAATTCCAATTTTGTGTCTTTAGTTTGACTAACTCAGTATCGAGCCTCGAAGGCACAACTTTGGAGGCTCACGCTCTATTCATCAGGTCAATATTGCTGATATGATCGCGGATTATTCAACTTCTTTATATAAATCAACTTGTTTGGGAGCAAAATCAAATTAAATCTTCATTACACTCGCGGTATTACGCCGAAGCGTGTAATGAGTTGCGGTGCCCATTTTCGCGGCTTAGCGCTTGGGCTACACAGCTCCGAAGAAACGTCGCAGCGGTGGCGAGCCGTTGGCAACACTGTGCCGATTTGCACACCAAACCTCCCTCACCGATAGCGTGTGCGCCAAGCAACTGAGCTAACGGGTTTGTCTGGGAGGGATTGTCAATATTTCGCAATAAAAAGAAATAGAGGAGTCAATATTCTTTGTAAGGTCAAAAGGGGGGTAAGTTCAGCTTCTTCATCAAAACTTTTCCGACAGTGACATCGCGTGCGCTTCATTACTTGACGTTCATTATCCATATACGAGAATTTCATCACGTCCAAGCAAAGTCATGGCAATTATGCTTTATTAAAATTGCAAAACACTTCATAATGAATTTAATTATAAGTTCCATATCGGAAGTACATAAGTCTATTAAAATCCTTACAAAGTTTAATAGATTTTTGGTCTGGGTCACAAAAAATAGGCTAACGCGTCCTATTCTGTTTTTTTTTTATTGTTTTTTCAAACATTACGCAATGGTTATGTAAACTCTAAATTTATTTTGCGATTTTAAATTTTGAGGTAAGAGTACATTTTGCAATTCGTTAAGACTCAAATTGAAAAAGAAGTCATGAATGTACGCTGAGTGAACGGATGTCAGTGTTTAGGTTTATTACTATTTGTATTAGTCTAATTCCTCAATGCAAGAACATTGAAAAAGCAAAGGTTTCACCAATGGCTCATTTTATTTGCCATTTCTCTATATTGTCAAGCTTTTTGATTACTGCTATGCTTCTGTATTTTGTCGTGTGTAAGAAATTCTCACCTACGAACATGTTTTAGTCGTGTAAACGACGGACGCTGAACTGGTATAAAAAAATTATCTTAAATTTTCGGTTTAAAATTAAGGTGTCTGTGTGCATAGTGTTTCATTGAGAATTGCATAAGTTATTCATCGTTTGTACCGGCCGTTAGCTCAGTTGTTAAGCGCACACGCCGTCCGTACGGTAGGTTCTAGTTCGATTCCTGGGCCGGTCAAACCGGCACAGTGTCGCTAACGGCTCGCCACCGCTGCGCCGCTTCTTCGGAGCAGTCTTGTCCAAACGCTGAGCGACGGAGATGGGCCCCGCTACTCGTTACACGCTTCGACGTAATACCACGAGTTCAGTGAAGATTTGATTTTTTTCAACGTTCATTGATTGCATGTTGTGGAAATATTTAGATCAAAGCAAGGTCTGTTGTCACCAAAGTCGGCGAACTTTCCCAAAATAGTTCCTTGTTAATAAAAAATTCTTATGAACATAGTCATTTTTTGGTAAACAAGTTCATGACAAGAGCTTCATCGACAAGTCGTTTTGCATTTTGTTACTGTGCGATTTTTGTGTTGCAAATACGATTAAAAAATTGGAAAAAGCATGTCACATAATCACATTTATCAAGTAGTTTCAATTATACCAAGAACAATTTTCAAAATGTAAAAACATGCTCAGCAGTTATTTAACGATTGGACCTGAAAATCAATGTCAGTAAGACTGAAACAATGATATTCAACTTCAGTGGAAACGAAAGTAAAAATTTGAAAAAGGGTCGAAATCAAACCAATCTAGTTTCAAACGTATTATCTTAACTACAACTAAATCCACGACAAATTTGTCGAATGTCTCTTGAAAGAAATTTACATAAATAACTTTTGCATTTGTGCTCTTAATTGATTTGTGCGTGTGGACTCTGTATCAGCTTTCTTTACATCTTGGTGTAGAGGTCTTAGTATCTAAATGATATGCGATTAAGCCCATATATAAAAGAATCATATTAATTTTTTAAACCCGAAATTAGAGTAATTTGGTGTAAGCCTCTCGATCAGGAGATTAACTTGATACAGAGTTTTTTTTCTGTCGAAGACTTCCAATGAAATGCAGAAGTAAACCATAAAAGCATCAGAATTATTCACTGCGTCTGATTACTTCCTAGACGACTTGTTCGCTTCGTTACTTTCGAACCTACACATTCTTGTATAGGCTTCAGGCAACAGTCTGTGCGTTTGTGTTACAAACAAGGGCAACGCTGTACAGCTAGAGATCAGACAAAAATAGTGAAAAAAGAAGTACCGTACTTTTGATGAAACGACGAAAAATGCGCTTCGAAATCATTTCTTTGAAAGACTGAGTCAGATAAACTTGGTTGGATCATAAAACTGAGTCGTTATTCTACTTCAAACTTATCAAAGCCCAATGAAGTCAAGATTAAGTGGAAGCTTTTATGATGAGAAGCATTTTACGCATTTTTATGCATCAGTTTGAAGTATACATAAAAAGAGTCTAGATGGTTTACGAAGTGCCAATACCACAAATAGCTGTTTAATTAATTACATGGTCGCATTACGTATGTATTTGGCCTGCTGGAGTTAATAAAGCGGAGCAAATGCCAAATCGCTTCAGATGAGCGCAGTGCTTTGCACGGGCAAGAGGCGAATATGGAAGAAATGAGATGGCTAATGACAAAACCTTCCATTACGACCATTTAATGAATGCTGCAATCATTAGATTAAAACATCCAAAATATCTGTTTGTGCAAAGTAACGCTCTTGACAAATTTACATTCATTCAAACCGAAAAACTATTCAGTCATGTTTAAATTAAGCCGTGTTACTTCAAGAACAAATATATTAATACGCACGGTTATTTAGGCTTAGTCAGGGTTAGAACTGAAGCTTGTTTAAAAACTACGATAAAAGTCAGGCATCGCAAAACACAAAAATTAACCGAATGGCAGATATGGCCATAGTGTTGTTGCTGGCTGAGCATTAAGAAGTGAAAGAAATAGGATAAAAAAAATGATCTAGATCCTTGTGTTCGGCGAAACAACTTGGAGTAAAGGATGGCATATAATTATGTTTATGTTGATTTAAAGAGTGTTTGTTTATTTAGATTTGTCGGCTTACTGGTCTTATCTTTATTTTTACCCGAGAAAAACAAAGAGTGATGAAAACATTTTAAGTACTTAGTTTACTGTGAGATTACCTAAATGTTGAGCCAAGCTAAACATTTTCACTTGTATAATAATTTTTTTAGAGGCTTATACAATTTTTTGTTACTATAAATTTTATGTGATGCAATATTTATGAATTTTTAAAACGATTTAATTCCTACTTTTTCTGTTATATTTAGAGAAGAATTTGATATTTAGAAGCGCTAACTGGGAGTTTGTTAAGTGAATCTTCTGTATATATATTTTTTTGTGAAAAATTGATATTTTTTAAAAATGCAAATACTTTTAAATATTTCAATTATATTGCGACCATAAATGATCAAATACTTTTGCCGATATTTTATTGCAATGGTTACTACACGCTTTCATTTCTTGGAATTTTTGATTTTTAAATTTTGTCAGTATAGTAAGTTATGTTAATAATAATATTTAATAAATGTGTACCTGTTTTAGTAAGTATGGGTTAAGATTGTAAATCACTACTTGCGTGGGAGCAAACATATTTTTTACGCTTTGTATTTTTATAGCTGGTAAATGGTAGAACCCCCAATCAAAATTATTTATCGGCTGAAAATAATTTACGAAAATTTTGCCAAAAAATAAAGTTAAACTGAATCGTCAAATATACGATACTGACTGCAAAATTTTATCTGGGAGTCAACTTTGTCGTGTTCAAGTGTTTTTTAACATTTATGCAAACAGTGGGTGTATTTTTCGATTAGAAAAGTGCCAAAAACTTGATTTTGAAAACATTTTTTGCATCGATATCAGATGTTAATCGTTTAATTTTGCGTTTGAGTGAGGAACCACTCAGTACAGTTTTGTCAAATGCTTTTCACAATGTAAGAAAATCTTTAGAAATAGTAATAGGTCTTTCACACCTTCTAGTAACTGAAAGTAATCGTTAATTAAATCTTTGCCTTAGCACAGAAAACGCCAGAGAGAAAAATGGTATATTTTTGTGATTCTATCTTTTGTATAGGTTAATATTTTAAAAAGATATTTCGTGTCAAGTAATGTGTTTATCTAACAAATTAAAAGTAGCTATTAGAAACTAAATTAATGGAAGCACTATCGCTAGTAAAGACTACTTTATCAACCTAACACGAAAAAACGCGAAATCAAAATTTACAAATGTTAATTTAGCTATTCATAACATTGCGTTATAACGTTGCTTTATGCTATATTTAACTGGAGTAATCGGGGCATAATTAATCAACCCATCTGCCAGCACGCACCGCTGCGTGAACACGGAGATGTTGATGAAAGGAAATAAATACTTACTATCTTTTCGTTGGCGAAGAACCTTTTCGTCCGGGGGTATTTTTAATGACTAGCAGTTCATGCAAAATGGGTTTCCAAACTGCAAGTGTGCAAAGAAAAAGCTGCTGTAGAAGGTCTACTCAAAAATTTTCAAGTACTCCGTTAAATTACAGAAACTTTCAATGGGCTAAGGTTGATGAGTACTTGGCTGGATGAGATTTTGCGATCTTTTATGTGCGTGTTAGCTTAGTTTATCTGAAGAAATGTTTTTTGTAACGTAGATAAGTTCCCTGATTTACTGCTCCCAGTCTCGGTTGCCCACATAATATTTTACTTCATATGTGCAGCGTGGCATCGAGGAAACTACGCATTTACAACAACAAACTTACTCACCAGAAATTAGGTTTTTTAAATCTTTTTGTAACTGTGATACTTGTTGTGTGATATACGAATAAATAGAATAAATTGATACCGGAAGAAATTTAAAAAATTACTGTTTTGACTATTCACGTTATGTTTGGTATTAATTATCCGTATCTGTCAGAAACTTTTTGCAAAACATGAAGTGTAAATTTGATGCAGTGTCGGTAATCATTTCAAAATTTGCAAAGTTTTTCCAGATTGATAAAACCGCTGGATTTCACTGATACCTTGGTGCCTGTCATCCCTAAGAACGTGATTTGTGGGACAGATTAGTGTGTATTTAAATAAACAGGAAGAGTGTTTAATAATAATCAACAGCGATCAAATCTTTGTGACCTCACTGTTAACATTAGCTTCTGAAGAGCTTGTAGGCCGAGCCCTACCACGAGATAAGAACTTCAGTGAATTGGTGTCTTTCCTTTTCCTGTCGCCGAACCAATCGCCTTTACAAAATCCGTTTTTAGTTTTTTTTTAAACGCAAACTTTTTGCGTGAAATGAGAAGAGAAATAACAGAGGACATTTGACTTAACTTCCGGAGATGACTTTGCTTTATCATAAAAAAACATAACTAAATGCTAATTCTATTACGATTTTTGAAGGGATATGACACCACAGCTTTGACCCTTTTCCACTTTTTGTGGGATTTTGGATGCATTTTAACCAGTGGTGAGATTCAAATTTTTGTCCGCCCATTCTGTTTGAAGTGATAGTACAACTATCAACAGCGATACTGGCATCTTCGCTGGTCTGATAACATTCCATGAGACGGTTCCATGTAGATGCGGTGCAAACGGGGTTAATCCTGTTATGGATTTTAACCTTAAAAAATTCTCAAGTTTAACTTTGTTTTGATAAGTTGTTTATTAAATTCGATTTCTTGTGTGGGTAGGGAAATTTTGGCAAAAGTAAAGCGAATAGGTCTTACTAAGAGTTTCAGTTTTTTTATGTTGCAATGCTCTGCCTAGTCCTTTATGTTGACTCGCTCATTTAATGAATTGCGTCAAGGGTAATTTTTCAGTCACGCAGCAAATGTTTAGATATCCAAACGTTGGATGCTTATTGTAACGTGACAAGATTACTTCCGTAACATGAAAACGAGTCAGGGCACGATTTTTGACATGTTAAAGTTGGATGAAGTTGTGGTTTTGGACCAGTCGTTTAAAATGCAGCTACGAAAAGCGGAAAGATAAGATTGCTGAATCACTGGATTCTGTGTAAGCAAAATGACAACCTTATCTATGATGGCCCAACTTTAAAATTTAAGTTCTTCTGAGGTTAGTATAAAAGAGCAAGGTTTAAAGTTATAACAAAACGTTAATAGCCATGTAGAAGGAAAAAACGGTTGAAAATGATCTCTAAATAATAAGGTTTCGTTGCACATTTTTTGACAAAATTCTCTACCGCACTATAAAAACCTCTGAATCAGAAAAGTTATTACAGTAATAAAATTTAGGGGATGAAACATCAGTGTGATACAAAAGTTAATGTTGTAGGTAGATTTTCTGAGGTTAGAAATGCTAATTTGTCATTTTTTACCCTGAAAATAATTATGAAATCAATTTTAATTGTTCTTAGACCTCATTAAATTCACATCATAAATCTCTTGGCTATTCCAGCATTTCACACTTCAGAATTTAGCTGACACAGTCATTATAACGTTCTTTTTCAGAGGGAAGCTAACTTGGCCGTCTTACCATAATTATTTTGAAGCTGTTCCATTTTCAGAAATATATTATCATAAACTTTTTGTGGTAATGGCCCCTTAATTGTATTTCTAAATAACATTAATTTCTTTATTTGGAAGGTATGGCTGGCTATAAGTGGAAAACATGCATAGAAAACTGATCATAATAGCGCTTATTTTCAGGATAAAAAAGTTAGTTAGTATATTTGATGTTGTTGATGAGCTAATGCTTTACATAATTAAATGTCTGGTTTGCCTTGTATGCAGTTTATTTTTTCTTCGTTTATCTGCTAAATTCTATTAATATGTTTTACACCCAACTTCAGACGGTCAATCAGTTCATATAGTCATTGTTTAGCGATAAGAACAAATTTGGCATTTCTTGATTGAATTTTCATGTTTTGTCTTGTATAAAGTGACTTGTAATGTGTATGAGCTAATTCATACGTGATAATCGGGAAGCTTAATAGCATCTTTGTTTGTGATTCAGTAGAAAAAATTTACTTAAGCACATTGGGAGTTTGACAGTAATTTAATTGCAAATAATATAGCCCATACCCACCTCAGTGTAGGTTTGCAGCGTTGATTATGGCACCAAAAGTGACCCGAAACTACTGCTTCAAGTGCTTAGCTGTTTCTTGGATGTATTTTTGTAATCAAATTTACATGGTTCTACAAGCATGTAACTATTTACTGCATTGCTTTATGCAGTAATCGAGGCTTGGTAAAACAGCTGCACATGCTAAAACGAAGGATTGGATTATTTGTGAATTTACTTCCGTTTAGTAGGTTTAATAGAACTGTAATATAAATGCAAGCACAGTTAGCGCTTGCTTGCAGCTAGTTATCCTTCTGAGTCTATTTAGATAATGATGAATTTATCAAACTTTGCTATTTGGTTATGAACTGCTAAAAAGTGAACTTTTCTTGCTTTCTAGACTTGCAGAATTATTTTATTACTTTGTTCTAAAAAAAGAAAAAATGTTGCGAAAAAACTTCTACATTTTTCTCACTGTTGCAATAGTTTCCATGTTTGGTGCAAATCAGGTCGAAGCTCAGTTCGGTAAGTACGGTGGTTTAATCGCTCATAAAACGAAATTTGTACTTTGGCTGGTGTAAAAATTAGGCGGAAGAATATGGCTTTCGAAGTGGACCGGGTTCGCCTTAGAATCAAGTTATTCCTATCTTGCAAATTTCACGCGTTTGGGTCGTAATGAATGGTTTCATCAATGACTAACGCGTAATCTAGAAAAATTTCAGCTTATGCAACTTTCCTTCTGAAGTTTTGTGCAATGATACGTTAACTGAAGTTCCATATGAAGTGTGCAAAATGTTACGAATTTAAAATTTCAAAACCGTTTAACGGCATTATGTGTGTCTTATTGCTACCGCTTATATCCAACAATTAATTCTCGCGTCATAATCATCAGTGGGTAGATTATGACGGCACGGGTGTAATTTCAGTTAAAATTTTGTAAAACCTCTCAAAAATGTGGGATTTCTTTGAGGTAAAACGTAGGACAAATGACAAAATCGTCTTTTTTCTGATACCACAACATAAACATTTTAGTAATTATAGGCTAACAACATGCTCCACCTACTCCTGTGTTTAAACTGAGGACAATAATGCCATTCACTTTGAGTATAATTAACCTACACAGATTCTTTGTACTTTTGAAAGTAAATTACGTATATTTCTATACAAATTAACATCAAAATTAACTAGAGTATATGCACCAACAAAGCTTACAGAAGCCAAGACATAGAAAGGTTTGCTGGTACAGTAGCAGTTTATATTGCTCTTAAAATTTTTTGTTTAAATATGTGGGGAGGAGGGACCATGAGGCGGTGTCATTCTCAATGAAAATTGTGTTGCGTAGCTTTACTACCTTCCATTTTGTCACAAAATCTCATCATATTGGGATTCCCATTAAACAAATTCTGTTTATAAATTATTTAAAAAGAATTGCGTGCGAATGAGAAAATAGGTTGATTTTTGATTACCGATACCGTATTAGATTGGAATTACTTGCTTGACGTTTAAAACATTAGTTGTTGCAATATTCCGTTAATTAGCTGTGACTAATCAAATGTGACGTCATAAAACGTCGATAAGTACGGTGCGTAGTTGTAGGTAAAAACAAGCTAAGCTTTGATGCATAAATTGCATTTCTAAAATGATTGCGTGCATATTGATTTTAACATTTCCACAAAAATGCCAAATCGTTTATTTAGTTTTCTGAAATGTGTCGGATATTCATGCATGTAATATTAATGAAGTCACGAGATGCAGTATAATACATTCATGACAAATCATTTTGCTAGTTTCGTCCAACCAACTGGCTCCATGTGAAAAATAAGGTTTCACGAGTGCAGCAGGCAATGCAGTTGCGATTGAAATTGCTATATAACACGCGATGCGTGATGACAATTCAAAAATTTAAAAACTACAATGCATGGGAAGGACCAGGGAAGCTAACTTGGCCTAATATCCCCTAATAGTTTAGTTAAATCAATACGTTAGTGCTACAATGCTAGTAAATGCAGGATAAGCTTTTACCAGTCCGTAGCCCCTTTTTCCCTGAAATTGTTTTGCATTCGCCCTTGCAATGCTTTCGCTGTAGCTTTAAAACTTCGAACAAATATTTGTGAAGTTTCGAACTAAGTGCTGGTTTTACATTTTGTTGAAATTGTTATAGCTAGACTTAAATTTTTGCAAAACAAATTTGATCTTGATTTTCTGCATCTTGTCAGATCTTCAAGTAAAAAAAGAAAATACTAACAAACTTCAAAATTCCACAAAAATGTGTCAAAATATTATTTATGATCTTGCTTGATCAAAAGCCAAACCACTAAACTTCAAATCTAAGAACTTAAGCGTTTGTAGCTTATAATCAATAATTCGTTATGGATGGTTCATAAAATAAATGGCTACTTAAAAAATAAATATTTTGTGTAATGACGTTGGTTGTAATTAAGCGAATTCATGGCGGCTTCATTAATGCATTATGACGTCATAATTGTGATAGCTGGCATATTCTACATTCAAATTGATATTCTTGATTGTTGGTTGATTATTGAGTGACAGACGTTGTTTACCCATTTATAGCAGAAACCGCCAAGTTCACGCGAAAAATCGTTACAACAAAACTGATTACAAATATTTACCGCTTCAAGAAGCCGCCACTTAAGATTTACTTATGATCTTGGCCTTGTAATTATCACTGAGCACGACTTTTAAGTCTAATCTCAGCTTTGCAAAATTGCGTTTTATGCAATATGTTGCACGTAATTGGTCTCAAGAAATAATTAATTTGCAATTTTTTAGATCTAGTCTCTAATTGTGACGTCATCGACGTGGGTTTGGTTTTCGATTCCAGCGAAAACATGGGAGAAGAAAATTTTGAGAATCTTCGAAGTTTTTTGACTCCGTTCTTGAATGTTTTCAACGTTGGAATGAGGTCTACAAGAGTAAGTTGCTTACATTTACTGGTTTCTTTTCATAAACAAATAAAAAACAACACTTCAAAACTTTACCAATCTTTTTCGTTACACCTTAAGTCGGTTTTATCGACAGTGTAGCGAGTGAACAAAAAAATTGCGAATAATATCGCTATTTCAAATGCCGAATATCTGCTACTCAAATTTTAAAGCGTTTGCATTATGGCTTAAGAACCCAGCGCAGCTTAAGCTAAAGCGTTAACAATGGCACCAAAGGTGAGATGAAACGCCCGCCCAAGTATTTTATAATACTGCTGTTTCTTGGCTGCGCTGTGTGTACTTTTGCAATACCATTTGCAAACTTTTTTCATTCTTCATAAAAACAAATCAAGAAAGCAGTTTCTTTGAATGTTTAGAGATTATAGCTGGTCACACCTTGTTCTAATAAACATACATACTTTTCTGGGATTAGATTATATTTTTGCGTAATAAATGACGTACAAGGTTTAGGCCTAATTCACTTGTCGTTATTTCAACCCAGACACATTTTTAATAATCCACTTTCGAGAGAAGAGGTTTAACTTGTAAACACAATTTTTTAGTTTCATGAAAATATTTTTAACGATCAAGGCAAAGGTTAAACCTCGGACAAATCTATGTGTTTTGCATTTGAAATTTGAAATTTTGCAATGTTGTCAAATTGATGTTATTATGACTCTACGTCACTTTATCATGTGCCGGTTACTTCAAATTTCTTGGAAATACAAACAATGGCTAGATCACGGCATTCGGATGACCGCGCTATCTTTTTTCGTATCTCTTTGAGTCAGCCCTTAATTGCGTTCAAAGCCCATTGCGGCAAAATAGTATTACGTGTCTACCTCTCAAAGCGTTTGACGTTTCAAACTTTAAAGTAATCCAAAGTCCATCCCATCAGGACAGTTTTGTTTCCAGAAAAAAAAACTTGTTCGCTGATGTCAATTTTCATCTTTTTATTGTAGATTGGGGCAATTCAAGTTGGCAGTGAGTCCTCTACATTATGGCATCTATCTGAATCTACCAACAATGCAGATTTAATCGAACGAGTAAATGAAATGGAATATTTTGGCGGACAACAGCAGATATCGACTGCTTTCAGACACTTGTTAAGTGATACGTTCACATCCCAAAACGGAGATCGGTCAGGAGTACCGGACGCTGTCGTCCTCTTCACAGGAGGAGATGCCCCTGAAAATAAAGATGGATTGAATGTGAGTGCTGGAATAAATTATGTAGTATGAACGCCAAATCAAAAACACTAAGTTGTAGCCGTTTATTTTCACGCTTGTTGTCTAGAATTATTATTGAATGGTCTCAAAAAGACTTTCTCAATCGGTTTTATTATTATTAATATCGTTTTTTCATTAAATATTCTAGCAGTAAAAGATAGCAATGCGAAAAAAAAAAAACAGCGAAAAGAAAACAAAATTTTTAAACTCCAATTGACCCCAAAAATCATATATAGGTTCAAGATTGTAAGTGAAGTTGTCGTTGTAATAGCAAATTTCTTGTATTTCAAATCAGCAGTTGCATTTTATCACAGGCTTAACCTATAATTACGATCATAATTATACAGAGTTCACGTGCTCTTTATGTTGAGCGCGATGTCGCAAACTATCATAGCACTACTACCAAAATTGCTTCGAAACACGCTAGAGCAACTACGTACATAATAATGCTTTTCCTAAAGCTACTGTTTCGACCTTGTTAGGTCTCATCGGAATAGTAAGTTTCACTTTAAAATGAAAAAAGAACATTAGGTCCACGTATATTTGCTTTTCGTGAAAGTTGAGACTTGAAAAATCAGCCGCGAGACGTAATGTGGCAACAGCGCAGTCTGCTATATTTCACCGACTAAAATAATGGTAAGAGTTTTGTTTGCAGGAGTTAAGGTTACGAGGCGTGCATGTCTTTGTGGTAACTGTGGGGAGTGATGCCGATTTAAAATGGAAGACGTTTGCTTCTTTGCCGATGGAAGATAATTTCTTCAGCATTGATAGTGCTTTTCATGTTGCTTTACGCCTGCAAAACTCTGCCTTCGCGCTTTGTAATGGTAAGTGGAAATATTGCAATTCTCCTTAATTACTGTAAACACCATAAAACTAAGCTTAATGCAATAAACGTATGAAATGCAATAAACGTATGAAATATTGTATAAAGGATTGTATGAAATATGATACACATCTTGGGCATAGAAAACAGCTCAAGAATTCGAACTGAAATCTACTTTAGTTCTTTTAACCAGTTTTTCGTGTTTCGATGTTATTGACATAACATAGCACTTTTGTATCATAATATTTTTGTTTTTTAACGAAAGCAACTAATGCAATTAATGTTTTTTTTCTTTTTTTCAATACATAAAAACATTCAAGTCATTGTGACGCAACTCTGTGAAAGAATTCAACAGACATTTGCATTTTATAGTAAATTAGTAAAAACTTTTTTAATTTTGCAATTGGCAACGCTAGTTCATATTCATAATTTAATAGAAACTGGCTCGATGACTGTCTAATGTCTAAAATGTAGAAACAACACGTTTTCTGTTCGCAAAAATCAGAAGGATTAAAGGACGAGGAATTGATATTTTTAGCAATTAAGCCAGGGTTACAAACTTTTTTCAAAGCTATTCACCATATGTTGCTACGGGTTACTGCCTTCTACTAAAAACTGGCTGGTTAGTAATGCAGTGGCTAAAGACATCGCTATCGGTGCGTAAAGTGTGGGGTTCCGTTTCTGGCAGTCAAATTGGACACAGTGTTACCGCTGCGATGTTCTTACCAGCTGTGGTACCCAGGTTCTGACCTCGGTGATGGGTGGCGCCACTCGCAATGCATTTCGGCGTAATGCAGCAAGAATAATAAAAATTTGAATTTACCTTAAACTGAACAAAAAAATGCATTGTTTTTCTTTTATTTGTAAATAATAAAATCTGTATCTCAATAAAAACGTCTTCTAGATGAAATCGAAGAATCAACTACAGTAGTGCCGACAACTACATCTCCTCCCCCAACCACCACCGAAGAAGTCATTCCCCCTTTCCCAGATAACAACCCCGACGAATCACCCGTAATTCCAACAACTGATATTTTGTTTCCTTCATTTCCTACCAATATCTTCCCAAGTAAGTCGTTTAGAATGTTGATATCTTAAGCACTTTTTTATGGAAACTATAAGTAAGGTGTTCCCCGAGCTGTCTGGATAGGCTGCCTTTGGAAGTTAAATCCATGAGCTTCAGGCAATGTAATGCTCTCAAAAGTTATAATAATTGTGGTTGCTTAATTTTTCGCGAGTCATCAGTTTCAAAAATTGCAGCTTATGAATTATGTGTTGCGAATATCAACTACTGTAGTTAATCATACGTTGTTTGGTTAATTTTATGGAATAAATTCTTTATTTCGCGAAAGCTTTGCCAAGTACCCAAAGCGTGCTAAGTTTTAAAAATATTATTCCAGTGAATCAAACGGTAAACAACGAAGTTAATGCTATATTTATTAGAATAAAATCCTCAAAAATTTGAAGATTAACTGCAAAAGAGCGTGGTACCACCTCAACGGATCAGTTTGTTTAATTCATTATAATCAACAGTCAAGGTTGTTCGAAATCTATTTTAATCGAACAAGTGATGGATTAACTGAAAATTGTAACAAAAAATGTGTAGAAATATCGTTTCAGTTTTCATCGAATCCAAGCGGCAAGGTTTGTGTGTGGCTATTACACACATTTTTACAAAAAGAGTAATTTTGCAGCTTCAACTTCTTCCGATAATTCATCCCCCTTTTGTGCCCCGAATTCATGGACTTCTTGGTACGACAATGACGACCCCCAAGGAGATGGGGATGATGAAAGCCTTTTGACACTCAGGACCCGATTTCCGGGTGAAATTTGTGCCCACCCAACCGAGTTTGAAGCGCGTGTTGTCTCAAGCGGACTCGCGCTTGACTTGAACTCAGGAAATGTTCTGGCAAGCCGTTTGGAAGGATTGGAATGCTTAAATATTTTTGGAGATTGCGAAGATTATGAGATTCGATTCTGTTGTCCGCAAGGTAGGTTAAGGTTGCGACTTATCTAGGACAAAAACATGTTTGCTTATAACACAATATTCTTATCATTATTTTAATATCAGCCTATTTTTACCGTAAAAATATAAACAATCATTTGTGTTTCATGATGACAAATTTTACGTTATTTCTACTTAAATTTGTGTTTCGAATAGTGGAAAATAAAATTATCTGGAGCAATATCATTTAACTTTTAACCTTTTTTTTAATCCTTCAATACAAATAGTTGAAGCAAAAAGAATGTGTATCATGTTTTTTAAAGGTCATTTTAATAAGGAAACATGAGCCTATGGTTAAATTACAAAATTTAATCTTGGAGTACGTAAGCAATAAGCGTAGGTCACTAAATTGAGTCAATTGACCCCAAATTTGAGTCTTTTTATGTCGAACCGTTACGTCAATTTGTAGAATTAATTCATGTTTTGAAAGCTGGAGAAAGTAGTATGCCATAACCTTGGCACTATCGTGGCTTGCATGAAGTTTTTATGCAAACTTTTCATAGTCATTAAAAACAACATTTTCACCTCAGCTGGCAAAATATTTTACTAAGAACAATTTGAATCACAGCAATTTGAATCACAGTACGCAAAACAAGCATTTTGTCTGCGTAATAAGTGGTACGCACTTAAGAATTCATATCAGCAAAAATATTTTGTAACTTTTTGGCAACTACTTTTCTCCCTAGTGACGATATTGACCACAATCAATCCGACGCGGTCCAAAAACATAATTAATTTACGACGTCATTAATAGACCGACCTTACAAAATTACAGCTGTAAATTTCATAATTATGATGCGACAATTATACTTTACAATTGGATTTATTTGAATGCATCAACTTGACCTGTTTCATAACGATTTTTTATAAAATTTTTCTTATTTTTTAGTAGTGACAACACCTCCTCCAAGTTTCACAGATTCGAACACAAACAACACCCCTGAATCAACTCCACGAACAACAACAAGTAAGATTTGAAGTTGCTTTTCTTTTTTTTTTCGTTTTTCGCCTACTATTCGGGCAAAATTTTTTACTTCTTTTCTTGTCTATAATAGCTTTGTTTCGTAATCAATACCTTGAAAATCTTAAAATTGTTTTCTAACCATGAATTGCATTGTTTTTCACAGCCGCTACCACGGACGAACCACCTGTGTTTACTAAGCCCAACCCAGAGACTGAAGGTAAGTCTTGAAAGAAAAAAATTTGAACAACTGAATTTGCAACATTTTGTTCCATAAAAGCACAAAAAAAGATCATGAAAAAAAACAAAAAAGATAATTAAGCACAAGTAAAAATGATGCATAGCAGTAACAAATGAACCAGTTTGGCGCATAGCTTATTTTCATACAGCATAATGTCACGTTCGCTAAGCAAACAAGTTTATTTGTTAATTTTAGTCAACAAGAGTAACACCTCGTGATACAACAGCGTAAAATTGTCTGAAATCAATTAATTATCCCTAACCTCTTTTCCCTTTTTTAATAGAAAAGTATTTATAAAAGTTGAGGGGTTTTTAATTTACGCTCGATTTCAGAATCTACCCCTGTCCTCAAACCCACACCCCAGTGTCCCCCTGGAGGCTGGACTCCGTGGTTTAACAACGACGATCCCCGGGGTGAAGGTGATGATGAAAGTTTGGAAACTCTCAGATCTCGATTTCCCGGGGCAATATGCGCTGATCCGATCGAGTTTGAGGCGCGTGTTGCGGGTTCAAGTGCTCCACTGGATTCGAGTGCGAGTAACGTCTTTGCGAATCGGCTTTATGGATTGGAATGTTTTGGAGAGGATTGTCAAGATTACGAAATCCGTTTTTGCTGTCCACGAGGTATGAGTTTTGATTTAGAAAAAAAGTTTAATAAACAAAATGCTAATACCAGAAAATCTGTGTCCGTGAAGTTTAGCAAGTCATTTCTCTATTGGCTAAATTTCAAAAAACGTTTTGTATTTCCTAAAAATTTGCTTCAGACAAACAGACTGATCTATTTTCGCTAATATTTCGCTATAATTTCATTCTAAGTAAGAAATAAAACGCAATTAACCTCGCTCTAAGACAAAAAAACGATGTGTCAAGATTACAAAGCCAAAATATTAGCTAATTACTTGTAATTTTGGCATAAATAGATGCGCTATTTGTTATTTTATGGTATGCTTACAGTATTTCGAAACAATTTTATTTATAATTCTGACTCAAATTTCTGGGCTTAAATCTCCAACTTGCTCGTCAAGTTCTGCTTATGTTTCGCGGAATTCTTGCTACATTTTTTTGAAATTAAGAATGTGTTTATCGGCATGATGAGATAATGCCTTGTACCATTGTTACACATAGGTGGGGCTCGGCCACAAAAGGCAAGATCACTACACCTGTGGCATTTTGTCCAAATGAATTAGTCTTTATTTTCATGTAGGTTAAAATATAATTTCTTATATAATCATGACCTTTCGATAGTGTAGGTTAACTTGTCATAAACATTTGAATTGTTTATTAATAATAGCAAGTGACATCAAAAATAATAAAAACGTGAAAAATTGTAGTTGTTTAATGAAACTTAGGTCTAGGTTGTCTTTTAATTGTTTGCGCAAGCCAATTTTAATGAACTTATACTTCAATAATAAACAGTCTGCCAATGACAAATACTATGCCATATGACGTAATAGCATTTTCTTCACCGACTACGTATGAATCCGTTTGTAGCCGGTACTTCATTTTCGATGTTTCATCGAATAATTTCGGATTTTTTCGGAATTTTTTTTGTGTCATGTAAAAACTATTGCATCGTCAAGGAAGTAGTGAAATGGGAAACCGAAATGAATTATAACTCGTGACTTCATTCACAAAATACATAACCAAGATAACGGTGATGAAGTTAATTACCAGTGACTTCACAATTTTTCCCAACTTACTTATATATTCGGTTCCATACGCGAAAAGATGGCTAGCATTATGCTATAACCATTGCCGGCTGTTTTCCGTAGTGGTAGCAACAGCGCTGGCAGTGTAAGAGGACCGGTGTTCGATTCCTGGACTAGCCAAACTGGATTCGTTGTTCAATGTCTCTAACGGCTCGCCACTGTTGCGGCGTTTCTTCGGTGCTGTGCTGTTCAGCGCTAGGTCGCGGAGATTGGTCAACCGCCACTCGTAACGCGCTTCGGCGTAATACCGCTAGCATATGCAAGATTTGATTTTTAGGTTGGTTATGTTTACTGTTTGCTTTTTTGTAGCAAAGTATTTCGTTCATAAGCAATAATTAGCTATTTTTATTTTTTTAGCACTTCGTTGTTTGGTGGGGTCATCATCTTCAGGCAGTCATGGGGCCGATACAAATCTCAAAGAAATTGAATGTCCAGCAGGGGAACTATGCTCTGACATCACCGCTACCGTAGTATCCCACGAAGGGCAAAATGTTACAAGTAGGTTACTTTGGATTGAATTTATATAAAGCTCAATGCATTTTTACCTAACCTAATACTTAAAAAAGTCAGGGTTGAGCGTTTTACCAACCATGGTGAAAACAAAATTGAGAAAAAATTTTAGAAAGTCTTGTCAAAAAAATTAATCAAAAGCAGAAAACTGACTAGTCACGTTCATTAGTTTAATGTATTTAAATGGACAAGCTTGACTGGGAATTTTGAATGAAACATTTATTTGAAAATGTCTGGATCAGTTTGAAGTTCTTGGCTTTGACTACATCCTAGTTTTAGTATGTAAATGGCGACGAATTATTTTGTTTGTGCGAATTTTCGTGCAATAAAATTGTTCGTTAATTTAACAAACTTGGCAAAGGGTTACTTTTTATGCATTGTGTAAATTTTCGCATTTTTGTACATTTTAAAATTAGCTACTTCCTGATGTGCCAGTCACAACAGAAAGTCAATTAGATTTCAAATTTCCACTTAACAAATCTCTCAATCCAATAACTTTACACCCTTACTGTAAGAGATTAAGGAAATTAAACGCAGTTTTGTAACAGTTAATGAATTTCTACAAACAAAACACTTGATAAACGAAACAGTAGAATTTCATTTTATATATAGTTAGAAATAATGCCAATTCATTATTGTCAAAGCAATATACTATAAAATAATGGCTTCATGCGACTATTAACATTTTTCCCTATAAGAATATAATTTAGTTTTCGTTAGTAAATGTAAAGCGGTGTTTTTAAATTGTAAAATTTTAAATCGAAATCCTGAAATCAGCTTACAGGTAAATCCACCAGGTTACACTTTTAAACTAGCAAAACTCATTCCAGTATTTTGAATGAATTTTGTATGGTCTGAGTTTTAAATATTTCACTGGAGAAAATTTGCTGATAGCATCTGGGTGTGTTCTGCTCGGCGTTTACGTCGATAGCTGCATGAGTCAAATCTGTAAATAAAAAATTATATTTGGCAACACTGACCTTTCTCTGGAATTCCTTGCTATTAATCTGCTTGAGTCAGCAAACACAACCGCAAATATTTTTTGTCCATACAGAAAAAGAAAATCTCAACTATATGAAGGTTGAAAATCAAGCAAAAAACATACAAGGATATAAGCACAACTTTTGTTCACAAATAGATTAAAATAATTATGATGATAAATTTGTAAAAACTAAATATTGTGGCAAAAATTTTTAAAAACGTGACTCTTAAATGCTTGGTTTTTAAGGATTTTAGCGTCTAAATTTTTATACAATACGAGAGGCACAATAAGCTACATACTGGGCTTTTTGAAAATCCTTTCATAGTGTCTACTCTTACAGTAAATGAAAAACAACGGAAAAACTTCGTTATCAATTGTACACGCGGTATTACGCCCACCTCCACGGCTTAGCGCCTGGATAGCACAGTTCTGAAGAAACATCGCAGCGGTGGCGAGCCGTTGGCGTCATTGTGTCCAGTTTGACCGACCCTGGATTTGAACTTCAAACCCTCGCACCGATAGCAATGTCTTTGCAACTGAGTTGATCGGACTGTAGACTTCACTATAGAATTATTTAAAATCAGATGCATTTTGTAGGCCTAAATGTTAAATTGCGCAACCACAATTTACAATTTAATTATCCGTTAACCCGCCGAGCCTATAGTTTGGTCTATTTTCAACACTATTGTTATATTTAGGAGTCGATTCATTTGGTCTCTGTATGTCTCCTTCGAAATGCTCTCGTTTTCAATGTGACAGCGTGTGGAGCCTTGTGTCTTCGAACGTTATCGATGTACAGTCATGCCAAGTGAAATGTTGTGAGGACGATTTGTGTAATTTGCCTCGTCATTCTCAACCCTCAAATCCCCAAGGTAGGTTGACAGCCTCATTGTTAGTTCCGACTATAAAATATTTTGACCAAGCCAGAAAGATTGAGTAGATATCATATCAAGACAATGCATCATTGAAGTTTATCCGCTTAAAGCTACTAAAGTATACACCTGAGTTCAAGCGGACCAAAGAAAAATGCTAATTTTTGATTCCTTTTTTTTAGAAACCATTGATGAAGAATTGTACGATCAAGGTACTCGATGTTACAAGGGCATTGAAGTTGAGGAAACGTCTCATGGGGTCGGCTTAGGGCTCAACAACCTGGGTCTACGCCTTGTCCGTTGCGGTTTGGGCCAGGTCTGTTCTGATACGAAAGCCAGAGTTTTGTTCCCTGGTGGACCTGCTGAAGGTAAGTAAGTCACGAAGTGGATTCTATGCTTTATAAAAAGTTTTGTCCTTTTGTTTTCTCTGTTGCTTGTACGGCCAATTTATCGAGAGAACTGTTATATGGTATTTACAGTAACATTGTACATTTTTCAGGCGTGGTGATTCGACAATCGAAATGCCTGGCGCCGGTAGCATGTGAAGCCGCCAACTGCCATTTTATGAAGTCAATTCTCCCAACAAATTCCAGAGTGAAATTGATTAATTGTTCATCCAGTTGTTGTGATTGGAATGGTTGCAATGCTCCATCACGTAAGTCTAGCCTGAAAAAAAAAGATACTATCATTTCTCTCTGCTCTTATTTGTGTCTTTGCCTCAGGAGAAATGGTATATCTATTGAAGTCATTAGTCTCTTTGTGAATTTTTATGTTGACAAGCAGCTAATTGAAGAAAAACTCAACTTTGCTGAAAATTTTACCCTAAAATTTCTAATAAATATTGTTGACAACCATAAAAATTTAGCGATAAACTTACTTAAACTTCTATAAATAATAACATCTAGTTTTATTCATCATCATCACGTAGCTTCTAATCGAATGTATATGCATAGTATGCAACTTTTTTAAACAAATTAGTGATAAATACTTTTTGAAAAATCTCAAATTTGATAACATCTCAACGCTTTAATTTGGTTTTAGGCTTGACAACTACTTCACCACCTATCTTGAGAACAAGGGCACAGACTTCGTCGACAGAAGAGTCTGTGACAGGTTAGTATTATCATTATTCATTACCTTCTTGTATAGTAAAGTTTGGTTGTCTTACTATAGAAAATAGAACAGACATTGGTGGTCCCGCTAATTTGTGTAGTTGATAAAGTCCTCGTTAATTGTAGCTGCAAGAAAACTAAGCCTTTGGGCTACCACACACGATCTGTTTATTTGTGTCATTTTCAACCAACGTTGAAACCTTTCGTGGATGTCATTTTTAAATTCCTAAAGTGACTCTATACTGAGTACCAAACCTAGTATCTCAGCTTCAAAGCGGCTTTTCGAATTATCAAGTTAAGACTCGTGCCATGCAGGTCTGATTGCACTTTTTTATTTACCAATATTTCTGTTTATTTTCAGTCACACCGTCCGCAACGAAACCATCTTCACCGCCCACAACCACTTTCGAACCTCCACAAGATATAGATTTTCTTCCTGGATGCAGCGCCAGCCGAGCAGTTAGGTCAATACTTTGGTGTGAAAGCCTTTTCTCTTTTCCGCAACCATACGAAGGACTGGACACTTGCGTGTAAGTTATGATACTAAGTGTAGCTACTCACTAGAGTAGACCACATATAGTTTTTGCTTTTTCAAGACTTTTTGACAACATCACTACAGTAAGAATGCTTATAAGGCAGTAAGGTCCTCTACGTTGTTGTTTTGACTTTATGGATTTGTTGCGCTTCAAGTTAAAATTGACATTTAAGTAAATTGTTGCTGATGGATATGTTTGCCTTCGCTCTCTCGCGCTGCGTGATAAGCTTGGGTAAGCTAAACACAGCTGGTTCTACGATCTCCGATGAGCAAAATTTGATAACAGAATGAAATATTTTGTGCCCTATGTGTGATTATAATTGAGATAATGTTGTGCAGAAACAAGTTGAAGCTGGGAGCTCGGTGTGTGGAGAAGCAATTAACTTGGTGTATGAATGGCAACAACAGAAATCAGCTCGACAGCTTCAATTTTCCATCATTTAATTCCGATGTAAGTTGAACATTCTTTACTTGGCTCCTCTGCTAACAATACGGAAAACTTTGAGCTTTCGGGAGCAGCGACCTTCCAACGAAAATTTTTGCTTTTTTGATGCTCTTTTTACGAGCTTTGCAAAGCTGCTTAACTCTGTCCTTGAGTTAAAAGATGTAAAGGATCAATCGCTTGCAAATCTTGCCTTATGTTTTAATGAGAAAATTTGCCAATGTAAATTTACATTTGGTTTTCTGAGTAACAGCGAAACAATAATAGGCCTACATCTTTTTCCAACACGTTTAGGTTGAGTTTTGCAGTTTACTAGCTTAACCAGGGTACCAGCACTAAAATAATGATTCTCATCCCCAATTCCTTTAGGCTATCTGGTGGATAACTGATTGATGTTATTTTAGGCAATTTTGGGCCTTTTACACGAAGTGGGATCATCAGAAAATTCACCACTGGAAGAACACATCAACAGCTTTTGTTTTCATGCTGGTTTCAATTATCAATTCAGAAAGCCGGTAATTACATCTGCAGATGGATGCCATCATAAATTCCTCACTGAACTAAGAGAAAAAGCAAAAACATTTTACTACGCGTACACGTGGGCAGGAAATAAAAAGGAAATCTGCAGGTATGTACCTTCTTTTCTGACATCTGGGGGTTTAGGCGCGGGTAGATGAATTCACTTTGATGATTTTACGGACGTAATGGTGAATAGAGTTTGATCATCCCAAATTATAGGTTATAGTTGCGTAAACAGCATTTACAATTGTTTGCTGTCAAATACGTTTTAAGGGGTAGGGGTTCAATTGCCCCTCCACTTTGGGTCTACCCCCTGTTTGTATTGCTAATATAGCCTATTTCTAGTTTGATCAAAAACCTACCAAGCTTAAGCAATAAATGTAGCCGATAGATGTAACCGAAGCGAAGTTGATTTAGACTGTGTTTTGTAAGTAAAGGATTTGTCCGAAGATAAGTTTTCTTGTCGTAAAAGTACTTAATTTCAATTTTTCAACCCTTACTAATCCACTTTTTTAAAATCTAATAAAACCGCCAAGCTACCTATTTCTATGCTTTCAACAACATCAAAGAACACTGTACTATTTATACCTATTGATTAACTTTACGTGCATGGATTATTTTCAATTTTTGGCTTTGTAGAACATTTTCTGTGAGTAAACATCATAAAAGCTGTTATGCAACCCAAAATTGTTAAATAATTTAACACATTGCAATATTTTTAAAAGAATCTTGCTCGTATTGTCCGCTCGGAAGAAAAAATATTTAAAAAATGGAATTTTAGTGAGATCTTGATTATAGTTGACTGGCAGCGCTATGTTTTCTTGCCTTTATTTTTCTGGTGACTAGCAAAATTTATTAACCGCTTCACGTTGTATTAATTTTTACCGCATTTGTTCAGAGCTCACAACGCCTTCAAGCAATGGTTCATCGAATCCACTTCCACTCGTTGTACATTTGATAACTTAGCTGACAAAGACTACAGTGCAACAGCAGCTCAATTTCTCAAAAATTTGGTTGGAATCGCTCTGCGAGAATTCAAAGCTCACCAATCACTGTCTTGCGTGGTAAGTCATTATTGTTGCATCATGGATTACTAAGTAATCTATGGTTGTGATATTTAGTAAAATTTTGTGCACACTTTTTCGTAGCATTTTTAATCCTCACGCCACATTAAAGCGTCAGGGCGCTATGACGAGGTCGCTTTGGAGTTGCGAGCCATCTGTCTACCAGTTAAAAGTAATGGAATGCAATTAAGCAATTTTCCCACCAGAACAACAAGAGTAGGTTACTTTGCACTTCGCGCGGACCTACTTAGAAAAATTGAACAAAGCATTTCTTTTTCAAAAATGATGCAACTGCTATATAATTCTTATTGGTAAACGTGGGGGCAATTTTAGACCAGTAGGCCTACTAGCTAAAACCAATTTTTTGCAAGTTGTGGTAGCCTAGTAGCATGGTTATATTTGACTGACCAGGGAATTAAAGTTTTATTTCTGGTTCTCGGAACGCGTGCGTGATAAAACGTACCAACGGATTCACGCGCATAATTTTTTTCATATTTTTAATGTTGCCGTTTTAATTTCAGAATAAATTCAACTTCTTTTGATCAGCTGCTGCTTCCTTTCAACACGGAACACCATTTTCAATCTTGTTTCTTTTTTAATTTTTCTTTTATTAATAAATTTTTATTGTTACTACTTTATTTTTTTTACTGTATCATGATGTTATTTACCGCAGCCTGAAGTAAAAACATTGTTGTTTACCGGTATTTAGATTCTTGATTTCAATTTTTTTCTTCCTTTGCGAGTTCGTAAAAAATCAAATTTTTCAAGCCTCTGGACAGGTGTCCTCTTTCCTAACCTCTATGGCTTCACTATGTGTCTTGTACTGACTTATTATGTTTTGCTGAGTTATCAAGCATGTTTCTACGTTATTTTAAACGGATTTGCATGCGAAACAGCTGGCAGTAGCGTCAGTAGAAGGGATTGCCTAAACTGACATTACCTTAACCACGAAATAGTGTTGTCAAATAACGAGGCAAAATGCATTATTTAAATTGTTTTCAGGCACCGGTATAAGGTTTTTGCTCTTGAAGTTGCCTCAGGGATGCTCTTTCATTTTGCGGCCTTAGATGAAATTAGTAGTAGCGCTACTGCCGGTAGCCTAGCACTACCAAACTTTCTGCTCTCTTAATTTTATTGCTTGTATGCTAGCTTTAATTTATTGTTTTCTAGGGCAGCGCTGAAAAACTATTTTTGTATTGATACGACGACAAACTTTTATTGAGTTTGATTAAATTGATTTTTTATATGTTGGCTTTGCGTGCAAACGTTTCTATGAACTGTGTTCCATGCAGTTCTAGTGATATGTTTTGATGAATTTTTTTATTGTTTACTATACATGCAAAAATGTTAAAAAATTTATTTTGAAATTGATTTCTGGCGGTGCTTCTTTGTATGTGAATGTAGGCCTACAGAGATTAAGCGTAAGTTTAAAAAAAAACGTGGATTTCAAAATTAACCAGTAAGCCTTTGCGAGCGCAGGGATATTGCCTCATTAAAAAACTAATGATCTACGGTAAATATCAATTCAGTTAGAAGATAGTGAAGAGCAGAAAAAAATTGTGCGTTTGTATTAAACACTGAACTTTCTGTGGAGCTGAGAAACGATGTTCATTAAACTTTCGGGTAACTGTGGAGAGATTACTGCGATCTTTCGTGACATCTAGTAATCAATGGTTTCAATTTTAGCAACCGTTAGGTGGCTCTACTGTGGCGCCACCAAGCGTTTACCTAATTTCACGACTATTATATTTTTTCGTAAGTTCCAGAGTAGTTCCATTATTATTAAGCATGCCCAACTGCAGCATACGGTCACGATATTAGTACGAAGCGGAATTACAAGAATATCCCGAAGTAGAAAATTGTTACTCAGAAAGTTTAGAGTTTCAAAAATATGTAGATTGTAGATGCGGTTGCAGGGCCATTAAAAACAAAGAGAAGTGATTGGGACGTAGAAAGCTCGCAAAGCAGTAAACACACACTGAAAATTTAATCAGCATTGCATTATCAAAACCCGATCAAAGGCAGTGACGTAAATAACCACCAAGATGACGTCATACAGAACACAATTGGCGCGATCTAACAGAAAAATGAACAACTACTCTTCGCTTTTAGCCTTCTTCTTTTTCTTTTTAACCTGCAAAATTATGTACACTCTTTAGTTTTACTATTCTTAACACCTTGCAACAGCTTGAAAACTAATACGCACCGACACCGGCGTCGCAGTGGCACCTTCTTCTGCAACTTCCTTCTTGCGTTTTTTCTTCTATAAAAAAAAAGAAATTCAAACATAAAGCAGCTTTATGCTATAACCAAATGCATTAAACAAAGTAATACAAACCACTGTAATACAAGTAACCATACTGACAAGAGCTTGTAACAGGGCAATGGCAAAACAATCGAAGTTTTTTTAAAGAAAGGAAGTGGATGGGTAACAAAAAATTGTGAAACAACACTAATTTGCTCTGTAAACCTCGACGAACATTTGCAAAACAATAAAATGGTTATTTGTGAAGGCCAAGTGGGGAAGCTACTAGTCCACCATACGGACCTCTCAAGGCAATGTGATAAACAAAAACATAAAAATCATACCAGTGCTGAGACAGGAGTTTCCTCAACAGCTTCGATTTTTTCCTGAAACACAAATTTTACGACATTACTAATTTTCACGTTTTATTTCACAATCGTCACTATTAATGCTCTACCTGGGAATTGTCCGCTTCAGCTGAAGTCTTTGACTTTTTCTTTTTCTTCTTCTGTAAAAATAAGAAAATCATAATCAATGCTACTCCACTGGCCATGAACCGCAGTTCTACACAACATTTTTAATTGAGCAGGCGGCGATACGCCAGCATCGCTGCATCATTCTTTTACGTTTGTGGCCGTTTTTTCACTTGACGGAGACGACACGGCTGACTCGAAACATGCTGTAGCGTACCACACAAGTAAAATGACTACGCGCTGATTTTTTTTTTTTTTTGGAACGTACAGCCGATAGGAAACAATATATCCTTTGCAAAATAACCGTTCTTTTATTCACTTTTAAGCGCCGATGGAACGCCAGTGAGACAGTAAAATATTAACGAGTTACAATTTACCTCTTCTATTAAACTTACCGGTGTCTCAGCAGGAGTTTCAATTTTTGCCTGCAAAAACAATAAACAAATAGAGCTTACTACAGTACTTGAAACTCTTAATTCATCTCCACTTTTACCTGAGAAGTTTCGCTCTCATCAAGGGATTTAGTTTTCTTCTTTTTCTTCTAAAATACATGGAAAACTAGTTGTTACTAAAAACAAAAACTTATCACAAATTTTAAATTTTACGATAACAAACCCAACAAAAAAATTTTGAATACAAGATTCGTCTTCATACTTTTAGTGAAATTTGAATAATCTCAAACTTTCTCTAGAATCGCAACAGAAGTCATCTGTCCTGTAAAGTGTGGACAGTGTCCACACTCCACAGACTACGCGTTAAACCCCGTTGAACTGTGAATTTATGGACCTGGAGCAGAGACTGTGAATTAACCAGAATTTTCCACATAAACACTTAGCAACTACCTATTGACAAGTACCGTAACTACCGTATCAGCGTCACCAAAGATCTCAAAAATTAAAATAAACTTCTAGATATCGGCACAAAGCGACAAGCTACCAGTCCACCATACGGACCTCTCAAGGCAATGTGACAAACAAAAACATAAAAATCATACCAGTGCTGAGACAGGAGTTTCCTCAACAGCTTCGATTTTTTCCTGAAACACAAATTTTACGACATTACTAATTTTCACGTTTTATTTCACAATCGTCACTATTAATGCTCTACCTGGGAATTGTCCGCTTCAGCTGAAGTCTTTGACTTTTTCTTTTTCTTCTTCTGTAAAAATAAAGAAATCATAATCAATGCTGCAGTTCTACACATTTTCCATTGAGCAGACGGTGATGTGCCATCGCTGCATTATTAAGCGCCGATGGAACGCCAGTGAGACAGTAAAATATTAACGAGGATTACAATTTACCTCTTCTGTTAAACTTACCGGTGTCTCAGCAGGAGTTTCAATTTTTGCCTGCAAAAACAATAAACAAATAGAGCTTACTACAGTGCTTGAGACTCTAATTCATCGCCACTTTTACCTGAGAAGTTTCGCTCTCATCAAGGGATTTAGTTTTCTTCTTTTTCTTCTAAAATACATGGAAAACTAGTTGTTACTAAAAATAAACAAAAACTTATCTCAAATTTTAAGTTTTACGATAACAAACCCAACAAAAAAATAAATTCCAAATACAAGATTCGTCTTTATACTTTTAGTGAAAATTCGAATAATCGCGAACTATCTCTAGAATCGCAACAGAAGTCATCTGTCCACACTCCACAGACTACGCGTAAACCTCGTTGAACCGTGAATTTATGGACCTGGAGCAGAGACTGTGAATTATCCAGAATTCTTCACATACACACTCAGCAACTACCTATTGACAAGTACCGTAACTACCGTATCAGCGTCACCAAAGATCTCAAAAATTAAAATAAACTTCTAGATATCGGCACAAAGCGACAAGCTACCAGTCCACCATACGGACCTCTCAAGGCAATGTGACAAACAAAAACATAAAAATCATACCAGTGCTGAGACAGGAGTTTCCTCAACAGCTTCGATTTTTTCCTGAAACACAAATTTTACGACATTATCAATTTTCACGTTTTATTTCACAATCATCACTAATAATGCTCTACCTGGGAATTGTCCGCTTCAGCTGAAGTCTTTGACTTTTTCTTTTTCTTCTTCTGTAAAAATAAGAAAATCATAATCAATGCTACTCTACTGGCCATGAACCGCAGTTCTACACAACATTTTCAATTGAGCAGGCGGCGATACGCCAGCATCGCTGCATCATTCTTTTACGTTTGTGGCCGTTTTGCCTAGGTTTCACTTGACGGAGACGGCACGGCTGACTCGAAACATGATAGAGAGTATCACAGACTACGCGCTGATTTTTTTTCGAACGTACAGCGGTTAGAGAACAATCATAGCTCCCGGCCAAAAACGGTGAAAAAGCCGGAAAAGTGGGTGGTCAAAAAGAGGCAACAGGAGGGCTTTATAGGGGGTTAAGCTCCCAGCATAACTCCAATTTAACTGTGGGGGCCTAAGCATAACTCAAATTTAACTGTGCAAAAACTGTGGAAGGGGGTGTGGGCGCAGAGCCCCAGCCGCAAAAAAATTTTTGTATTTTTTATCTCAAAAAGTAAACTTTAGTGCGTATAACTGTACAATATGGGGCAATAATGTTTTATGTACTATGTTCTACACCAGCGTTTCCCAAACTGTGGTACTCGAAGGATTTGCAGGTGGTACGCCTAAAAATTCAGAAATTTCTTAACGTTTTTTATTAATATTGATGAATGTAAGCCTAAGTTCACAAGAGACTTCATTTCGCTCGCAAGAAAAAAACTCATATCGGTAAAGCCTGCAGACAATGGAAGTGTTCACAATCATGAGCGTGCCACAACAAAATTGCTTTTTTGTTTCGATTTTCAACAGAGAAAAATGAAAATTCATTTCGTGGGTGTGATAAACGTGCGAAAGCAAGCGACTTAAAAGTAACCCGAAAATAAAGTAGACCAGGTTCATAAAGATTACCGGTCAACATAATGCAATAATGTACGTAAGCTGACAAGGAGCACGTGACCTAGGCCAGATCGAGATTCTCAAAACTTTTTGATGTGCGACGCCTTTTGCTGAGTTTGAAATTTGGCGCGGAGCCCTATTAACGTTCTTTGCCAGCGTAATCTCTCAAAAAAAGTCTTTGCTCTTCCGCAGAGCGCTTATTGCCGACAATCTTCCGTGAAGACCTTTGTTTTCATCTTGCCTAGTTTCATTTCCCGCTCCTTTCCACTTCTCTAATCCCTACAGTAATTTGGGATCCATGTTGATTGTCGAGTGCGCAGCCCCTGGGTTTGTCTCGCAGAGCCTAGGGGTTTCGTACGGAGCACTGTGAGAACCCCTGACCTAGGCTGTGCTAGATAAATTGTGCAGAAGTACTAGGCAAGTTTTGCTGTGATAAGCGATGAGTGTTGGGACTATACGCTTATTGCCTAGTGTTAAATACCGTTGGCTGGTTGAGGAGTACATGTGAACTGTAGCAGGTTATTTGCAAACGATTAGAGAAGCGTTGGCCAGTGCGTGTGCAGATGAAGCGTTGTAGATTTTGCTTTATTTTGAGTCAGATCAATCACTATTAGGCAGCTTAGGTGCAACATAAAACTAATATTTCAGTGAGAAGTACTGCAATCTTGAAAGGTTTTTCGTAAGCATTCGTAATTTTGGGCCGAGTGGTACGCCGAGTTTTTCAAATTGTTTTAGTGGTACATTTATAAAAAAGTTTGGGAAACCTTGTTCTATACAAACACAAAACACTCTTGACATGTGACATCGTATCACTTACACACAATATTGAACATACAGCTCTTACAGTATGTTATGTTGCATAGAGCAGACTATGACGATGGTGCAGGAATTTGCAAGCAATATTCAAGTTTATAGCACATTACTGGCACACCAGAGGGAGTGGGGGGCTGAAGCTTCCCCTCCATTAGCTACGCTACTGCTGATAACGATGGTGCAGCAGTTTGTATGAACTATCCAAGTTCACAGCAGATAGTTTGGCATACCAATGGAGAGGAGCGGTAGGCGGTAGTTTCATAATAAGGTTTTCCCAGTTAATAGTGCATATAAGTGCAATGAATAATCTAAAGTCACGCAGGATCGTACCACGATTCAACATTGTGTCACAATTATCCGCTATTTCACAATGTTTCAACTTTTTATTGCCGAGCTGCTTGTCTGTCAACATGGTTTATGACGTCAACAATCTTACAATTGTGAGGTTAGTTTCACTGCAGCACGATGAGACTTCGCAACACTGCAGATTAGGGTGTTTCATTTTTTGACCATTTTTGAATTGAGACACGTTCGGGGTCGCATCTGATCGAGTTTTTGACACTGATCACCCCCGTAGCTTTTTTTCGCAAACGACGTCAAGAGGTTTCAGCGCATGTTTGAAGTTACGTCATAGTGCATTTTAGCGAATTTTGCGTATCTCAAAAACCGCGTACGCTAGAAAGCTGGAAATGGTGTGAAAATGCGCAGAAGGGTCGGTTTCCTATACCTTTGTTAGAGACGGAAACCGCCTACTTGCAGCAGAAGAAAAGTAATGAAACAAAAACTAAATTTATGCATTGTTAATATTATTTTATGGCACAAGAGCTATCTTACAAATTACGTTCGGTATTTTGTTATTGGGCAATAATATTCCTGCATGAAATAACAAAAGAACATAGAAGCATCTCGTAAACACAATAGTTAAAATATTACCTACGTAGTGCAGATTGCGTGGTCCAAGGTAGTGGGGCAGTTGAATTAGTTGTGGTGTAGGTAAGCAAATGACAGTAAAACGATTAGATGCCGAAAAGTCTTCGGTAAAGTATGAGAAGTTGGAAAAAATAAATTACCTCTTAACACAGATGTAATCAATCGCTACTACTGTTTACGCTACAAGTCTTACAGCGAGTGCAAGTCAGAATTTTTGAATAAAATGCCTGGTTTCAACGACCTACGAAATGAAATTGTCAATGATGTCATCTATATTTGGCAAGCTGCAAGTTTGCCAATTATCAGCTACAATAGAATTCAAACCAATTTGAAAGGCTTAGAGGCAAAATTAGAAGGAACAAAAAGTAGTAAAAAAAGTGCGAAGGAAGTATCGGAAGAGTGGTTGGACACAGGACCTTTGATATTATATGCAAATGTAATTAAATAAGTGCGAGATCCCAGAAAATCCGAAAATATGCAATGGCAAGGTTACGTGCTGCTGTTCAGCCTCCAACTTTTCAAAAAGACTTCCAGCAGCCAAATATAGTTCAATGAGGAACGTCTTTTTGAAAAGTTGGAATCTTTTTCTTCGAAGTTCTCTGATTTTTCAAAATGTTCTCTCCTCTCGTGGAATTCGGTGTTACATGAAGCAGATGGAAGGCTATTATTCACTTTTAAGCGCAGATTAAACGCCAGTGAGACAGAATATTAACGAGTCACAATCTACCTCTTCTATTAAACTTACCGGTGTCTCAGCAGGAGTTTCAATTTTTACCTGCAAAAACAATAAACAAATAAAGCTTACTACAGTACTTAAAACACTATTTCAGGCTGTCCAGCGAACTATCAACAAAAAAATGAAAAAAAATGGCAATTTGCCGGAAAAAATGAAAAAAAAAATGGCAAATTTACTGAAAAAAATGCGCAGATGTTCCATTTTCCACGCAAAATCAAGTGAAGAGCAAAAAAAGGTCATCACGTCCGCAGACGTCCAATTTCCCACGCTAATTCACGTGAAGAGCAAAAAAAGGTCATCACGTCCGCTGACGTCCAATTCTCCACGCAAATTCAAGTGAAATGTCCAATTTTCCACGCAAAACCAGGTAAAATAGCAAAATAAGGTCATCGCGCTGGCAAAAAAATTAAGAGGCACGAAAAAATGAAAAAAAGGAGAGTGGACCACTGGACAGCCTGCTATTTCATCGCCACTTTTACCTGAGAAGTTTCGCTCTCATCAAGGGATTTAGTTTTCTTCTTTTTCTTCTAAAATACATGAAAAACTAGTTGTTACTACTGAAAAAATAAACGAAAACTTATCACAAATTTTCAACAAAAAAATTCAAAAACAAGGTTCGAATAATCTCGAACTTTCTAACTCGAGAATCGTAACCGAGGTCATCTGTCCACACTCCACAGACTACGCGCAAACCCCGTTGAACGGTGAATTTATGGACCTGGAGCAGAGACTGTAAATCATTCAGAATTTTCTACATACACACTCAGCAACTACCTATTGACAAGTACCGTATCAGCGTCACCAAAGATCTCAAAAATTAAAATAGACTTCCAGATATCGTCACATTTTTAGATATTTCCTTATCAAGATGATCGTAACGTATGGAGCTTGGAGCTTATGCAATGCATAAACTTTAGACTTACTTTTGCAGGGGTTTCGGTATCAGTTTTTATTTTCTTCTTTTTGGGAGGTTCCTGCATGTCGCCATCAACAATAAGGAGGGAAGATTTGTTTTCTGAAGAACAACAATGCATGAAAAATGAAAATCTAAGTAGCTAAGACATTGCTTTTAGTGCGAGAGGTCTGGGGTTCGATTCCTAGGCGAGTCAAATCCGACATAGTGCAGCTAACGGCTCGCCACCGCTGCGACGTTTCTTCGGAGCTGTGTTGCCCAGGCCCTAAACCGAGTCAATGGGCTCCGCCCGTCGTTACACGCTTCAGCACAACTGCGAGAGTACAATGAAGATTTTATTTTCAGAGCTTAGCTAGTTAGTCGGTAAGTGCACATTTTACCAGTCACTTGCAATAATTCCGCCCCCAAACAGCTGCATTGAGTTAACAGAAAGCCAAAAAAACTCTACAAAATATTCAAGATCGGTTATGCGAGAGACAGGACTCACCTTCTTGGGCTGCATCCTGTTCTTCACGTTTTCTCTTCGTTGGCGCAGGCAAAGTACTGTCCAGTGCCGTAGGATATGTTCGGACCTATCACAAAAACACTGCTTAGTGGAAGACATTGCATGCTAAAACAATTCAATCCTCCTTAATATTCTTATCAATGCCAGTCTCAGCGTAATATCGTTGCAAATTTTCTGGAAGAAAGTTCAAGCATTCGTCAATTTTAAAAAACATCCCGTTTATCAGAAATTATATTACCGCGCGACACCTCGGGCTTTCGCAAACAATACCTTTGCTTTCACAATAACCTGCCTGGTGTGATTGCATTTAGCAAATGTGGTTACAATGTCGACTTGTTACAAGTTTATTTTATTAAGATAACTCCTATCCTCATACAAATTTTTTGTAGTTTTCTGCCTAACTTGGGTAAAATTAAAGTAAGAGCTGAATTTTTAAAGATTTGGATGACCAAATCTTCAAATTGGAGGTTCTATGCTGTGGACAGGGGGGAGGGGGGATGACACAATTTTCCCATCCAAAATAAAAACATTAATGACCAAAAGCAATAATATTATTAAAAGCTTTACCTCTCCTTGATTTGTCCATGAATCTCCTTGGTAACTTTTCCCTCCCTTGCTAATCCTTTTCGACTTTCCAGATTCAAGAAATTTCAACCTTTGTTCAAGTTTGGTCAAATTATCGATTCCCATGCTCGTAGAACTTTCATCTGCTAAGGCATCGTAACGAACAGCCAGAGCGCACTTGGCAGCCAGCATTCGAGAAATCTTGCCCTGTGCAAAAAGTTAGTTGAGTTAGAATTTTTTAAGAGTCAAAGGGACTCAATTGCTATAATACCCCAAAAAATGATAACCCATATAAACCTATTTTGGGCCACAGCAGGTTTATTTTGGGCACCAAATATTTCCCTTAAAAACCTAGATTAGTCAAAAGAAGTTTTACGTAAATTTAAACTTTTACCTTGTTCTTTGGGTTCGAATTAGACACCAACGAAGCATGATAGATGAGACCATATTTAGGAGTTTGCTTTTGAGTTTTTAAGGCACGAAAAAGAGCTTTCTCAGCTCCGAGAATTTGCACAGTTGAGGCTGGGTGCTTCGCCAAGTTTAGCAATGAACCTGAAAATGTTAAAAACAATTAGCCGGTGCTGCTAACTTTGTTTCAGAAACACAACAGATCAATCACAACTCACCTGCATGAGCAATCAATCTCGCTCCCACAACTTCTCCGACCATGATTGACAAATTTGGAGCGATAGCCGACATGCGATTTTTCAAGTAATCAAAAAGTTGTTCACGAAATTGAGAAATTTCTAGAATCTATAAAAATCAGCAAAACTCCAGTTACTGCAAACAAATGTACCACAATTACCCCAAACATGCGCTCTTTGTTACATCAACGCACATTCTGCACAACTCTGTAATAAAGTTAACTGTCTAGGTTATTTCTTTATAAGATTGCTTACCTGTTCGGCCAAATATTGAATGTTTTCAAGATCATCATCAGATATTTCAGTTCCCATTGATATGAGAGATTGTGCTTTCACCTATTGCAAATATTGCGTTTTTTAGTTTGCAAGATCATGAAGTGCATTAGGAAGAATTGCGATACAAAACACGAGACAAGCGACAAAATCACTATTTTGTTCCCATTAGGCATTTTCATACCTCAACTCGACCATCACAGAGCGTTAAAACTCAATAAATATAACAGAGATAAAATAATTGGCTGCTGTACTCACTACCAAGCTTCACACACTAAAATCTCAAAGGTTTTCTTTTGAAATAAACATAAGTGCACAAAATTTACGCTCAAATGAGTTGCTTGGTCGATTAAATCAATTTCTTCCTAAAAGTAGGAGTATAATTAGTTTTGGACTGCCAAGCATCGAGTGCTGATGACGACAGCTGAATCTGTGTTGTCTGAACAGTAATTTTTTTAACGCAGATCTCACCTCTGCTTCAATATCTTCTGACAGAATTTCGCTGAAGTCAGTACTTTGAGCGTTTGTTCGAAAACCCATTAGGTTGATGATTTTTGCGTAGGTCGTGTGGTCCGTAACCACTTTTCCAAGTTCAGGAAAATGCCACCCATACCATTCTCGACAACGCATTATATAATTGTTTAATTCCTTATCAAGATCATCAAGTAATGCTGAAAACCAAACGTAACCAATAATCCAAAAGCATTTACAGCGATAAGTCATTTGTTTCAAAGGCAAAGTTTTTGGTAAGTCAAATTACTTCTTATCATAACTTTTTCATCGGAAGGCCAAAAAATCACAAATACTGTCAAAAGATATTTCACTGAACTCACCGATAGCTTGGACGATCATCGTGTCAACTTTATCTGGGGAAAACTTTAGTTTGTATCTGGACAAACTGTGGGCCAAGCCGAGTGCCATAGCCGTCATGTCTCTCTCTGGAAGACCTGAAAGGCAAAAATGTTTTAAAAGGAAACAAAAATAACCACACGGAAATGACTCACCGGTAATAAGGCTGTTAACGTGCGCACGAATGCCTCGCATCAATTCTTGGACGGCAGGACTATAAACACACGGAAGACCCATTTTTTCCTAAAAAATATCGAGTCTAATAGAATTCAAATCTTCTGACAGTAAGCCGAAAGCATTTTTTGTCTCTTTCAATCACAATCGCATAAAACCAATACAAGCGACTACTTGCTGCGTACTGAGCGATTCCTATCTCAATAGTAGACCGACAAGCAATTGCATTGGGGCATAGAGAATCATGTTGCTTGGAGAAAAATATGTAAGACGAGTTAACTAATCCAGCAAAAAAGAATGTTGCTTTTAACCAAAGGCAATGATTTAAAAGTCATTAGTTTATGATTTAAAAGTCATCAGTAGCAAAAGTACATCTTCCACTTTTCACAATAACACACCATTGACTCAAAGAATAACTTACTTTTATAGCCTGTCCGAGTTTTGCATCAGCAACAGCCAATTTCTCATGAGCTTCTGAAGCAATGACTTTCTTTAAAACTTTCTTCAGTGGCTTCGATAATTTTCCTTCCACGGCTGCTGTAGTGGCTGTAAATAAATTTAAGATTTGATATTAAGAAAATTGCATGAATACAGCAGGCCAAAATAAAAAAGTACGTTTAAAGATTTAAGCAGGCTGCTTGTGGTGAACTGACTGATAAGTAATGCAATGCAAAATCACAGTTCACCGACCTGATTAATGACTTTTATCTTTAACTCATGATGTAACTTGATAATCAGCAAAAGTGATAACAATGTACAGAACAATAAGATTAACAAAATGAAAATTTCAATACACAACAACCACTGTTCCCTCTAACGAGCAAAATTTGAGAAATTTTGGTCATTTTTTTTCAAAATTCTGACTGGTATAATTGCGAACACGGACAACTGACCGCCGCAAACTGGCCGCGAGACAACTGACCACTGCAAACTGGCCGCCATGCAAACTGACCGCGATGCAAACTCGCCACCACGACAACTGACTGCCAAAGCACAAGGCTCGAAAAAACACTTCGCACCTTACCGTGTTGCCACAATTGTTCAGTTAACGTCCGAGTTCATTTGGTAGTAACTTCGCACCTTACCACTTCTCGAATAGCTGTTTACTTAATGACCGAGTTAACTTGATAATAACAGAGTGAAAACCCTAAAGCTCCAGAAGTGCGTTCGCTTGAAACGTGAATTGCAGCATAACAACACTTTTGTTTCTGAATTGCAAGTCATAATATATTTATATATATATTCAAATCATTGCAACCGCTCAAAGTAAGAATTATGAAAAATATAAAAGAAAACGCGCTCTTACAAAAAGACACACTGCTTAAGAGTCCATTTCCGAAGTTTTCATCGTTTTGAAAAGTTTAGGTATCGGTACAGCTGATGAGCTAGGTACCGGTTTGTCGTGTGCCGCAAAATTGTGGCCCAATTCAAATCAAGGTGTTTGATGTTTTGGACTGGGAGCAAAATGATGGTATCATGCTCTGCAAACTCAAACTTTCTGTGAGCCTTGAAAAACTCTGGATAATTTTTATTAAAAATAAAATTTTGGCAAATTCCCACTTGCCAAAATCTTGGAACAGTAATATCAACCAACCTGCCAATGCCTCTGTGGTGTCATCAAATTTTCTGAAGCGTGTCAACTTCAATCTAGAAGTGTAATAATCAAAGCAAAAGCCTGGTTTATTATGCATTAACTTTACATACAAACAACGCAATTTAAACACCAATAGCCGATACCAAAACTTATTAGAAACAACACCGACAGTATTGGTAGTGAAAAAAAGCTTACCAAGAAGGAATCATTAATCTGTTTAAACAGCAACAGCATATTTGTTTAAAACTGTACCACATCAGTAATTTTCCTAGCAGCATGTAAGCATAGGCTAAAATAAATCTGCATTATGGATTTCATTTAGCTGATCAGGCCAAACCATTAAACCTGTTTACAAACTCATATGTGTGAATCCTGTCTGCTTCACAGCAAGAGTGTAACTCATTTTGCTATCTCTCAAATTGCCGTAGTTAGTAGTTAGTGGCCATATATTTTTTTCAAGCTCATAATTTAGCTGTGCCAGTTCTATCACAATAATTTTCAGTTACCATCAATCAACTTACAATTTTGAAGCACTTTGAGCTGTTTTAAAATGTTCATACAAATCATCCGCTGCTTCAATTTTTGATTCATCAAGAACCTAGAAAAAAAACAGGCTATTTTAAGTAAATGCAACAAAGAATGCGATACATTAAAAGCACAGTGATAAAATACCAAAGGTTGTATGTGCAATGTGGTTAGATGCAGCCAACAAAAATGAAATTAAGTGTTAATAAATAGGTAGTATAAATAAAAGCAAGCAGTCATTGCTAACAAAACATTTGTTTTACAGTTTCAATCAGAAATTATGAATGAATAGAAAAGAATTACACAACACACATCAGGTACAGGGTGCAAAATGAAATTGACTTAATTTGAGCTTGTCTAACCATTTAAGAGGATATATACCGGTACATTTCAAAATACATACCGGTACCAATATTGTACAAAAATAAAAAAAGGAAGTGTCTAGATCTACGGCAACCTTTTATAGAAACAAACAAGCAGTCCACTGCAGCGCGAAAAAATCGGACACCATGCCACAGCAACTTCATTGTAGAAAGATACCAAGCTGCCGTGGATACAGCGTTTAGGAAACAATCTACGGTGCGTGGATCTAGACACTGCCTAAAAAAATAACTTTTTAACACAGGCAGTGGCTACAATTACGGCTTTGGTATGTTATATAGATGTTTTCATTATCAATGCTTTACACTGCTACTTTATCACACTCTCTTGGTAGTACAGGCATGGGCAACCCCTGGCACGCGTGCCAAATTTGGCATGCAAACTCGTTTCATTGGCACGCGAGCAAGGCCATGGAAACGAGTCAACAGAAAAGCAGCAGCAGAAGTCTTACTGACCCTATTATTTTTTTTGTAGGACATCTGAGGGCGTGAAGACCATATTTTCAGGCAGGGGCGCACCCAATTTCAAAGGGGGGGGGGGTTCTAAAAAAACAAACTCGATCCCACACTCAGGAGCAGATCCAGAAAATTCTGATAGGGGGGATCAAATTTTGAATTAGGTTGAATATTAACCAAATACAAAGACGTTAGACCCCAAAAAGATGTAAAAGGCCTTTTGAAAAATGTTTTTATGTCTGCAGCATATTTAGAATTTTTTTCATTGAGGGGGCACCAAATTTTCACATATTGTCAAGTGCATTTTCTCCGTAAGAATTATTTTGAAACATATTGAGGATAAAAAAGGCTGTGGAGGTCTGGGGGCGTGCTTCTCCAGAAAATTTTACATGCTGTTGTGGCCATTTTAGTACTTTTTGAACAATTTTTATGCTAACTTTGTTTACATTTTTTGCTCCTAAATCTGAGTGTTTCATCAAACATAATGCATTTTGTAAGTACATTTTTGATTATAAGTGCTTTGGGCGTGAGGCTTACTGTTATTGAAAAGGTTCGTAATTATGGAGAAATTGTATTCATCAAAAACATGTTTCAAAATGGCTGGCGAGGTGATGCATCCCCCACATCCCTCTGGATTTACCCCTGCTCGCACTGATAACAATGTCTCTTACCACCACTCCAACCAGCTGGTTTGGCTTCAGTATGATGTGAGGCAAATTGTGTCACAGCTGTTTTGAAATAACAGCACGTACCGGTACTGCACTTGCAGTTTGGACACTTTACTTCAAAAGGGGGGTTGATCCCCGAACCCCCATTGGTGCACCACTGTTTTCAGAAGAGAATAAAACATCTGAGCACATGAAAACCGTTTTTTTTTTTTTGCTCTTCACCGACATTTGCAGGGGAGAACAGGACATCTGACTGTTTGAGCATGTGAAGACCTTTTTTTTTTTGCTCTTCACCGATATTTTCAGGGGAAAACACAAACTGTCGGTTGGCACGAGCAAAAGTTTGACCATTGATTTTAGCTGATTTTGGCACGCGAACAGAAAAAGGTTGCCCATCCCTGCCCTAGTACAGAGTACCTGAGTAGCGCAGCGGATGAAAACATGCTATTGCAGTAAAACAAACACAGCACAAAGCAACAGAGCTGAGAGTGTTAAATGTTACAAGTTGTAATTACAGCCACTTTAAGTGTTTAATAACAGCATTGTGAAATTTGACAATACAGACAGGCCTACTGCACAGAGCAATTACCTTAAAAATAGCATATCCAGCAGGTGATTCAAACAACACAAGCATTTCAAAGCTGAGCCTCTTACAGTCCTACCAAGATAGGTCTACCAGGTATCAAAATAAACTTCAAAAGTAGCACAATCTATCCAGAAAAGAGGTAGATTGGACATCAGTCAGTAGCATAGGCGGTTGCAATGATGACACCATAGCAGAATAGACAGATAGACTACCGGTATCAACAGCTGATACACAACATTACCCTAATCTACCTGTCTAGGCCTACCACCAATGTTGCGCAGATACCAGTAACTCACTGGACTAACTGTGAACTGCTCAATGCTAATCTAATACTAATAGTTTAAACAACAACAAATTTGTACCGTAGTTTTTATGCAACACTGCAAAGCAAACCCGGTAAGATTATAAGCATTGAACTGCTGAACCAACTGGAACTAACGGCATAGCCTACCGATATGACAGTACCTGTATCAGTACTGGTAGCTACCTAAACAGATACCGGTACCGTAAGGACTGCAGCTGCTGATCACTGACTGCTGTTACGAGTAAATATGCACTAGGCTGACAAATCAAAATGTTACTATGTCCACATTGGAAATTACCCGTAAACAATAAACCTGATCTTCCTCAGTATGCTGATGAGATACTGGCAGACTACGGTACCAAAACCAGGGTAGGCCTACACAGCTACAGGTTACCAGATCTGAGATCGTTACTACTCTGAACTGAACCAGTGGTACAGGGTACCGTAACCTATTCGTTTAGGCATAAGCTAAGTGTCAGCACCTGGTTACTTTTTCGTTCAATACACTCTGCCCCACAGAACCAGACTATTGATTGTACAATCAACATTGCACCAACTTTCCTGCAACTGCGATCTGGCAATACGTCCAAGAACAGTGCAAATGATATGACGTAGGCACAAACACGTGCCAAAGCTAAATTGAAGTTGCCAGTTAAAAACGTTTGAATAGAATGACTTCAAAACAAATGATAAGAAAATATGGCAAAATTTTTAAATTTGAAATACTTTAAATACTATAAATATTAAAAATCTGTTCATTTCATAACCGTTATAAAGTCAAAATTTAAAAAATTGGCAACATCATTTGCGGTTTGAAGTTGCCATTTAGAACTGTTAGTTAGTTAGTTAGTTAGTTGCAACTTGCATATTTAGCCTCCTATCACGAGAAAGCGATCAATGCGCTATACGAGCTCGCTTAGGAGTTGCCAGCCATCTGTCTACCACAACAAGATGGGGGAATCCCGATAAGTGCCTTTCCCAACGGCACAACGAGTAAGCTTGCCGGCTTGTTCTCCACACTGTACCTTTCATGCTGAGCGTCAAGCAGGGAAGCTGTGAATACCAATTTTAAAGTCATTGGTTTGACCCGACTCAGAATCAAACCTGAGTCTACAGCTCAAGAGACAAACGCTCTATACCACTCTGCCATCTGACAACACAAAATCTATTCAACAAGATCTAAAGCAGTAATGCATTGATGGAGTTGGTCCTTAATTACGCACAAATTAAATACTTAGGATTAACTGATGCTTTCGGACTGCATCAGCGAGTTAATTTGGTAAAAGTTCACATGAGACTGATGAGAGATTATAGGCTAAAAGTATCAGGATAACCCCTCATTAGTTAAATTATTTTCCCCAAGTAGGCCTATGGTTGACTTTGATTTCTTCATTTTTATCCTCCTGTCACGAAAAAGCCACGGAGGTGCTATGCATGTACAGGCGTAGCCAGGATTTTCAATTGGGGGGGAGGCTAAAGTTTAAAACTCTTACCCAACAGCAGAAACGGATTCAGAAAATTTTGGTGTGGGGATGCAGATTTGAATTAGGTTGAGTGTTAACTAGATACAAAGACGTCAGACGTTTAGACCCGGAATAGGGCGTCAACGTTTCATGTCAGAGGCGTATTCAAAGTTTTTTAAGGGAGGGCACCAAATTGTGACATCTTTTGTAAGCGTATGCTTTTCAGGCAGAGCAAATTTGAAGCAAATTGAGGAAAAAACGGCTCTAGAGGCCACGGGGGCCATGCTCCCCCCAATCCATCCTGCATGGACAAAACACTAGGATCTGGATAATTTGGAAAATACTTGCTTTTGCGTCATTGTTTGTTTACTTGCTGGGCTTTTAATAAGTGGGCTTACAAAGGAGAAATACAATACAACTTTGCTTGTTCCGTTGGCCAGAGCAGGAGGGCCGCCGAGAGCCAGCGAGGACCCCAGTGCAGGGCATCATTGCGGGCCTTCTCATGTGTCTCAAAAAAAAAAGATTATTACCTCCGCAGACGTCCTATTTTCTACTCAAAATCCAGTGAAGAGCAAAAAAAGGTCATCACGTCCGCAGATGTCCCATTTTCCACTCAAAATTTAATAAATAGCCAAAAATATAGGTCTTTCTCTTGCGATGCCGCTTTGTCTGGCCAAACTGGCCGGGCCCCTAAAACGTGATGGGCCCCGGCACTTTGTAGGCCTACCTCCTGCCCCCCTCTCAATGCCACTGGGCCAGATTATGATGGCGCAGCCGCAACGGCAAGCGAACGATCAGGCGTAACTTTAATTGCTCAAAACGAACCTCCGTTGGCATGTTATTTTCACTGTGCTATGCTTTGCTTAAATTTGAGCGTTTCTGCACCTGTAAAAGTTTTAGCAATACAAAATGCTGAAAACGTTGTGCGAAAAGTGGTTAAATGGCTTAAGACCAGTGCGAAGAAAACAGCGCTGATGAAGTCCTGCGTCAAAGAAGATGTCTCTTGTCAAGGAGAAACAAAATGTTATTTTGTCGCTTATGTGAAACCCGATTTGTGGAACGCCATGTTTCCATACCGGTGAAGCACTCAAAATTAGGGGCAAAAAATTTCAATAAAGTTTGCCCGAAAATTGTTCAAAACAGGGCGTCGAACCGAAACGGAACGTGAACAGCGATGGCAGAAGCATTTCTAAAGTGGGCGGGCCCAAAACCAATGACCAGATTTTCTTCACCTACAACCAGGGCCGGCAGTAGCGTACGTAGCGAGAAATTTTGAAAGGGGGGGAGGGGGCAGGGAGACATAAATTTCCAGCGTATTTTTTGCGGCAGAACTAATTCGAAGCTAATTAAGAAACAAGAAAAGCTCTAAGGGGGTTCGGGGGCATGCTACCCTGGAAAATTTTTGAAAATTTACATGCTGTAGTGGCTATTTTAGTGCTTTTTGAATAATTTTCTGACAAATTGTGTTTAAATTTTTTGACCCTAATTCTGAGCGCTTTGCCAAAATTACATTTTGTTCGCACATTTTTAATTATGCGTGTTTAAGGCGTAAGGCTTATAGCTATCAAAGAGATTGGAAAATATAGAAAAATTGTATGCATCAAAAGCATTTTTGAAAATGGTTTGTGGGAGAATGCATATCCTTCATCCTACCCCTCTGGATTTGTCTTGGCCATAAGCTACAGAAACCACCAAAAGAATCTGGCATGTTTCAATCGCTTGGCACCATTAGTATTGTTCTTGTTTACCGAAAGGCAGAATCGAAAAGGGTGGACATGGCACAATAGCCCCGCCCCTAAATACGCTCCTGAGGGCCGGATTTAGACAATGAGAGGCCCTAGGCTATCTGACCACACTGATTGGATGAGCAAAAAAGATCTTCACGTCCTCAGATGCCCTGTTTTCACTGAAAATATTGGTAGGCTATAGTGAAGAGCAAAAAAAAAATAGGCCTACACGTTCTCAGATGTTCTGTTTTCCACTGAAAGTAAGCTATCGGTGAAGAGAAAAAAAAGGTCTTCATTGCTCGTGATGGGCTCCTTCATTTTCTCCGAAGCCCTAGGTTTCAGCCTGCTTAGCCCATACGTAAATCCGGCCCTACGTCAACAATCCATATTTAGCCTGTCCACATGTGACATGTCCAATGTATGTGGGCTTCAGACCCACGGTTCTTGTTTCTAGTTTTTGTTTTCCCCACCCCACAAACAAAATTTTAAAGAAGACATATCTGGAATTAAGCTCTTTCCTGGGTTTTAATTTCGATGGGAGGCCTATTAAGTTTCAAATACATTTATGCAGAGGCAAAATGCGCTTGTAGCTGTGTACCAGAATATAAGTCGAATTGACGGTTTCAAATTTTTGAACCCAAACCGAATTTGAACCTTTAAATTTTTGCTTCGGCGAACCTGAACCCAATAATTTAAATTATCAATCAATCAATCAATTTTCTGGACCCGCTTATCCTTGGGGGGTCGCGGGGGCAGCAGCTCAAGTTGGAGCCTCCAAGCATCTCGATCCTCTGCAACAAAGGATAGATGCTCTGCTGGGATGCCAAGGCGAGACCAACTAAGATCTTCTACGTAATCTCGCCATCGAGTTCTGGGACGGCCTCTAGGCCTTCGACCAATCGGTGTTGAACAGAGCAGTTTTTTGGCTGTTCTTTCCTGGGGCATTCGTGTCACATGTCCATACCAACGCAGTTGCGATCTTTCTAGTCGGAGAAGCAGCGATTCGATGTTTAGAAATTCACGAATATCTGCACTTTTAACCTTGTCCAACAAGGTCAAACCGCTAATTCTTCGCAAGAATCCCATTTCGGCTGCTTGAACTCGAGACCTCACTTTCTCATTCATGATCCAACACTCATGGCCATAAGTCAAAATAGGAACATAGACCGATCTGAAAATGGATAGCTTTGCCTTGGTGCAAAGCTCCCGTTTCAGTACCACAGATCGGTGGAGCTGGCGCATTACTGCACTTGCTTTTCCGATGCGGATATCCAATTCGCTATTTTGTCTGCCGTCACTTGTGAATGAGACGCCGAGGTACTTGAATTTCTCTGACTGTTTTAGTGGTACTCCATCAATTTGGAGAGAGCACTGCTTTGGTTGTCTGGACAGGCACATAGTTTCTGTTTTTGTTGTACTGATTTTCATTCCGGCAACAGAGCATGCATCCGAAAACCTGTCTAGAGCTTGCTGGAGACCATTTTGGGTAGAGTCAAGTAGCACGAGATCATCTGCAAATAACAGACGCTGTACAGTGCATTCACCGATCTTTACTCCGCCACAAGACTCACTGTTCTTAACTATTCTATCCATATAAATAAGGAACAGAATAGGTGAAAGAGAGCAGCCTTGCCGTAGTCCCACACTTACTCTGAAAGGTTTCGTCGTTGCACTGTTAACACGAACACAGATCTCAGAATGCATGTACAGCGACTTAATGGCAGTTAGTAACTGGCCATCAATGCCATACCGCAACAGCACCGCCCAAAGCTTGTCTCTAGGAATGCGATCATATGCTTTTTCAAGATCAACAAAACATGCATTGACCTCTTTTGCATATTCCCACGACTTCTCAAAGATTTGCTGCAAGGCAAAGATCTGATCCATTGTGCTTCGGCCAGGACGAAAGCCACACTGAGCATCCGTTAGCTTAGGCTCGACTATTTCACGGCATTTCTTTTCAAGGCATTTGGCATAGACCTTACCCGGGACACTGATGAGAGATACGCCCCTATAATTGGTGCATTTTCTCTTGTCTCCTTTCTTGTGGATAGGTATTATCACACTAGTTTGCCATTGCTTTGGTGCTTGCCCAGTACTACCCGCCACCTTACAAACACGAGTCAGCCAACGAACACCATGTATGTTCATTGCTTTTAACATTTCAGGTCTGATATCATCCTCACCAGGTGCTTTTCCAGTTTTCAATGATTTGATTACTGCATTCACATCTGCTTCGGTTATCTGAATATCTTCCCCAACCTGTTCTTCGTGAATTTGTATCGGTGTAGCATCAACTGGGTTTAAAAGATCACTGAAGTACTCTCTCCACCGATTCAAAATAGCATCTTGATCTTTCAGAGTCACACCATTTGAATCTTCGATAAAGAGAGCGGCTCGAGATCTTTTTCCACGCAAACGGCGAATGGTCTGCCAGAACACTTTGTTTGCCGTTTTGAAATCATCGTCTAACCTTTCTCCAAATTCCTTCCAGGCCCTTTCCTTAGACAGTTTAACTTTTGTGGCTGCCGTCTTACGTGCTTCAGAGTACTGCGAACGAAGTTCAAGTGATGACTTATTTGCAAGCCAGGCCTTATAGGCCACTTTTTTCGCACGAATAGCTTCTTTAACTTCTTGGTTCCACCAAGGAGTTCTTTTCTCGCTACTCTTCGTCCCTCCAACACGCTTACGTCCACAACAGTTAGTAGCGGACGTAATGACTGCTGTTCGAAACAAACACCATTCAGTTTCAATGTCTTCAGTAGAGGTCGGAAGTTCTTTGAACTTAGATGCAATGTTGTCTGCAAATGCAGTTCGTACCTCTTTGTCAGCCAATGATTCCCATTTGATTCGATAAGTTTTTCGTGGTCGAAAAGTCTTTCGTTTTTTCAAGGGTTTCAAAGCTTTCAAAGTGCAGACAACTAGGTGGTGATCAGTTGACAACTCAGCCCCTCTTTTAACACGGACATCAGACACGGTAGAAAACAAGTCCGCCGAAGCGATACAAAAATCAATCAGGGAGCGTTGTCCCAAAGAGTCTCTGTACCAGGTGTACTTATGAATTCTTTTATGCTGAAAAAATGTGTTCATTATGCACAGCCCATTGGTGGCACAGAACTGCAATAAACACCTTCCGTTCTTGTTAATGTCAGGGTCACCATGTTGCCCAATAACACCTTTCCAGGTTGCATTGTCGATGCCCACATGTGCATTGAAATCGCCCAAAAGGACAAGGGATTCTGATGAAGTCGCTTTTCCCAATGCAACCTCAACTTCCTCCAGAAAGGCTTCGTACTGTGATTCTATGTTAGGTGCGTACACCTGCAATATACACAGAGATCGCTCCTGCAGCCTTAGCTTTAGAAGACAAACCCTTCCTCCTAGTGGTACCCAGTCAACGACACATTCAGCTATGTTGGGGCTCACAAGTAAGCCAACACCAGCTTGAGCACACATTGCTGCATCAACACCTGAGTAGAAAATTTTCCACCCATCGTTCAACTCGACAGTTCCAGAACCCCGGCGCTTTGTTGATGAAATTCCCACAACATCAAGGCGATACTGTTGGGCTTCGCAAACAAGCTCCTGCTCTTTTCCTGTCAGTGACGAAACGTTCCAGTTCCCGATAGCTAGATCCCGGCAGTTTGGTCCAACTCGAGTACGTTTTCTGTGCGCTGCCCCCATTTGCCTCCCCAAACGCTTAGCGACTGCGTTGGTGGGTTTCCGGTGACGGTCAGCTTGTGGGGGAGACTGTAGCTTATTTTTCGAACGAGTCCCTCTGCCTAAAACTCGAACGCGGACCTTTTTATCCTGCGCGCCGTCCGATGCAGCATGAATATTGTTATTACAACTTTCCATTTAGCTACAGCATTGGATTGCTACTTGGTCTGTTTCTCTCCTTCGACCTTACCGCCATGGGTGACCCTGATGGAAGTGATTAAACACTACCGACGGCGTTGCTCTAAGGATCATTGAAAACTCAAACCTCCCCACCACGTTAAGGTGGCAATCCATAGGAGAGGTAATTTAAATTATATACTTTTAATTTTAACCGGAACAAAACCTGCAAAATCAAATGACGAAAAGCCTGAACCGGAACTAAACCGCTAAAAATAATTTTACGGAACCTGAACCTAAACCGGAGCGATGTTTCAAGCGGTTCGATGCCATGGTTCAAAATGCACTGAAATGGCCGTTACAGTACGTGAATTTTCAAAAAATTTTCGGGGGAGCATGCCCCCGGACCCTCTGCAGCCATTTTTTTTGTTCCTTAACTTGCTTCCAATTAATTCTGCCGGAAAAAAACTACGCTTGGAAAAATGTCGAAATTTGGTGCTCTTTCCTTCAAAAATTTTCTGCGATTACGCCTCAGACATGAAACATTTTCAAAGGGCTTATTTACGCCCTTTTCCGCATTTAGGTCTCTACCGTTTTTGTATTTACAGCAGTAAACATTCAACCGAATTCAAAATTGCATTCCTCCACTTAAATTTTCTGGATCCGCTCCTGGCCTGAAGTAAGCACGCATAAATCGAAAATGTGCGAACAAAATGCATCATATTTGATGAAGGACTCCGAATGAGGGGCAAAACGTTTGATTAGAATTTGTTCAAAATGCACTAAAAGGCCAATACACCCTGTAAAATTTCAAACTTTTTCCGGTAGAGCATATCCCTGACCCCCTAGAGCCGTTTTTCCTCAATTTGCTTCAAATTTGCTCTGCCGGAAAAGCATACGCTTATAAAAGATGTCACAATTTGGTGCCCTCCCTTAAAAAACTTTGAATACGCCTCTGACATGAAACGTTGACGCCCTATTCCGGGTCTAAACGTCTGACGTCTTTGTATCTAGTTAACACTCAACCTAATTCAAATCTGCATCCCTTCACCAAAATTTTCTGAATCCGTTTCTGCTGTTGGGTAAGAGTTTTAAACTTTAGCCCCCCCCCCCAATTGAAAATCCTGGCTACGCCTATGAGTGAGGGTGTAGCGCACGCGCTAACTCAGCCGTGACTACGACGCAATCAATCGTCAGCAGCAAACACGCAGTTGGTACCACAAGTGAGAAATAATTCAAAAATCATTGCATTATATATCAATCGAAATTCCAACGATACAAGTTTCCCGGGAAATATCAGAAGTACTTCGACCACAGAACATAGTTCTTGTGACCGTTGCGCTACAGAATGGTGACCTCCGACCAGAGGCGTTGCTGCAGTGTGTGGGGTCTTCCCGTAAGCTTAACTCAGGAGGCACCACCATTACTGCTATACAAAAGCATTGATGGATGCGAGCAACATGTTCATTGGCTTATACGTGTCCGTCTAATGTGATGGCGTCATCATACGAAAGTGCTTACACGACTAAAAAAATTGGTTGGCCAAGTGGTTGGTGCATTGGACTCCGAAGCTGGCTTCGCGGGTTCGATGCTCAACCAAATCATCTCTATGATGCATGAACTTCACTACCACAAAAATCCTAGGCTGCAATTAAGTGGCTTGAAATAACAAAAAAAAATAATAATAATAATAATAACACACGACTAAAAAAATTATAAATGGTAGTATAACGATGAAGATATGTGATGCTTATATGACATGCTTAAAAGAGTTTCCATTTCATTTGCAATCAATTCTGAACATTTTGTGCAACAGGAACTGGTAAAAACACTCAAAGGTTCTGCAACGACCTACAGATAAGTTTAGATGAAAAAAAAACTTTTCGAACATTGGCATTAGCAAAGCTTTTAGCAACACCTACGTGTTTCATCTGATGGGCTTTATCTGATTCGATTTTTAGTAGGCTACTGCAAGACCATCGAGTGTCCTGACTCATTTGGCTTCTCAAGCAATTCTTTATTAACTTGAACTTGCTAAAGGATCTGTCTGCTGCAGCTGTAGTAACAGGCAATGTCAAAAAGATAAACAACGTAGTGAGCGCATTGGGAAAGGCAGATGCTGCGGAATTGTATGTCACGAACAGAGCTGGGCACTCGGTACTTTAAAAGTAACGACGATATTGGTACCGATACTTTGCTAAAAAAGTACCGTCGGTACCGATAACGGTACATTTTTGAAAAAGTAACGACGATATCGTTACTCGGTACCGATTTTCGGTGCTTTTCAAAAGAAACTTCATTCTTAAAAATTATTTTTTGTTTTGGTTTACGTCTTGCAAAGCAACGAAATTAAAACCTTATCAAGCTTTTTGTCGCATCTGGTGCTAGTGTAAGATCTGAGTTGTAGTCACGCGCGAATCTTGATATTGCAAGCAAACACTTCGGTTATATCAACAAAGCGACAACGGCACGCTCACTAAAATATACATTTTCATGTATGGCATCAGCATCTTCTGTTGATTTCCTGCATTAGTTATGAAGTTAGGTGTAACTAAAGAGTATCATTATCAGAAACTCGCCCTGGAGAGCAGAAAAGTTTGTCACACTCTAGTTTATCTGGCTACGTTGCTACATTCGAACAATACTAAAGACATAAAAAGAGCTTATGGCTTATATACGAAAAGATGCTGCAAAGGTTCTTGCTGTGCGAAATTCATCATTGCATTGAAGGAGAATGTTTTCATTTTTAATGCCACTTTCAGTAGAGGTTGGTGTATCAGTAGCAGCATACTCAAAACTTTTAGATGAGTCAAAATTTACATTTTTCTCAGAAATTGCAGGTCTATAGTTTTACTTTGATTCAATGACACTGAAATAAATTTTTCCATATAGTCTAAACCAACGGTCTTCAACCTTTTTTACACAATCGCCACTTTTTGAAAAGTGTGGGTTCAAATTGCCCCCACAAAGCATTGATGAGCGAAAATAAAAAAAGGTCTACACGTCCGCAGATCCACTATTTTTCCACTGAAAATCGGTGTAGAGCAAAAAAAAGATCTGAAAGCGGCCCACAGTTTGCCCAGCTCTGGCGTTGGGGAATTTTTTTTATAATTTTTTTTAAATTTCGTTATTTGCAGCTCGGGATGTGCCGGATAGCAAATTTGCCGGATAGCCGGATACTGGATATCCGGCAAATCTACCTTACCGGATATCCGGCGGGAGACCGCAGCCCCGTGGTTGCCGACCACTGATCTACAACAACGTGGTTTCTTTTTGAAGGCATCTTTTCGAAAGGCATCTTTTTGAAGATCTACCGAAATATCGAGTGAAACCGTCTAAAAAGTAACGACGGTACCAAAAACGGTACATTTTTTAAAAAGTATCAACGGTACCGATAACGGCACTAAAAAAGTACCGCGTTACAGTACCGCGGTACTTCTGTACCGCGGTACTGCCCAACTCTGCACTAGGCCTATTTTGCTGTGACCAAGCCTTCTCGAGTAGGCTACAACGCAAATACAACTGCATACAGTGCCTTGATGCTTAAAGACAGCGAATAATTAGCGGTAGGCAGTGGTGAAAGTAAGCCGGAACGGTCCGGTACGCCATTCCGGTAAAAGATTTTCGGCCGGAACGTCGTACCGGTAAAAAAACTCCAGCCTATAGCAGTGCACATTCCGCAAGTCAAATCACCAAAAACAAAAGAAAATTCAAAAATGGGCTCACTTTTGTTAAAAATTTATTTTTGCATAGAATTAATTTCAAAACTTATCAAAATCAAAATTCTTTAATGCGAACAGTCTTTGTTCAAAGTACCCGTAAGCTAAATAACCGGGTTTGTTTGAGGGTCTCGTCTGCAGCTCAAAAAATTTCCAAAGTTTTCTAGGACCCGCCTAGACTATGCATTTTTTTACAAAAGTTAGCCACATTGACGAGGAAATTGGTATTTTTATGAGAGGAACTAGGCCTATTTGGATTATGGCAGCAGAGATGGAAAAATTTACTCAGTGGCTAGACTTGAGAACCATAGTACTGCAGGACATTGTTTCGAGTCTCAGATTAGCGATTCATTCTAACCCAGAGCAGTGGCGTACGCACGGGGGGGGGGGGGGTGCAGGGGACAAAGAACCATCGACGATTTAAAAAAAATGAAAACCTCTCTTTTTGAAGCGATCCACCTTTTTTCATATAGAGTTTGCCGAAATTGCTGTCATGTTTTTCTGTGCTATCCAACTTGCTTATTAATCTTGAGAAACTTTCATTGTGATGCAATAATTCCGGTAGTCGAACTTTTCTGGTGGGTTGCGCTTGAACCAACGACTAACACAAAATGCAAGCCAGGACAAAGTCAATGTGTATTGTTAACGCTGGAGTCAGAGCCGATGCCAGAGCAGTCGACTTAGGGGGGCCAAACGCTTATTAGGGGGGCCAAAGTTTGAAATTAATCACAAAAACCGCTGTTTTCAAAAGCAAAAGCTTGTTAATTGGGGGTCCAAGCATGTCGATTGGGGGGGCCAGGCCCCTCCTTGGCGCCGGCCCTGGCTGGAGTCGTGTTGTGATGTCATCAAGCGATTGTTTTCAACGGCTATCAAGGCTGGACAACACGACGTTCCAGCGCAGGAGGTATTCTTGGAACAGAATGGTTGCAACGTAGGGGGATGTTTCGCTTGCGATGTCATAACTTTGAGCTAACCAAACCAGCCAGTTGGGGTTAACCAAAGACATCGCTATCGGCTCGGGAGGTTTTGGGTTCAATTTCTGGGCGGTTACCGGTCGTTAGCTTAGTGGTCAAGCGCACAGACTATCGGATATATAATTTAAGGCGTTTAGGATTTTGTGACTGGATAAGTGGATACCTAAGACTCATTTGCCTCTTTTTATCAGCAAGTACGACATTTTTTCCACTTTCACCACTATTTTGGACCTCTGGCGCAGTACCGGTTAGAAAAATTTTCTACTTTCACCACTGGCGGTAGGCTATTGCGCAGGAAGTGGCAGACATTTACTAAGCTGACGATTAAATTTTCATATACCGGTAGACTAAAATCAAATTGGAACTGATCCTCAGCTTGTTGCATTCATGCAGGCTGCAGGGCAGGCTCCTCTGGTTGAAAACCACCATGATTTGTATTTAAACTATTTCTCACTGCAAAGGATTCCCTGCACTGCCGTCATTTGGCAAAACCCATTATCTCCACTTTTACACTTTTCGAGAAAATCAAGTTTTAGTTTTCAGGTTTTTTTAAGAACGTTCCTCATTGTAGATTTTTTAAATTTTTGGTTTGATAGAAGTGCTTGATCATAAAAGGTTAATGATAAGTTAAATATCAATAATTTTAATCAACGAATGTATTGATGAGTTGCATTGACGTCACGGAATTTTCCCGCCAAAAGCACTGGACGGCAGAAAGGTCTTTTCTGTCACCTTTCATAGTGTCCGCTGCATGCGCTTACTTTGAAAAGGTGTGAGGTGTATGGAGGAAGGGATGGGAGAGTGTGGGAGATGGGTGCGGAGAAGTGTGGGAAAGGTGTAGGGAAGTGTGTGGGGGGATGGGACGTGTGGAAAAATGTGGGGTAAGTGTGGAAAAGTGTGTTGGGGTGTGGGTAAGGGGAGATGTGGGGAAGTGTGTTGGAGTGTGGGGTAGATGTAGGGAATAGTTGGGGGAGGTGTAGGGAAGTGTGTGCTGGAGGTGTGGGGAAGTGTGTTGGGGTGGGGGGAGAAATGTAAGAAAGTGTTGGGGGAGATGAGGGGTGTGGGAAAGTGTGTTGGGGTGTGGATGGAGGTGTAGGGAAGTGTTGGGGAAGGTTTGGGAAAGTGTGTTGGGGTGTGGGGGGTATGAAAAAATTTTGGGGGAAGTGTGGGAAAGTGTGTTGCGGTGTGGGGAAGGTAAGGGGGAAATGTGGGGAGAAATGTAGGGGGTGTGGGGAAGAGTGTTGGGGGTGTGGGGGGAGGTGTAGGAAAGTGTCGGGGGAGGTTTGGGAAAGCGTGTTTGGGAGAAGTGTAGGGGGTGTGGGGAAGTGTGTTGGGGGAGGTGTAGAGTGGGGGGTTGAGGGTGTGGGGGGAGGTGTGGAGAAGGTAAGGGGGAGGTGGGGAGAAGTGTAGAGGGTGTGGGGAAGTGTGTAGGGCGTGTGGGGGGAGGTGTAGAGAAGTGTTGGGGAGGTGTGGCGAAGTGTGTTGGGAGTGTGGGGAAATGTGTTGGGGTGTGGGGAAGGTAAGGGGGAAATGTGGGGAGAAATGTAGGGGGTGTGGGGAAGAGTGTTGGGGTATAGGAAAGTGTGTTGAGGGTATGGGGAAGTGTGTTGGGATGTGGAGGGAGGTGTTGGGAAGTGTTAGGGGAGATGTGGGTAAGTGTATTGCGGTGTGGGGGGAGGTGTGGAAAAGTGTTGGGGAGGTGTGGGGAAATGTTGGGGGAGGTGTAGAAAGTGTGTTGGGGTGTGGAGAAAGTAAGGGGAGATGTGAGGAAAAGTGTAGGGGTGTGGAGAAGTGTGTTGAGGTGTGGGGGGAGGTGTTGGAAGGGGGAGAGGTGACGGGGTGTGGGAATTAAAGTCTGGGGGAGGTGTGGGAAAGTGTTTGGGTGTGAGAAAGTTTTGGGGGAGGAATGGAAAAGGGTGTTGAAGTGTGAGTAAGGTAAGGGGAGATGTGGGGAAAAGTGTAGGGGGTGTGGGGAAGTGTGTTGGGGTGTGGGGGGAGGTGTAGAAAAGTGTCGGGGAAAGTTTGGGGGGTGTAGGAAAGCGTGTTGGGATGTGGGGGAGATGTCGGGAAGTGTTGGGGAGGTGTAGGGGCTGTGTAGAAGTGTTAGGGGAGGTGTGGAGGCTGTGGGAAAATTTTGTGAGAGGTTTTGGGGTTTCCCATGCCTCCCCCACATCCTAACACACTTTCCCACACCTCCCCCAACACACTTTCCCACAACTTTACCCACACCTTAACACACTTCCTCACACACCCCACACCTCCCCTAACACTTTTCCCACACCTCAACACACTTCCCTACACACCCCACACCTCCTCTAACACTTCCCCACAACCTATCACACTTCCCTACACCTCTCCCCCATTACTTCCCCACACCCCAACACACTTTCCCACACATCTTTTCACTTTCTCCCACACCCAAAACACTTTTCCACACCTTCCCCCACATCTGCAACACACTTTCTCATACCTCCCCCACATTTTTTCACACCCCCATCTCTCCTTACCTTCCCCACACCTCTTTTTAGGCTACTTCCCCTGCACCCCAATACACTTTCCCACACCTTTTTCACTTTCTTCCAAACATCTCTTTTCACTTTCTGCCACACCCAAAACACTTTCCCACACCTCCCCCATATTTTTCCACCCCTCTACACCTTCCCCCCACACTTGCAACACACTTTCTCACTCCTCCCCCACATTTTTTCACACCCCCACCTCTCCTCACCTCTTTTTAGGCTACTTCCCCTGCACCCCAATACACTTTTCCACACCTCCCCCACATTTTTCCACACACTCCACCTTCCCCACATTTTTCCACACACCCCACCTCCCCCCACACCCCAACACACTTTCTCACACCTCCCCCACACTTCTCCACACTCACCCCCCACACTCTTCCAGTTTTTCCTCCACTCACCCCACATCTTTTCATATTAAGCGCATGTACACTATAAAAGAATGAAGCTCTTTTTGCCGTCCAATGCTTTTGGCGGGAAAATGATGACGTCAGCTGCAACTCATCAATAAACAGCATGTGAGATTTGCATTCGATTTTTATCCAAATTTACATTAAAGTCAATTAGCTATTGCGTCACTATTATCATTGTTTCATACTGTCACGCACAATTTTTTCACTAGTGAGATGAAACTTTTTGAGAAATGCATTGAACTTTGCTTATGACGCAATAATAGGTTTACAATTGCGAGTGGAGTTAACAGGTTTGCCATCTACTTTTCAAAATTTTTGACAACTTTTTGTACAGAAATGCAGTTAATGGGTTTCGCCACCATAGATAACTCGAAATCGGTTAGGAGTACAAACTCGAAATTTGCACACAAGAAGGACATTGGTGACAAACTCGAAATTTGCACGAAATCTTTTAAATATATTGAAGCTAACATATGGAACGAAATACCCCAACCGTTTAAACAATTACCTTTATAAATTTAAGACAGAATATAAAAAGTTTTTTGGTGGTACAGGATTTCAAAACAGATTTAAAAAACGCCGAAAACATCTTTTAAATTTAGGTAGTCTTGAAAAAGACTGTTTTTGAACCAAACATTTTCGTCTCGTTCTCTTCAGGGTTCAACGCGAGAGTAAAATGAGAAGGAAAAGGTGGTCTATATATTATCATCAGCTTCATCGAAAAATCAGCGATAAAAAAGGAAAAGGGCTGTGATTGGTTGTTAAGGGACGCTTGTGATTGGTCGAATATGGATGAATTATAGAATCCAACTCAACTCAACTAGAGGTGCTAGAATCCAACTCAACTCAAGTTGAGTTGAGTTGGATTCTTAAGATTCATCCATATTCGACCAATCACAAGCGTCCCTTAACAACCAATCACAGCCCTTTTCCTTTTTCTCCTTTTCCATTGCTGATTTTTCGATGAAGCTGATGATAATATATAGACCACCTTTTCCTTATCAGTTTACTCTCGCGTTGAACCCTGACGAGAACGAGACGAAAATTTTTGTTCAAAAACAGTCTTTTTCAAGACTACCTAAATTTAAAAGATGTTTTCGGCGCTTTTTAAATCTGTTTAGAATATAAAAAGTTTCTTTGAAATAAATATATTCCAATTAACTAAATTTCATTGTTTTAAATTAGGAACGTAGTTAAATAAATGGACACTCAATAGTCAATACTATTCTGATTGCATAAAATCGGGACTCCTTTCGCAATGCGACCCCTGATTTGTAGCTATAGGTTGCTGCTCGACTCGAAAACCACTGTGGTCACTTCGCAGTTGCCTGTAGTTGATTGTTGTTAGCTATTTGGTGTTGTGTTTTTTCGAGCGCCACGAATCGACAACAAATAATAAATTTTAAATTTGAATTTGTAACGATTGAAAAAATGCAAAAAAACAAAAATTCAAAATTTTGGAGTTAATGGGTTTTGCCGAATGACGGCAGCGCAGCTGTGAGCACAAAATGAGAAAAAATTAACGAGTTTTGAAAAAGAGTGAGGGAGAATTATATCACTTTTTTATTTGCATTCATGTAGGCCTAAAACTCATATTCTGTTCTGCAACCAAGCATTGATTTTATGGAATACGATAATTTCCTTAGAAAATAGAAAAGCAAATTATTTGTAACGTTTGCACCTTTAGCCTAATACGTTTTTTTTAGCACTAGCCCACTAAAATAATTGTAAATATCAAGCTACGTTCAGCATAATTTTGCGGAATGACTTCTTTTTCAAGCAAGCAGTTTCATCCGACACAGGCCACACGCAATCAGGGGGTGGGGCATTAGCCTCCCCCCCGAAATTTCTAACATTACCAGTATTAAAATACGCAGACCTTTGTAGGCTACTTAGGTCTAAACAAAAGATCTATACGAAGTGATTGTCTTGGTGCCCCCCCCCCCAAAAAAAAAATATTGGCTGGTTGCGGGCCTGATCCGACACATAATCAAATAAGCTATCTATTAGTTGAACACGACGTTATTGTAAAATTTGCTGTACTGGTAGTGCACATACGGCGACAGTTTTAGCACAAGCCAGGCGTCTGCTTCATTTACGCCATTGACGGGCCACCACTAATAATAGCAATCAATTTAACAAACCACAGTTTATCTTTAAAGCAGTCTCCATGCTTTACCGTAATTTATTTGTTTGAGTAGGACACAAAGGTTTTAGCTTTTTCATGGGTTCGTGTCTTATATACTTCAACAGGGATAAGCTATAACTGGATTGACTATGCGGCAAATGTATGAAATGTTGCGGCATTCTGTGCTTGGGGCGCTAACTTTTATGGTTATCAAGAAACGCATGCCGCAACAATGACCTGCGAGCCAAAATGTTACACCCTTCTACTGCATACTACAGGGGAGTAGCCAGCGGAATATTTAGAGGGGGAGCTAAATTACAATAGGCCAAGAACTTCATAAAAAATGATCTGCTCAGGCCAAGGCGTTGGCTCACGCTGTCTTCCCATCAGGGCCAGCGCCAAAGGGGGTAGGGGGGGCAGGGCAGCCTGTCTACCCAATCGACATGTGTTACGTCGTATATTTGCACGGTCGTTTTTTCCTTTGTCGAAAATGTTGAGTTGGATTCGAACCCGAACTTTTGTTTTTTATCACAAGCAGCTGTAACGTAGAGCTGTCCTACATTTGACCTTTTGTTCTGCTTTTGAGTTTTTTGGTTATTCTTTTTGTCAATCAGTCAGTCAGCGATTGCAGCGACTTCCGTTATTAAGCAAGTGTTTTTTCTTTGTTTCTTCCCTCTTTTTTTTGCAACTATGTATACTAAAAATCTTGGATCGGTTAATCATTCTAATTCTAGCCGTGCTGGCATGCACATCGAAATAGTTTATTGTGAACTAACTACTTTTGGAATTATTTTTTACCGGCTGGCTCACGATCAATTGGTATGTATTGTTTTATATTTTCTATATGGCCTTTCAGTTATGCAGTAGTTAACTCCCCTTCCTTTGTTTTAGAAACCGCAGTGCTCGCAGTGCTCGCAGTGTTCGCAGTATCAATATTCTAGCTGCATTAAATGACAACGGTTGTGAGTATCTGCGCGTTTGATTGATCAAAACCCTGTGAAGTATACTAGGCTTTCTCGCCAGCGGCCTACCTAATAAGTATACGGAACAAAGTTTCAATTGATCCTAGTTTATTTTTATCCCTGCTACTTCATACATAATATGTTGAATCTGATGGATGAGATTTCCTCGACGAACAAGTTAAATGAATTGTATCTTCTTGCCGAGCGCTTAATGTCGCTTCGGACACCTGACCTGGATTATCTTCGTTCAGTGACTGACAATATTAATGAAATGTCTCAGAAACTTATTTCTGCTCTTAAATCTGAAGAACATGTAGATAACGAAGCTGTTGATTCAATTATTAATAACAAGGCTGAATTCGATCTAAGACTTCAAGAGTGGTTTAAGTTCATTTCAAAACCTGAATGTCCAATTATTGAACCAGCTCATAGTTCAAAATCTAATAAAACTTGTGATTCTAGAGGCAGTTCTCGATCATCCGTTAAACACAGAGAGGCTTTGGCTAAAGTCAAATTGGCCCAAATAAAGGTTTCGCAAGCAGCGGAGAGAGCGGAAGAAGAAACCAGGCGTTCTCAACTCGAGGCGCGAAGAAGCCTTGAACTTGCCGTTGCAGAGCTTGAGGTTTGGGAAAGTTCATCTAATCGCGGAGGTGCAAAAGAAAGGTATGGTAATTCTAATTGTGTGCTTCGCCAATCAGCGCCAAATGAAGTCTTACGTATTCAACAAGACCGTATTGATATTCCCTCTACTTCCGTTGTTGCCCCAGACTGTTTGTTACAAAATTCAGAGGCTTTGACGAAATCACGTGGTAGTTTACATGATCCACCTGTTTGTACCGACCAGGTTGAATCGGCTGCGCCAACAAGCAGGCCTACTACATCTAAAACAAAGGCTACTCTTGCGCATGAGTATGTGGGCAATTCAAGTTTCACTTTGCTTGATCACTCCACTTCAGCTCCGCTTGACAATGTTGATCCTGCGCAACAAATTGAATCATCTCGATATAGTGCGCATCCTACTTTATCCAGTAATCAACAAACCAAACAACATGTTAGATTTGCGCCACGAGGTCCAGCTGATGTAAACTTCGGCTCCTACCCTTTTGAAAGCGTGGTAAGGGAACCGTTTAATAGCGCCTCTACCTTTATGCCAAGATTTCAACCTGCAGCAAATTCTTATTGGCAACGCCCAAGAACTGATACTCAAAACATTCTATCTTCTAATTTGAATCCAAGCCTTTATGTACCACCAATTCCAGCCCCATTGAGTGCTTATCAGCGAGATATGTTTTTGCCTCGCCCTGAATTTCCCAAATTTAATGGGAATCCATTGGAATTCACTACCTTTCAAATTAACTTTCAACAACACTTTGAACCCAAGGTAGCGGACAGAAAAATGCTTTTTTGTTACCTCTTACAGCATTGCGAGTCTAACGTCAAGACTAAAATTCAACATTTTTCCACTAAAGGTGAAGCTGCTTATCGGCTCGCTATGGACAGGCTAAAAAGAGAATATGGTCAACCTTACGTAATAGGTGATGCTTGTGAACAGCAGTTAAAGGCAGCTAAGCCTGTAAAATCTAACGATCCACAAGGTTTGAAGAGTTTTTCAGATCTTTTAGAAAAATCTTTGGTAATCCTTGAAGAAATCCGCTATCTCGGTAGCTTGAGCTCGTTGGATACGATGACACAACTCGTCGGAAAGCTTCCATTTGATCTTCGACGTCGATGGGTAAAGGAATCTGCTGCGATAGCTGGGCACACAGGTCAGATTGCTGATTTTCCTTACTTTGTATCTTTTGTCGCAAAAATGTCTGAGGAGTATAACTCGTTGTACGGTCGGAGAGTTTTCGGCACACCCAATTCTAGAGCGCATCCGGCTCACTCTGTGACTACGAGATCTTCTGATCCCCGAAAACCGACCGCTTCCTCTTATAGCGTTAAGACTTCATCTAATTCTTCTCAAAGCCAAGGCCCGTTGCAATCTCAACTTGGTGCTTGTTTTTATTGCAAAGACACAGCCCACAAGTTGTTGGAATGTCCGACATTTAAATCTGCGCCTCTTGGTAAGCGTTCTGAGTTTGTGAAAGCTAATAAGCTCTGCTATAAGTGTCTAAGCTCGAGGCATCGAACCCCGGTTTGTTCCAAAACTAACAACTGCACTGTGGAAGGCTGCACTGGTAGCTTCCACCATACTTTGCTTCATCCTCAGAAGCAGTTTAAGCCTCCTTCTACAAGCTCCAGCTCATCGTCTGGCATCGCTACTTCCCCTACTCAAACTGAAAACATAAAGGCTTGTTCTATAGTGAACACTGATTCTACCATCTGTAAACCTTTGTCTGCAGATGTCTATTTGTGTGTTGTGCCCGTAAGAGTTTTCTTCAATAACCGTAGCGTCGTTACTTATGCTTTCCTGGATCAAGGCTCTACTCACTCTTTTTGTGATAAGAAACTTGTCGATGCCTTAAACATAACTGGTACCAGCAATGATATTATTCTTCAAACTTTAAGTGGTTCAAAATCCCACAAGAGTTCTACGTTTCCCCTAACTATTTCACCTTTGCACAGTACCGAGACCTTGACTTTACCTAAAGTTTTCTCCGTACATGATATCCCAATTTCTCCTAACGTCATTCCTGCTAAATCAAAACTCCACACTCTATCGCATTTGAAAGATCTAGAGTTCCCGTCGGTAGAAGGCGCTACCGTGACTTTACTTATCGGAGCAGACACCCCTGAAGTATTTTGTACCCGTGACACTAGAGTTGGTACCAGAGGGCAACCGATAGCAGTCAGAACACCACTTGGGTGGTCACTTCTTGGCCCGTCTCTTTCAGTCTCTACCTCTAACAACTGCCAAGTAAACTATGTTAAAGCGGAGGAAACCTTGCAGAGGCAGATTGACACTCTGTGGGAAAATGACTTTGGCAACTCAATGTCCGTCTTAGACGTACCGTCATCTCGAGAAGACCGCATGGTATTTGACCTTATGCAAAACTCAATCAGATCGATAGATGGCCATTATTCTCTTCCATTACCTTGGAGGTCAAATGTTAAACTTCCTGCTAACAATCTTTCTTTAGCACAACAACGACTGGCTAGCCTAAAGAAGCGTCTCACAAAGGATCAAGTTTTTCATGATCAATACACCAAAGTTGTCGAAACTTACATCGAGAAAGGCTACGCCAGAAAGATTCCTCCTGATGAGAAACACACCGACGCTCTTCAGTGGTACTTACCTCACCATTCCGTCATTAACCCACAAAAACCCAACAAAGTAAGAGTAGTTTTTGACTGTGCTGCCAAGTATCGAGGTCTGTCATTGAATGACGCTTTAATGCAAGGGCCAGACCTAGTTAACAACCTTGCTGGTGTTTTACTTCGCTTCCGTCAGGAGCGCATTGCAATAACCGCGGACATTGAATCTATGTTTCATCAGGTCCGCGTGGATACCAAACATATTCACGCTCTTCGATTTTTGTGGTGGCCAGGCGGTAACTTGTCTTTGGATCCGGAACCGCATCAAATGCTTGTCCATCTATTTGGGGCCACTTCCTCACCTACTTGTGCAGCATTCTCTCTTAGGCAAACGGCTCATGACTATGGAGACTGTTTCGACCCTGCTATTGCCAACATAGTGTATGACAACTTCTATGTGGATGATTGTTTATGCTCAGTTCCCTCTGTCGCCGATGGCAAAAAACTTGTTTCACAGCTTCCTCAATTACTTCAAAAAGGAGGGTTCCACTTAACTAAATGGATATCTAATGACGTTCGTGTCTTAGAGTCTCTTTCAGGCACTGAACGCTCTCGGTCGATGCTGCGACTCAATTTTGAGGACGATTCTCTTGAACGCATACTGGGCATGAGCTGGAATATCACTACAGACCAATTTGAGTTTAATATTAACTTACCTTCTAAGCCCCTTACTCGTAGAGGCATTCTGTCTGTCTTGAGTTCTCTTTACGACCCCATTGGCTTTCTTTCTCCTGTTGTGCTTAAACCTAAGCTTTTACTTCAGCAGCTTTGCAAGCGGGGACTAGGCTGGGACGATGGCATATCCGAGTCGGATGCTGATCAGTGGAATGAGTGGCTTTGCAGCTTGCCTTCGTTGCGTCGTTTCAAAATAGATAGATGTTTTAAACCAGTCGGATTTGGTCGTGTTGTGTCACAAGAACTACATCATTTCGCAGATGCCTCTATGGATGCCTATGGCGCTTGTTCGTATCTCCGCTTGACTGATGAATGTGGCAAAGTACACTGTGTATTACTACTTGGGAAGTCTAGATTAGCTCCAATCAAGACGATGTCAATCCCAAGACTTGAACTTTCAGCAGCCGTCTTATCGGTACGGCTTGACATTTTTCTACGCAAAGAGCTGCGATTTAACAACGGTTCTTCAACCTTTTGGAGTGACTCTATGGCGGTTCTTCACATCATCCGCAATTCAAGGAAAAGATTTCCCGTTTTCGTCGCCAACAGAGTGTCCGTTATAGAGCGTCATTCCGACATCACAGACTGGAAACACGTTCCTTCTTCTCTCAACCCAGCCGACATAATCACACGTTTTACAACAGTTACATCCCTTCTAAAGTGTGATAGATGGTTACATGGTCCTGAATTCCTTTCAGATTCTGAACAAAGTTGGCCTCAATCTCCGACTAATAACAATGAACTCACTGAGCTGGCTCCTGATCTTGTTATGCCTAACTCTGAATCTTCAAAGGTCGGATTTGTTGCTAAAGCACCTGGTATCATTGATGAAATCATCCATCGTCATTCTACTCTAATAGGCCTGAAGAAAACTGTTGCCTGGCTGATTCGTTGCAAGTCCTTTCTATATACAACCAAGGTTTCCAAAGTTGAGACAAAGTTTGATACCTCAAGACTAACCGTAGACGAACTACAACGTGCCGAAATTGCAGTGATCAAATATATTCAAGCGAAGGAATTTGCTTCTGTGATTTCTAATCTTTCTAAAAATCTTCCTCTGAAGAAATCTACTCCCCGTTTCATGCTCAAACTTAGCCCAATCCTTGCTGATGGTATTCTTCGTGTGGGGGGTAGACTGGCAAATGCGCCAGTCGACTACAACATCAAACACCCTATCATTTTACCCAATGCTTCTCACTTTACAGCACTTTTAATTCAACATCATCATCAACTAGTTGGTCACTCTGGCATGGGACATACTTGGACTTCCATTCGTCAAACTTACTGGATAATCAAAGGTTCTGCAACCGTCCGACATGTGATAGGCAACTGCATCTTCTGTAAAAAACGTAATGCTCCAGTAAGTCAGCAATTAATGTCAGACCTTCCCCAGGGAAGACTGCAGCTTCAAAAACCACCATTCTTTCATGTGGGAATAGACTATTTTGGTCCTCTACTGGTAAAGCAAGGAAGAAATCAAGTTAAGCGCTATGGATGCATCTTCACGTGCTTAACAACACGTGCTGTTCACTTTGAAATAGCACACAGCTTAACAACTGATGCCTTTATTTGTGCTCTTCGCAGGTTTATTTGTCGTAGGGGCTCACCAGATCGATTCTACAGCGACAACGGTACGAACTTCGTGGGAGCGCAGAGGATTCTTCGAGATTCAATACGTTCGTGGAATCAAGTACAGATCGATGAGTTTCTTCGGCAACGCGAGATCAAATGGTCCTTCAATCCCCCAGCGGCGAGCCACATGGGCGGCGCTTGGGAACGACTAATACGCTCGACTCGTCGCATTCTCCATGCTCTGATGAAAGAACAAATCGTCACAGATGAAATTCTCAATACACTACTCATCGAAGTTGAATCGATTCTTAATTCTCGACCCCTGGTTCCAGTGACTTTTGATCCGAACGATGATGAACCGTTGACGCCCAACCATCTGTTATTGTTAAGAGGCAATCCAACACTGCCTCCGGGACTGTTTACTGAACGGGACTGTTACGCGCGGCGACGGTGGGCGCAAGCTCAGTATTTAGCGAATCAATTTTGGCGCCGTTTTACACGTGAATATCTTCCTAACATATGTTATCGCCAAAAATGGCAACGTGAATCACGCAACTTAACTAACAATGATGTTGTGCTACTGATTGATGACTCTCTTCCACGTTCAAAATGGACAATGGGACGCGTACTAGAGACATTTCCTGATAAATCTGGACGAATAAGAACTGTCAAAGTTAAAACTGGCAATTCAGTATTATTGAGACCTATTTCTAAACTGTGTTTGATTTTAAAGGCAGATGAATAATCCTGTTGACATGTTACATCCAAGCTTAACTTCCTGCCTTGAACTTTCCTTTGAACAACGTTATTGCATTGTGTGTAGGCATATATGTGTTACGTATACCTTTATACTGTACTCTCTACGACTTCACTTACGTTTAACAAAAATGTTCACTGCGATATCTCATTTTTTGCCGGGGAGTGTGTTACGTCGTATATTTGCACGGTCGTTTTTTCCTTTGTCGAAAATGTTGAGTTGGATTCGAACCCGAACTTTTGTTTTTTATCACAAGCAGCTGTAACGTAGAGCTGTCCTACATTTGACCTTTTGTTCTGCTTTTGAGTTTTTTGGTTATTCTTTTTGTCAATCAGTCAGTCAGCGATTGCAGCGACTTCCGTTATTAAGCAAGTGTTTTTTCTTTGTTTCTTCCCTCTTTTTTTTGCAACTATGTATACTAAAAATCTTGGATCGGTTAATCATTCTAATTCTAGCCGTGCTGGCATGCACATCGAAATAGTTTATTGTGAACTAACTACTTTTGGAATTATTTTTTACCGGCTGGCTCACGATCAATTGGTATGTATTGTTTTATATTTTCTATATGGCCTTTCAGTTATGCAGTAGTTAACTCCCCTTCCTTTGTTTTAGACCGCAGTGCTCGCAGTGCTCGCAGTGCTCGCAGTGCTCGCAGTGCTCGCAGTGCTCGCAGTGTTCGCAGTATCAATATTCTAGCTGCATTAAATGACAACGGTTGTGAGTATCTGCGCGTTTGATTGATCAAAACCCTGTGAAGTATACTAGGCTTTCTCGCCAGCGGCCTACCTAATAAGTATACGGAACAACATGCTTGGTCCCCCTCCCACCCAATCAACAAGTTTACTCTTTTAAAGACAGCAGTTTTTGTGTTTAATTTCATACTGTGCCCTTCCTCTGACAAATGCTTGGCTACCCTAAGGCTAAGCCAACTGTTCTGCCGCCGGCTCTGCTTCCCGTATATTGATTTTTGCCTAAAAAAAAAAAGGTTATAGGTATTTATTTTGTTTACGGATGAATATGGAGTTAATCATTTACTACCGTAGACCTAGGCAGGCAATCCTAAAGTTCGCTAATCGCTACCCTTATGCCGTAATACTAATCAAACTGCCTTCCGCACGGCATTACCGTGTATAATTAAGAAAATCCAACGATTTTGTAATTTTGTCACCGTATGGCATAAGCTCACGCAGGTGGAGGGGGCACGGTGCCACCCTCCCCCCCCTTAGCCCTGTAATATGATATGCTAGAACCTAACTTTCAGTCTATAATTTGGTTGCAGCCTCATTTCACTTATTTTAGCCAAGCTTCTTCGTTTAGTGACTGCACTCACTGCACGCCCTTTTTCGATAAAAAAGGTTGTTATATTAAGTGTTTTTACCGTATGTGAAAATTGCAGAAATTTGCTGGGGGCTACGCCCCCAGACCCCCGGTTTTAGCCCTCCCTTTGCCAAATCCTGGGTGCGCCACTGCCGAATGGTATGTACGAACAAGAAACACGTATAACAACAAATACGACGAATGACACTCTATTCTTAAAATAATTTTCAATTGAAAATTTTTTCCTTTTGCTCGCCATATTCGATTGCTTTTCTGCGTTACAATCTTGCTTCTTCTCTATTGTCTGTTTGATCTCTTTGCCCTGTTATGATGCAATCAGGGCCGAAACTAGGCAATGCGGGACCCCCCGAAATCATTTTTCGGGGCCCCCTAAAATTTTTTTCGTGCACGGTGATACAAAAAAGCGAGCCCCGAAGGGGCGATGCCAAGCTAGGGGGTCTGGGGGCATGCCCCCCCAGAAAATTTTGCGGAATTTGACCTTATTTTGGAGGCTTTTTGAGTCTTTAAAATTTCTCAGTTTTAACAAGGTTTAATAGTCTGTTTTACTAGGTTCCTTCCAAACCCACTAAAATAATGCTGCAAGCAAACCCTACTCTAACATTTCGCTATCTATGCGAAAAAGCGTTTTTAAAGCTTATTTTGCGCCTTTCATTTGAGGGGCTCTTGGCATGCTACTAAACGTTTGTTTGCTAGTTTTCCGACTGTTGTTTTTCGAAAAATTTGCAGGGTCTTCCCATGGCCAAAAGCATAAATATGGTATGGGGGCCCCACATCGCGCGAGTAAAGACAAAAAATATATTGAATCTTAGAATAGGCCTATTTAAGGCACCTTTATCATACATTGAGTAAATAGTACTACGTACTGACTATTTACGGGGCCCCCTTGGTTGGGGGGTTCGGGGGGCGCTATAGTTTCGGCACCGGATGCAATAATGCTTAACAAGCGCTTTTTGTGGAGAAGTTATAACGTAATCAAATCACGCAAAAATTAATCTTAAATGAAAACGTGGTAAAGATGAGGGAGCTTTTAAAACAAAGTTTACGGTATTTTATAAGAATGTTTTAATTACACTTCAGATTAAGCTTTGTCAAAAAGAGGGGGGGCAGTGCCCTCCCGGCTACGCCACTGGCGTACTATGCTGTTTTGACGATTGCAGGACTAAGACTGTCCTAGTTTAAACTTATAAAAATATTTCGGGGGGTTGAACCCCCCTCATCCCTTCCCCTAAACACGGCCTTGATACAACCCTATTTCTAATATAACATTTTCTTTCGCGCAGACCATACTAAAAATCAGACGGATTGATTTGCGTTGCGTTACAGCATAGATTCTACACTTAACGCGTAGAATCTGTGTGTATCATACACGTAAGTGTAGTCTCTATGGTTACAGCAATGGCCCCTTTTGTAATCATCGCATCCCAGTTGCTGAGAAACCAAGGGTCAGTGCGAAGAACAAGAAATAAGGTACCCTGGTACCGTATTGTAGACAGGGGGCGACTCCTAATTTATCATAAACAAAAATTGCTCTTTGTAACTGTTTCTTTAAACATGGCGGTTTCAACTTCTTATTAGCTTAACACCAATCAGCATTACAGTCAGCGAAAATTTATGAAAATCGTACTGCTAAACGCAATGCACCTTAAAACAAGCAATAATAAAGGTCTACACAGAACAAAAAGTAAAAGATGCTAAAAAACACAGTAGAATGTCACCGTACCGCATAAGTGCCGTGCCTTGGCGGGCAACATGCCAAAGATCCTGATGTGCCTGCCGTCCTGCTAATGATACAGCTCACAGTACCTTGCGCACTGCGAACAAAAGCACCTAACATGCTGAAAGAACATTAATTTGTAGGCAGAATATGTCATGCAAAAATATCACTATTGTTGATTCAAGATAAAATATCATCAATGTTTTCGTCAAAGAATGATGATTCAATCGCTTTTTCGTCCAAGTCATCATCCATCAATAACGAGGGGGAAAACTGCGACCCGTTGACCACATTCTCGCCTAAAATTAAACAAAAATGTTTCATAACGTAGCCGATACAAACCAATAATTCATTCAATTTTAGTCCAGTGGACCCAGATCGCATTTATAGTCCTATTAGCATGTGTTTCTACCGTGAAAACATTGTTTGTCTGTCGTAAGCCCTTAAAACCTTTCTGAACAAAACAGGTTTTTGTAATTTTTTTTATCAATGAAGAAGGTAATCAGTCTATACCTCCGCTTTTTAACAACTGCAGGCCATTGTTTATATCCCAAAAGTCACTTCTTTGGACCCTTAATTTTCGTTTTTCAGCCAACCGAAAGTAACGGAGAATCACGCTCGAGACGAACCAGAAACTTCTCAACTTTAGCGGATCTACGCTTGCCTTCTTTAATTTTTTACTTTCTAGAAATGTCAGAGTGGAGATAACCAACCAAGCATCCCTAAAACCATCGTATTAAAGACACAACAGGCAGCAGTAAAGTTTGCCCAAGAGTTGAATTAAAGCAACACGAGAGTCAGAGACGACCGTTGAGCATTCGCGGTGCCTTACAGCTGTTGAATCAACGAAAAACCCAAGCGAAATCTTTACAATAGAAATAATTAACCAACCAATGCCATTCTCGGTTAGTAGAGGTTCAAGGTGCTGCTTTGTCGGCATTTTCGGTGAGGCTGACGAAGGAAAAGGGCTGAAAAAATAATACGATTTAACAATTTATTTCAACATGTTCCGAGAGTAACAACTCACGCTGAGAAACAAGAGCTCGACATTACATATGTGCGTAATTAATAAATAAATTGCATAACCAACAACCACGTTTAAAAAAACTACTAACACGGCGCACACCATTCGTGCTAGAAAAATTGGAGGTGGTGTAAGAGCTTGAAATAAACTATCCAACTGCTTTATGCGAAAAAAAATATTTTGTTGAATTTTGAGTTTGCAAACTTTAGCACTTTATTTTAAGTTAGGCCCTTTAAGAGGTAGATTTTACTCAAAATAAAATGAACAACTATTCCTTTAAATTTTTGCTACACAGGATTAAAAACGAAAAAAATGCAATCCTTAATAACAAGGCTGTTTGGTGTTTCATGTTTATTCCTCAATTACGACAGACGTCAAAAAACTGTGCTGAACAACGAGACATGAATTGGTGCTCGTTTAGCAGTACCCATTGTCTATGCTTATGAAACGTTTTTATTATTGTTTCATAGTAAATAATTTCTCCAATAGGCTGATTATTAACTTCACGATAATTTTTGCCTCTTTAAAACGCCATTTTCTTCATGCTTGGTATTTCAGCACCTTAAACGTTTTTGTAAAAACACAATTTTCTTATTAAATGGCGTAATTAGCTACATCTGTTGGATAACAGTTAGCTGGTAAAAAAATCACTTTTGCCCTCTTACTGAGTAAAGATAACTAAAAACATTCCAATACCACCTACTTCGTTCGATCAAGAGTATCAGATGGGTCGCCTTCATAACCGTTTGCTATGTCTCTGTTTAAGGCGTCTTCTAAAAAGTCAAAAAATGTAATTTTTTCATAAACCAATCCAGTAACACACATTTATGTATTCTTACTTTTCTCATTCACTACAATTCCAGGTGAATTGTCAGAGAACCGACGTTTGTCTGATACAAGTTTAGATCCTTTTGACAATCTGTCCATCAATATGGCAATGTGCTTTTTCAACTAAACACAAAAAATATTCAAAGCGATATGCGTAGCGCAGAATCTCATTTCACAAGCACAATTTTTTGCTCTTTGTAAATAAGTAATGTTGCATAGTAGGAAACGTTTTTTAAAGAATTTTGTTTACCGGGCATAGCAGGCTAGGCTAACTATTTCAAAAACTTTGTTCTTCCGGTAATAATCAAAGACGGAGGCTAACGCAAAAACTCCAACTTTTTTATTGACGTTTCGCTCAGCAATTCACGCCGAGCTTCTTCAGAATAACAGGTGCCAGGGTGGAAAATCCAGCCCTGGCAGAGAACAACAAATAGTAGCACTTCTTAAACTGAACTGATAATGGTTAAGCAAAAAGTATGATAGAAATATTGTGAACTGTTGCGTCATAAGGACAATAACTATTAAATAGAATGAATTAACAAGCGTAGAGGTACAAAGACGGTAAAAAACAATTTGGCATGAGAATTACTAAAATAATATGTGATAAACTTGTGGAAGCTTATCACCATCAGACCTGTTCATAACATTGGGTCGGGAGTTAATGAACCAAGCTTCAGAAACAAGACGTTTGGTGTAATTGTTTTCCACCTTCAAAATCTTAGCATTTATCCAATCAATATTGTGTTCAAATTCCATTGCGTGAACGCAGAGGGCAGATTGTTCTGGCTTTTGGTTGAGGGTGGCCCGTTTGTGTTCTGCCAAACGTGACTTAAGGCCTCGTTTCGTCTGTCCAATATAAACAAAGTTGCAATCCAAACAGGGGATTTCGTAGATAATACAGCCAATATCTTCGGAGGTATATGGATCTTTGGGTAATGGCAAAACATGGCGAATGGTATGCACAGGTCTCATGGCAACGTTGACCCCTGTCTCGTTTAAAACTCTTCTAATTTTTTCTGATGTGCCTTGAGCGTAAGGAATAGAAGTGAAATGTTTGTAAGGGGAATCCTGAGAGCATGCCTTCCTAGGCGAGAGAAAAGTGGTCCTGGTAGGAAATCCGTTCAGTTGTAATGTAGAGCGTATGTGTAGTTGCTCACGGTGCTTAAGTTTGTTGTCGGAGATGTGTGTGTTAACGCGATTGAATAGTGTTTTGACCACAGTGAGCTTCTGGTGTTTGGGATGATGTGATGTATAGTGCAAATATCTGTGAGTGTGAGTAGGTTTTTTGTAAATATGAGTGGTGAGTGGTATATCAGTAGTGTTACTCTCATTGCCAACTTTACGAGATACCAAAACGTCAAGAAAGGGGAGAGAGGAGTTTTTTTCGTTTTGCATGGTAAACTGAATACTAGAACAGATAGAGTTAAGATGAGAATGAAATGCGGTGACATGTTCTTTGTCGAGGATGCAGAATGTGTGGTCTACATATCTCAGCCACAGAGAAGGTGGAGTGTGAAAAGTAGTAATGGCAATGTGCTCGATATGTTCCATATAAATGTTAGCGATGATAGGGGAGATGCAAGAACCCATGGGAATACCAAAGGTTTGCTTGTAAAAAGAGTCTTTGTAAGAAATAAGTAATGTTTGCAACTGTATTGGTAAAACTACCAAAAAACGAAATCTATTTCCCAAAAAAAGTCCAGATGTTATCTCATAAACTGAAATCACGAACATAATCCTGCAGTTACTACAGGAATACACGATAATGGGTACTTCATTTACATCAGGGATGGCGAACCTTTTTAAGTGGTAGATCAAATTTAAGGTCGAAGACCGAAAAAAGAAAAAAAAACGTGGGTTAAGGATGAAACAATATTAACGAGGGACTCGAACCAGAGGCGGATTAAGAGATCGCGGGGCCCTGGGAAGTTAATGTCCAATATTCCGCTCAAAATCGTGTGGAGAGCAAAAAAAAAAGTCATCACGTTCGCGGGCCACAAAATTTTCCAAACTATAAGTGTATGCGTGGGTCACTGAAATGTGCAAGTGGGTCACTTGGCGACCCGCGGGTTAGTGGTTCGCCATCCCTGATCTATAAAATAACGGTGCAAAGAAGCTTACTTTTACAGTGTCTTGAGGAGCCTCTAATAAACTTGCTGATGTGGTAAATGGCTGACCTCCTTCGCTGCGAGAAAGTGTAGTTTTCAACAAGGCAGTGATTGATGAGTCCACCATTTCTTCCCAACCCTGAATGCAGTGAACGTAATATCATTGGTTCAGCAAGAGACCAAGGTGAATTCAAAATCAAATCTTCATTAAACTCGCAGCATCACGCCGCAGTATGTATCTCCAAGGCCAAGCGCCGGGCAACACAGCTCCAAAGCAACGTCGCAGAGGTGGCAAAACTGTATCCTATTTCAACAGACCGGGAACCGAAACCCAAACCTTCCACACTAATAACGATGTCGTTATCACAACGCCCGCCGCCCGGCAACAAATCAATTTTAATCAAATCAACAACACATTAGTTGTGATTTATTTGTGAAAACTTGAAAAGAAGTTTTGATAAAATATCAAGTATTGAAAAACAGCGAAGTTTTTACTATTTTTGGTGGCGTCAGATCTATTATGACGTCATACGTACCACCGCACTCGTTTCATTGTACGTCATATCGGCAGCAAAAGCTGATTGTAGTTGATTTTGTTCTTCTGCGGACTGTTGGCGCCATAAAGATGGAAGTAAGACAAGCAGCCGCGTGGCGCTGCTTAATTTGACGCAACATTGACGTAATAATGCGTCATTGTCTTCGATTGCATCAGCAAGAGCAAGAATCTGCAAGTAAAAAATTATTACCTACCACAGTGGTTTTCAACCTTTCTGGTGAAGCGGAACCCCAATGAAACATCCCACAGTAGGGTGTTAACTTTTTTCACTTTTTGTGAATTCGCACGAGTTTATATGATTTACTGGGTACAAATCATCACAGAAACTCGATGCAAGAAGTTTTTTTCTAAATATTAATGTTTCGATACCCTGGGGGGGCCGCAAAGATTTTTCGGGGGACACAAAGCCAACTTTTGACGTAACTCAAAAACTATTGCAGATAGAAAGTCGAGTTTGCAGTCAAACGATGCAGAATCCCTGATTTCCTATCTGCTCTCAATACATTTCTATTGCCTATCTGCAACAGAAAAAATGTTATGAGCAAAAAACTAAAATTACGAACATTTTGCCTACCGGTATGTAACGGTGTAAACCTAGCACGACTATCATGACATCACACAGACTATGATATCACCATGCTTTCGCAAGACTTTCAAGAAATTAGGTTTTTGACATTCGAGCAAGAGCAGGATTGATTGTGTGTAGCTGAGCAGTGAGCAGGAGAGTCGAGAATCAAGATGAGCATAAAAGAACTGATGAAGGAATGTGAGTTTGCGCAGGAAATGAAGGATCACATTTTACCGAATAAAAAGGAGGTTATTGGGCACTATTTTTATGTCCAAAATTTGCTAATGGTTACCAAAAAAGAATACTTTAAGAAGAGACCACCATTTTATATTTGCAAGATAGAATTATCAAGAACTATTCAGAATTTATGGAGCAAGAGCAGCCTGCCGACAATTGGTCAAAGGTCCGTCGAAACAAAATTGAAGAACTTGATTACTGATTATGCGAAGGCTAACGCCAAACAAGATGGAATGCCAAAATTAGAATTGGTTAATTCGACATTTGCTCATGCAAGTGTCTTTATCGACACCCTCTTTGGCAATACGAAAAGATCAGTTGCAGCTGTTCCCCGAGTTACAGGATTCCGTCTTCAGGTAAGATTGGCTGTTACCAAGGTTTTATTAATGTTTACTGCTTACCCATAAAGTTAGAGTTTTTGAGAGACCAAAGAGGTTGTCGTAAAATGAGTTTGGGACAGCGAGAATGGTTAGGTACAGCGCGTTACTTGACTGCAGCTGCCGATGCCGAAAGAAAGAAATCGCTCCTTAGCTTCCATCTACATCTCAGCCGTGATCGACGTCATTTTTAAATAGGTCACAAGTTTTGTAGACTTTTTCTCTGCATTAACCTACGAAATTGAGACCTAGAGTTTGGAAGACGATGAATACGATTTGTACGCACCTCCCCCCAAAATCAACAAGCTCTACAAGAAAAAGTTCCTCACTTATTCACGAAAGCTAACTGCAAAGATGCTGATAGAACAGATGTCAGCATTAGAAAGCAGCAAGTGTTGGTCAATAACACAGTAAAAGCGTTAGGATTTAAAAAAAAAGTGAGCAGCACAGCTGTTTTCAAAGCTCGAGAAAGACATAGGTGAGCTTCTATAGCTTCTAGGCCAATCAGCGCGACTGTAAAATAGTTGATCACTTTGCGCGTACACCTTATTTTTAGATCGGCAGTAATCAAAGAAATATATCACCAAATTTTTACATTTTTAAGAGTATTTTTTTCTGGACAAGTTAACTTGAAGCAAATTGTGGAACAAAAATATGGCTCTAGGGGAGTCCGGGGGCATGCTTCCCGGATAATTTTTGAAAATGTAAATGCTGTAATGCCCATTTTAGCGCTTTTCGAGCAATTTTTACGGCAAATTTTGCTTAATTATTTTCACCCCTAACCCAAAGTTCTTCACCAAATATGATAGATTTTTTGCTCATCTTCGATTTATACGTGCTTAAGGCGTAAGGATCACTGTCATCAGAAAAGTTCTAAGAAATGGAAGAATTTTAAATTGTTTTGATCAAAAATATTGTTGACAATTTTGGTTGGGGGGGGGGGGAATGCATGCCCACATCCCCCTCCGATCCGACCCTGGTTGTAACTTATACTTCAAAAACTTAGTGCAAACCTTAACCAACAGTGAAGTATGCTTTGTTGCTCAAGAAATCTCTTTATTCACTGAAACAAAACATGAATTCCACACAGAAATACTAATTTGCAACAACTATATGCCTTTTTGTGTACACTTATCCGGATCTTGGCCAAACCCTTGATACAGCCTTCGGTTTGAGTTCTATGAAGGGAAGCGGTAAATAGGGGTTTCGGTTTACGTTCCGATTCGGTTCGACGCCCTGATTTTAAATTTTTCAATAAAAGTAACGAAAGTCCGTAATAGGGTTGCATTTACAAAAAAAAAAAAAAAAAAATGGTATATATATTTTTGCTAAATCACGTTTTTTGCTCATAACATTTTTTCTGTTGCAGATAGGCCATAGAAATGTAGTGAGAGCAGATAGGAAATCAGGTGTTCTGCATCGTTTGACTGCAAACTCGACTTTCTATCTGCAGTAGTTTTCGAGTTACGACAAAAGTTGGCTTTGTGCCCCCCGAAAAATCTTTGCGGCCCCGCAGGGTATCGACACATTAATATTTAAAAACAAAACTTTTTGCATCAAGTTTCTGTGATGATTTGTACCCTGTAAATCATATACACTCGTGCAAATTCAAAAAAAAAAATGAAAAAGTTAACACCCTAATCCCAGACTCGAGGAATCTCAGTAAATAAGTAAGCAAATGCTGCCTGGGCAACACAGCTAAGAAGAAATGTCGCAACAGCGGCGAGCCGTTGGCGACACTTCGCCGATTTGATCGGCCCGGGAATAGAACCTCAGACCTTCTGCACCGACAGCGTACTCTTAACAACTCAGCTAACCGGTCGGTTCTGTGAATTAAACTTTCCAATTTAACTGAACCCAGCTCTAAATTGTAAACTTGCGAAACCCCCGGACTGTGCTGGCGGAACCCTGGGGCTCCGCGGAATCCCGGTTAAAAATGACTAGCCTACTGTGTGCAGAGGTGCACGACAAAAAGCGAGTGAACCCCCGTACTCCTTCCGGGGTAAGGAAAACGTTATAATTCAAACAGTGCAAACTGAAGAAATTGGTGACTATTCAAATACCTTTTTTGATTTGCACATTAATAAAAGCGATTTGTCGTTTCCTACAACGAGGGCGGAAGCTTCGGTATCTTAACCAGTGAAACTTATCCAGATGAATCTGACTTTCTCGTGTATTTTAGCAGTAGTAAAATTTGTGTGTAAACCGTTATTACCAAAGAAAAATAAACTCTAACTCTATTTTATAAAGCAAGAAGTAACAAACCGCTCTCTAGCTTTTCAATAGGTTTGATTTTAATAAAAAGTTACACCATGAACTTGTGTGGCACAAATTCAAAGCGAACTACTTAAAAATTAACATGGTGATAATCCAATTATTTTGGAAACATTACCTGGGTGTGAGTGCCCAAAAGCAGGGTATCCAAGCCATTGAGTGATTGAGGTGTCTTGTCTTTGAATCTGGTAAGTAACCTTCGCTGGATGGTGCGATACTGATGAGTTCTCTGCTCGAGCAAAGCTCTCATCTCACTGGCAGCTTTTCTCAACTGCAAAGCACGTTGGCAAGATGGTAAACATAAACATCACACAACTATAAAACTAACTTAGGTAATGAGTAACAGAAATTTAAACAAAGTTTTTCAGGGCTACCGACACTACACACGACATTCTTGATGGTGAAAGCTGAGTCCATGTTATCAAACGAACTCACAAATTTAGTAAATGCGAAAATAAGAAAAATCAAGTCTAACTAAACGAAAAAAATTACTATTCCTACATGTATGGGATGTTTTTGTTTTCTAAAAGCAACATGAAGAGATTAAACAACCTGTTTCGCGTAATAGTTAAAGACATCACTACCAGCGCCGAAGGTCTTGCTTCGATGAAAAAAAAAAAATCGAACACGATGTCTGCGACATTTCTTCGGAATGCGAAGCTGAGTTGCCCGGGCGCTCAGCGGCGGAAAGGAGCCCCATCGCTCGTTCCACGCTTCGGCGTAAGATAGCGAGTATAATGAAAATTGGATTTTTTTTTTTGAAATTCATTCATATTTACCTGAAAGTGTTCATCGATCATCGGGACATATTCCTCCAATGCCGGAGAATCTTGACTTGTTATGTAAATGTCGGGAATCCGTTTGCGGAGTCGGTAAATCAGTTCATCCACAAGAAGCCATAATCCGTAAAATTCCTCACACTGAATTCGATAGCGACCTGAAAAGAAAAACTGTTTCCGAAACAAACTGAAGTAAAAATAGAATTTGACAACTAGCGCGACAAAAAACACAACTTTTAAAACCAGATAAAATGAACAAACATGGTGGAACAATGGTGAGATCATTATATTTTCTACATACTTGCTGACTTTGATGTCAGTATCGTTCCCCTCACACCATTCATATAGGAAAATCCCATGCAATTTGGTCCACTGTGGTCGCAGCAAAAATCTAAAGCAGTTAAAAGAGTTTGAAAACCTTTTCTTTAAGCGAAATTACATTCAATTTTTTACGGGTAAAAGTAATGTGAGAAAAAATTGCACTAAATTATGTCCAAAATGGGTAATGCTAAGAGTAAGATAATTTTACGAAAACAGATTTTGCTAAATTATAGGCCACGTCTACAAAATGTAAAAACAAAGTCAAAGGAGAAGCAAATAAAAAAAATCAAACCTTCATTATACTCGCAGTGTTAGGCCGAGCTTGTAACGAGTGGCGGGCCCATCTCCGCGTCTTAGCGTCTGGGCAACAAAGTAACGTTACAGCGGTGGCGAGGCATTTGCAACAGTGTCCGATTTGACCAACTCGGGAATCGAACCAAAAACCTTCCGCACCGATAGCGATGTCTTAAACCACTCCGCCAACTAGCACATCAGAACAAAGACAAGTAAGAAAATTGATAAAAATACATTACCAAGGCATACAAAAATCAAAGCAACGTAGGATACAGTTTACACAAATGCAGAGAGTAGAGCTGGAATACAATAAAATCATAGACAACCTGAAAACAAATCCATAAGATTGACGCAAGCTCTACTGGAATCAAGAGTCATCTTATGATCTAGTTTCTTCACTGGGGCACTAGGAGAGGCCACTAAAGTAAGAGGTAGACGGAATTCGGTGGTCAAGACCTGAGGAATACCTTTAAAAACAATAGTAACATAATTTTTAGAACACAAGTTTGTCATTAATTTACTTACCATTTATTTGTTTGTAATAAACAAGCAGTTTATGGCTTAAGGAAGATGGGGGGAGACGGTCTTCAAGAAAGAAGGAGGCACGGACAACGGGAGGATAATCTTGATCCACTAGTAATTAGTAATACATATCATTAAGAAAAATGGTACATAAGCTCAGGCTAAGTGTAGAAAACCAGAAATCTTTTAAGTTTCTAACTTCGTACTGGTAGGTCGTGTCTTCATAGCACTGGCGATGCTCAGATGCTGGAAGCGGTCTGAACGTTCAATACGACGGTCCAGAAACATATTTTGCTCAAGAGTCACAAACGAACCAGTCGGTTAGCTCAGTTGTTAAACGTATCGGTGTCGAGGTCTGGGGTTCGATTCCCTAGCCGGTCAAATCAAAAACTGTGTCGCCAACGATTCGCCACCGCTGCGATATTTCCTCGGAGCTGTGTTGTTCAGACTCTAAGACGTGGAGATGGGTCCCGTCACTCGTCAGACGCTGAAGCGTAGTAGCCTACTGCGAGTATAATGAAAATTTTTCTTTTTATTTTTGTCACAAACGATATAGTTAGACATGTTTCGCAAACCAAATTTACACAAGGCAGTTGGAATACACTGTCGCACCTTACCCTTCTCATCAATCTTACGTCTTTTTCCTTAAAGCTAAAATAAATTTGCAAGCAAACAATTACTGCACGTGAATGGATCGCATTAGTCGGAACAGAGTTGATTTAAAAAAAATCAATATCCCTTAGCAAAAGCATACTACTGTCTAACTCACTGATCGTAGGAAAACAAGTAGTAGAGATGTTGGAAGTTAAAGGTTTATGAACCGGTATGCTGACTTGGACATCATTGACCCGACGGTTCACTTTAAGAATAACCTAAACAAAGCGAAAACAAGAAAAAGTAACATAGTAGTTTGCTTCCACACATCGCATTACTGAAAATTCGATTTCTACAGCGCTCATACTACTCGATCACTTTTTCAACTAATCTGCGGCTACACTCGAAATGGAAAACTTGATACACGTCAGCTCAGTTGCTAAGCGGGAGGTTTGGGTTCCATTCCCATGCCGGTCAAATTGGCACAGTGTCGTCACCGTTGCGACGTTTCATCGGAGCTGTGTTGCTCAGGCGCTAAGCCGCGGAGATGAGCCCCGCCACTCATCACACGCTTTGGCGTGGCGTAACACCGCGAGTATACTGACGATTTGATTTTCTTTTTTTTTTTTTTTTTTGACATACATTATGCTAAAAAAACCATAAGGAACCAAAATATTCTAGGAGGACATTGCGGCTTCAAGTTAATTGCGGCAGATTCTTACTTGCATTGATATCGATGGCATTTCTTGGCCGATTGCACCAGAGCGTTGGCTTGCGACCTAAAAAATCATTGATGACATGCGCAAGTGATAAACTAAACATAAAATTATATTTGACTAATGGTAGGTTCACTTCTACAAAATTCAGCTAGCTCTACAATATACCTGTACACTAGTAAATCATACGCACTACATCAGTGGTTCCCAACCTTTCTTTAGTCACGGACCCCTTTCAACTTATTCTTAAGCTTACAGACCCCTACATTTTTATGACCAACCTTAAACAAATAATTGGGTGAACTACGCTCACTTTTGCAAATGCTAGCAAACTTTAAATGTAATATTGTAGACCAGGGTTTTTCAACCATTTTTTGCTCATGGCCCACTAAAATGATAAATAATGACGGTGGCCTGACAACTTTAACTAAAAAGCACGAAGTGAACATAATGACATGATTAAGGAATGCTGATGTTGCTTTCTAGTCAAGCTCTGTGGCCCTCTGAAAACAGTGCCGTGGCCCACTACTAGGCCATGTCCCATAGATTGAAAACCTCTGTTGTAGACAGAATTAAATCATTAATAGCTCAAATCATAAATGCTACATTCAAGAAGCACTAGAAAAGCAACTTTAAAGAATACAGGCCTGGTGCAATTTAATGAGAAGTCTGTTGTTGTGTTTTTCGCACCAAAACACTGAACTATGGTCAGCGGGTTAGCGATTACACAATATTTAGCCAAATACGGTAACAATTCAACCTACTGTCCTACATTACTTTTGTACGTAAAAATTGCTTCCTTGTGCCTACATTACCAAGAAATTTCAATGTTGTAGATTAATTTTGTCAAATGCCAATGCACTCGCGGATCCCAACAAGCTTTTCACGGACGCCTTGGGGGTCCGTGGACCCCTGGTTGGGAACCACTGCACTACATAGTGTATGCAATAGGCTTTTAGCGAGTCATTATTCAACTGGGTAACAACAAAATAAAGCCGTAGAAAATAGCCTGCAATGAAAAGCAATGTCCAACTGAACAGTAGCTCAGTTAAAAAAAGTGTACAGAAAGGGTTGATCACTCTATGATTCTCCTTCCAGCAATCCAAAACCACAATTTATTTTACTTACTGATTGTTTGTCAAGAGTTTTTGGAATTTGAAGAGAAACTTCTAAATCATTTTTTGGTTTTTTCTGACGTAGCTCATCGCCTGGAGAAAATTACATTTTCACTACAGGCTGGCACGGTTTAACGTACCAACATCGAATCAAACTAACTTATCCTCTGCAGCGTGGTTAAGAGAGTTATCACAAGCGCTACTTTTCAGGCTCATTAAACCATGACCACTCTGGGTAGTGATTACGATCAAACGTAGAACCAACTCATGTTATATCGTGTAGCGCAAAACTATCAGTGCCACAGTGTTTTTTTAAATCGAACTGAATCAATACAATGACAATATGACAATATTAATCAAAAAAATAAAGCCAAAGCGCCTTTTTTTACTCATCAATCTATTGCAAAAGTCTCAGTTTTCGCAAAAAAAGTTTAAAGCGTATTCACACCAGGACTTAACACTATATAACCATCATAGTTTGAAAACAGAGTTTATTACCATCACGACGTATTTTAGTAAGCCATGATTATGATGAGTTATTTTATATATAGTGCAGTGAAAAGCAAAATTAAAAGCGTGGGTCGAGTTTCAAAGGTTCCATACATTATTTACTTCATTCACCTGAAATGGCCAGATGGTCAGCGATTGATTTTTTCGTTTGACGTAGTTCAGTGTCGACCCAATCATTTGTCATGTCCCGTTGCTTTGACCGGGGTAAAGTGAGCATAGAAGGAGAAGTACCGAGATATTGACATGATAATTGACATTCGTCTGTCACCATAACCATCATCCCCTCAAAACCGCTAAAATAAACCAATTGTTAGTATTTGATTTCTCATTTTCACATAACCCAAACTTACCAAAAATTTCCGGTTTGAACAACCACTGGTACTTGATCTAATTTTGCAGCCCATTTAGTGACAACCCCATCAAACACTAGTAGCTGTTTGGACTGAGTACATGCTATCGTGATAAGATGATTTTCTTGAGGAGAGGCAAAGCTTTTGACACAGGACAGTGTATCTTCAAACTTTTTAGCAAATTCCAGTTTACCAGTTACATCCACGCAAAATAGAGAGTGTTCTCCTGAATAAATATCAAAGTTTAACCAGACATAACGTATATATTTTCAAAAATATGTAGACAAAATTTACTTCAAAATAGATTAAATTTTACGAGAAAACAACTCACCTAAAACAACTATCAACGGCTTATGATTCTCTGGAAACTCAACTACTTCAATCTCCAACGCATATTCTCCAATATTACAAGCCCAATCAGTCTAAAAAATTCAAAGCAGTTGATATGCTAAATTACGGCAAGTAACATTCAACAAATTCACTAACCATTAGAAGAAGACACAAATGTAAGCATTAATGCTCCAGCAAAAATGGCTTGAAGACTTTTTGCTTACAGCGTATGAAAGGCAGTACAAAACACTGCTGCTGATGACAGCTCCATCGATGTTGTCGAAACGTTTAGTTTTAAAAATTAGTGCTTACAGTTTTTGACCATGATAGTTTCTAACTAATCGCGGTTCAGAAATTTCCTATTTGTAAAAGCAATCATTTCTACCGATCAGTATGTTTCGAGTTCAGAGTATTAAAAGAAAAAAACTGCTTGCGGTCTTTAGGTAAGTGCCTGTGATCCACAGTTTGAAAAACAGCAGTTTCCTGAGGCAACAAAACTAAAGATAAAAAAAATGCGATAACAAACTATACATAATATTCTTACCTCAATCTTTTTTCCTCCTATTACTGCATTATTTTCATCAACTTTTACATCCGAAGCAACAGCAAGAACCTGATAACTACAAAAATGCATTAAAGCAAATCCGCGGTGCTTAAATCGGTAATGACATCTTCACACCGAATTCATGCTGCATATGTTTCAAGACCAAAGAAGACATTAACCATTCTGTAATCTTAGGAGCAAAAAAAGAAGAAAAAAAATTCACAAAAACACTCCCAAAACTTTAAAATAAGACCAGAATTACAAAAACTATCATGCATAATGGAGGAAATCTCACAACACAATCAACACATCACTTTCAAATTCCTTACCTATAAGCTTCAAGCATGTAACTTGATGATACTGTCAAAATTGAATCAGAGTGGGCAATGTATGCAAGTGGGCCTGGCAGTAAAAAGTTGGGAAGAAATCGTGTAAAAGCAAATGTTTCCTGTTCAAAAACTGATAATGCACCATCTAGTGACTGCACACAGATAAAATCGCGATCTAAAAACAACATGAAGATCAAGAGCAAGAGAAACAAGATAACAAAGCTCTTTGTGACCCTATTTACCTTTAACACTACCAAATGGACCGCAAATCATATTGGCAGCAGAACGATTGAGCTTGTGCTGATAAATTTTTTGCATCTTCATTTCATCCTCTTGCTGTCCGGTAGCCCTTGTAAACTCGTACATACAAAGTAAACGAGGATGTAATACAGCAAGATAAACACCCTTATTCACCCTGTAAATACATCAACCTTGAATTATTTAGTGTAAAAAAACAGCTTCAAATGCATTAAAAAAAATTCCCCCTAGGTTCCCTACTACACACGATTTGTAAGAGAGATTTATTCCACTTAAAAATTAGGCTCAACTTTACCATACAATAACTATTACTTTATGAATACTAATAGCTGTAACCTTATATGAGGGCACAGCAACTTGCCCCTCATTCTCCATCATGATAATTGTGGAATTAACCAAGGTCTAGCAGAAAAGCGTTCCAAACACTTAGTTGTACATATGTTCATACACCACTTGTTTGGTATACTGTACAAGTTCTTAAAGCCCACCTAAATTATAATTAATACACATAAGCTTATCCAACACAACTTGTGGTGTAAGACTATTAATGCTGTGGCCAGTAGCCATGCAAAGCAATAACATTTTTTCGGTCTTACTAAACATTGCAAAGGACTAAAACACCACAAAGGGCGACAAAGGACCTCACATTGATGTACTTAACACTGCAAAGAACGACAAAGGACCTTCAATTGATCTACTAAACACAGCAAAGAACAACAAAGGACTTGGAATCATACCATAACAAAGAACTTTAAATTAGGGTTAGGTTAAGGTTAGGCTAGGGTTAGGTTAGGGCTAGGGTTAGATTAGGGTTAGGATTGTAGGGTCCTTTCTCATACTTTGTGGTGTTTAGTACATCAATTTGAAGTCCTTTGTCGTCCTTTGCGGTGTTTAGTAGGACCTACATTTTTTAAAACATCTCATGTAGTTAGAGATAAAAACTAGTTTCAAATTCTGAACGATCTGGAAATGTACAATGCTGCAAAAGGTTTTAAAAAGTCAACAGAATATCAAATTTAGCAGTGCTTACGGCATAAATCGTCCAGTTTTAATTTGTAAAATTGGAAGTTGCAAATCTGCTTCCAACAAGCAATCATGTAAACCTGCTGGTTCTTTCGAAGGTAGATACACGTGAAGTAAACCACTGTAATTCCCAAGAATAATTTTATCTGCATGAAAAAATACATCAAATAAATGTTTAAAATGAAAATGAAGTATAAAAAATTGTAGTTGCAAAAACGGTATATATATACCGACATGTACCGGTACTTTGTATTTAAAAAAGCATATTCAGTAAAAATGTAAACAAACGCACTGGTCATTTTCTAAAACAACCGGTCGTTAGCTCAGTTGCTTAGCGCACATGCTATTGGTGTAAGAGGTCTGGGGTTCAAATCCTGGGTCAATCAAATCGTCAGAGTGTCGCCAACGGTTCACCACCGCTACGACGTTCCTTCGGAGCTGTGCAGCCTAGGCACTAAGACGCGAAGATGGGCCCTGCCACTCGCAACACCCTTCGACATACACTGCCAGTATAATGAAGATTTGATTTTTGATAAACAGCAAAAGAAACAAAGCAGTTTGGAGACTAGGTCTACATGACAAGCTTACTTTCTACAACCATCTCAAATGGATGAAATGTAACTGTGTCTGGTGTAGAACATAACAGCTCCAGATACACCAAAAAACAAACACTCTTCACAGGATTTTTAAATTCAACTACTAGTGCAATAAATGTAAACCGTTAATCTACTTTAATAGCTTGTAACCAAACAGTAAATAAACAAAAACTAACAAGGATATGAGGCCTATTACCGTATATACCCGTGTATAAGTCGAGTTTCTGGGACCCGATTTTAAGGTAAAATTTCAGGGGTCAATTTATACACGGGTAATGTTTTTGGACATGTTGCTGCTGAGTCGAGTTGTACGTGGTATGAAAAGAAAACTCCATTATTATCGGTACTTTATTACCATACATCATTAATACTGGCATACATGCAATACACAAATATGTTAAAGTACACGGTATACGGTAGCAAACATGTGATTGCTTAATGCACGTGTTAAATTGTTCAATCAGCTACCCGATTTGTGCTTGAAGTTACTAGTAATTATTCCAAAATATTCGCAAATAGTCGACTTATACACGGGTAATACCTTTAATGATGCAATTTCTTGTCTTAAAATGCCTATCGACTTATACACGGGGTCGCCTTCACGGGTATATACGGTATATGGATTCACATGAGGCGCCAATAAACAGAATGCTAGTATACCTTCAGACCTTGGACTATGGGTATAGTTTGAAATTAGCTTTTTGTGTCAAGGTTTTCTTCCAAGCAGAATGATGCGATTGCTCTGGTACAATGCTTTGCATTCATAATAACTTATGCAACCATTTAGTCAAGGTTCTCATTAAGCTAATACTAGAATGCCAAAGGGAACCATTTAAAAATCAATTTTGATGCACACATAGCCAAAATATACTGATAAATGCAGTTTTGAAAAACATAAATTTCACAGAAACTCAGTTAATAGCAAGAAATTAGATTCTTTACCTAAACCATCTTCTGCATTGTCAATGTTGGCGACACACAAACAGCCTGACCCACATTCACCAGGTTCAGTGCGAGAACACTTCCACCATTCATTTACTTGAAACAGAGACATTGGTAATGTTTTTGGCTCTTGAAATGCAAGATATTAATCAGATTCTCCTCTCTAACAAATCAACGTACAAGAATTACTGGTATGTGCAGACAAGATTCAATGCCTACCGGTACCGGTAAGTCTACACTAACCAGCTAACTTATCTCTATTTACCGGTAACCAAATCTAATCCAATTCCACATTTCTGAAAATCACCTGTATGCAGTAATACGATAGACAACCAGGGTGTCATCTAGAGAAAGTCGTCTGCGTACAGAATAACTCATCTAGGTAAGGCGACAAAAGACGTGGAAGGCTTACTCTAGATGAGACCCGACTACCAGTACAACACCAAGTTAATATAATTCCAACATGCTCTCAGTTAATTATGCTGAAGTTTGTTTCTAAATTAGTAGCATAGCCTAGTGGCCCACCACCACCACAGTAGGGTACTGATCAGTTGATTGTTGGGCCTAGGCTATTTGGTTTCATTTTGCATTGGTTATTCGGGGCTTGTTTGAATTAAGACGTGGTTCGGGTACGGGGTTAGGCTCTAACCCCTACTAATAACTCACTAGTACCCCTAGCGGTACTTGTGCTCGTGATATATCCGCCTGTTATACCGGTAAGAAGGCCTAGCAAGATGCAGTTTAATTCAAACAAGCTCCAGTTACAGGGTTAGTCTACTAGGCTAGTACACACTGTCTGAGATAATATCAGGTGCTTTTGCTTTTTTACTAACTCAAGCAATAGCACAAAAATTAGCGGTAATTGATGCACTTGAGCAACTAGGTCTGCGCTAGGACTGCGTAAGCTACACCAGGCTAGTGTTACCGGTAACCGGTGCTTGATTCATACTGAGTTTTTTTTTATTTTGGTTTACCTGTTGCCATTCCAATTTCTAGTCTAGATTAAATTGTTGCGCCGCTTGCGGAAAAAATTATTACTGAAATGAAAGGAGTGCAGTCTATGAACAGAACAAGTTTACTTCGACTATGAAGGTACAAAAACGCATACTTATCTTCTGTCTAACGCACAAACCGGAGCAATAGAAATTGAAAACAGCACTTACTTTTGGTACCGACTCACAATTTCTATTTATACGGTGTATTCACCACAAAACATGCCGAGATTAATTTTATAGACTGGCCCTGGCTGTAACATGGGGTCCAAGAGGAGCGCCTGGGCTTTCACCTTCTTTAGATCAAACCACTTGCTGCCTGAACTTGAACTTCAGAGAATCACCAAAGAAAAACCAATAGAACAACTTTGTATCAATTGATCGAACAAAAAACTTTCACGGCGATATAAAATCAAGGGGGAAGTAGGTAGGGAAAGGTAGGTAGGTTCAGGTAAATCAGGTAAAGTAGCAAGGGATTCCAGTCTTGCAAAGGCAAAAAACAACTGAAAGTTTCTCGGGTATAAAATAACTTAAAACTGCGCCGTGTAGAGATATATCTTTAAGCATAAAAAAGACGTTTTTTCACCAACTGAATTTAATAAAATTAAACACATGACTGACCACACCAGGGCGGGCGCCAAGGGGGGGGGAGGGGGCCTGGCATCCCCAATTGACATGCTTGGACCCCTAATTTACAACCTTACTCTTTTGAAGACAGCGGCTAATGGGATTAATTCCAAACTTTAGCTCCCTCTGATAAACGCTTGGCCCCCCCTACGTCGACTGCTCTGCCGTCGGCTCTGAACCACAAAGTAAAGCGACAAGTGCACAGCACGTGACCAACAAAATAAAGAACCATCTAGAACAGTGAACTGCTCGCGGCTCGCTAACATCCTAACAACACAGTCGAGACGGTGCTAACAGTGTAGCGCTCTAGCTAATTAAAATGCGCTGAAAGAAAAACATGTGACTGCAAGGTCAAGAACTAAAACCAGAGTTCGTTTCCAAGTCGGTGCTGTAACAATTAGAGCATGCATTTGAGAACTTGCAACTAATGCGGCTTTATACTTAATGCAGGCATTACCAAGTGTGCACACTTTTAGCCGAATCATTGAAACATGGTTGGCTTTAATCTGCGAAGCACTAAGTTTATCTGTATAACCAATACTGCTCTTGTGCTTTAGTTTTTCTTTCTTTGTCGATTGGATCTCGCCAGTATCATTCATCCACTCATACTATCGCTACTACCACATTGATCCTGTCCTCACCTAAAGAAACAGTTACACTGCTCTACGTATCTAAAAGGCTAGGTGAAATACAGTGCCTACATGCTCATCAAAACATGCCATTTCACAATGATGTTGCAAAAATGAGCGCTTTGAACCAAATCTACAGCCGCGTCAGTTTAATATCTTTAATATCAATAGTGTAATACACGCCAGGTCAACAAACTGCAAAGAATACTGAGTTTATTTAACGCCTTCGTTCGTTTAAACATAAATATATTAAAGCACTGCAATGGCGACTTGCAACATTACGTACATAAATGGAACTAAATAAAGCTAGACCTATCTACAGTACTGGCATGATAGGCAAAATCCACGGTTCACGAAGGGTCATCATCGGGAGCCAAAACACAAAACAACGTGCTGAAACTGCCGCCAACACTTACACCAAACGCATAATAATTTCTTCATAGAGTGCAGACTGCGAAGTGTAACAACTACTACATCGCAGAGTCGGACGTTATGCCTGACAAATGCTTTGCTTTATCAAGATATTTCGCGCAATATGCCCAAACCTTCCGCGGAAGATCAGCATTAGAGGTTTTGGCATTGTCTAATACAAGTTTAGTTTGAAGATGCAAACATTTGCGAAATATCTAATCCGAAAAATTCGAGAAGCTGCACGGACCAAAATAACTGCTTAACGCGTTCAATCTTCGTTCGGCATTGGTTTTCGCTTTGTGAAGTAAAAATGAACAAAAAAGATTTTTGACTCAACTGGTATCGGATTTGCGAAGTGTCGAGATCAAAAATACTTTCACGCTCCGAACCGGAGACTTGACATTTCAATGAATGAAACTTGCAATGTTTTAACTCAGTCCGATATACCGTAAGCTCACTGGATCCGAAAAATATCGCCGCAAAACTTTATGCGCGTGTAAGGCGCAATACCACTGTGGAGTACGATGTACTAAACTATTAAAAAATGCAGTTGCTTATGCTGAAGTAAAAGCCTTACGTAAAATAAATCATTATGCAATTTTTGCCAAATGCCGTTTAAAAACATGATTTCTAAAATATCCTTCCGCCTTCCACGCAACAGCCAGGCTTCTTGAACTTGCCGCATTAAATTCAGCTGATTCCTCTTATCAAAACTGCACCGTTCCTTCTGGTAAGCTGGAATTACAGATTCGATAATAACGCAGGTCATTTGTGAAGCGCAGTATATTAGCAGTGAATGATGGAAGGTCCTAGAAATATGCAAAATACTAGTAAGTAGTGCATATCATGACCACAATAAAAAACAAATCGTCCAAGAATAACTGGTTCAAATGGCTTATACATAAAGGCGCGTTTAGCGATTGCGACACGCGATAACACGACTAAAATTATAATGTAAGTAAATGTAAAAGGATTTTGCAGGTTTTCACGTGATCGATGAACAGTAAAATAAAACAAGGTGCGAAAAATTTTGTCGCGTGCCGCGTATCGGTAAACGCGCCTTAAAGCTGCAACCGTTCGGTTAGCTCAGTCGTAAAGTACATCGCTATCGGTGCGGGAGGTCTGAGGTTCGTCAGTCAAATCGCACACACTGTCGCCAAGGGCTGACCACTCACCACCGTTGCGACGTTTCTTCGAAGCTGTGTTGCTCAGGCGCTAAGTCGCGGAGATGGGCCGCGCAACTCGTTAGACGCTTTGGCTTAATACCGCGAGTATAATGAAGATTAGGTTTTGATTTGATTTAAAAATACTACCATGACATACCTCCACTGCTCGAAAAGCTTGAAAGAGCGATTTTTTCTGGTCTTGCGTAATGTTGTCGGTATTTTGAAGGAATTGTTGAATAAAAACGCCGTGAAAAAAATCAAAGTCAACGCTAGCCATGTGATAAACGGTAAGGCATATATCCTCCTGTAATTATATTGCGATAGTTGTAACAAAAGTCAAGCAAATTAACAAACTTCTTACTAACCTGCAACAAATCATGCGACTTTGCAAGAAGAGCTTGAATCAATACGTTCACAAATTGAAAAAGAATTTTTTCTTCGGACAAAATGTGATGTAACTGGTGAAAAACGTTAAGGTTACACTAAAACACATTTAAAATTTGTAACAGGATATTTTCAAATAATGTTGAACAAAAAATTCAACAGTAATTGAGGGAGACCGCAAAGTGAGCTAGCGCTCTTCGAACCAGCAGCCACCCGGTTGTCCAATGTGATCCAGCCGCGAATTGAACCCGTCACGTAGGATCTGTTCCACGCGCGCGGTACTGCTAGACCAGTGGTTCTCAACCTTTTTTCTTTCGTGGCCCATTTTTTGTTGCACAAAAGTTTTGTGGCCCATTAACTTTTTATCCTTCCTAAACGAGTATTTATCCCCAGGAGCGGATCCAGAAAGTAGGGATGTGCCGGATAGCAAATTTGCCGGATAGCCGGATATCCGGCAAATCTAACTTACCGGATATCCGATGCGTCACTATCCGGCCGGATACCGGATAGTAGCACTAAGCCAAAATTAATATTTGGATGATTTTTGTCCACGGCTCCACGCTATCGTTTTGCTCGACTAGTGAGCCATGAAACTATTGCATGAGGTCATGTGACACACAGGAAACTTTCAAAAGCGTTGAGTCATTAAGAATGGACTTCATTACTCTAAGTTGGCCGAATCGGCAACGCGGTCGAGCGGCAGGAGCTCAGTTGATATAATGACCATCTTATTGATCGCTTTTGATTCAACTCCGATCCACGACACTACGTTTGTGTATCAACACGTTTTCAACGCTAAGCTTTATTTTCGAGTAAGAAGAATCATGTTAAAAGTATGGATTTTGGTGAAGAGTGCGCCGAAAATCGGACGCCAAGTCAGTTAGCCACCATAGGCGTCTAATCGGCGGCAGCAGGAACAGTGCTTCCTCATGTCTAATACCGAAAGAGGCAACATGTCCGGCCTCCGCGGTGTTTTCATTATTACATTAAAAGTTGACTGCATGCACATTGCAAGGTAACAGCGCAAAATCTTAGCATTGTTTTCACGAAGTTTTGCGCTCATGCTATGTATCAGGCATGGCGAACCACTGACCCGCGGATCACTAAGTGACCCACCGGCAGACTTCAGTGACCCACTTGTAGTTTCGAAAACTGTAGGAAAAAAAGGTAACGAACATTTACGCAATGAAGAAAAGTTTATCTGCCTATGCTGTGGCGTTGAAGACCTTTTTATTTGCCGTTCACACCCAATAGCCTGTTTGCGGAAAGCTGGGAATTTATGAGATGAACACCTTTTTTTTGCTCTTCGCATAAATTTCGGCGGAATTCGGAACATCGGAAGGCGCGAAGACCTTTTTTATTTTATTTTTTGCTTTCCCAGTTCAAGCCCCTCATCAATATCATTACATCCATGACCCACTTTTTTTGCAGTTTACGACCGTATATTTGACCCACCACGTAAAAAGGTTCGCCATCCCAGTATATATACAGGGAGAGGAAAACTATCAAGCGTGTGGCCAGCGTCAGCGGCGTGATTTTACGAGTAAAGCAATCGAGTTAACAATTACTATTCATTATGTTGATTTTTGCGGTTTTGCGCTTGTGAGCAAGTTGTGATACCCATCGAAAGCAAACTTCAAAAAAGTTCAAATCGTCATTATACTCGCGGTATTACGCCGAAGCATGTAACGAGTGGCAGAGCCCATCTCTGCGCCTGTGCAACACAATTTCGAACTCCGAAAAAAAAAAACAACAACGTCGCAACAGTGGCGAGCCTCCCACATCGATAGCGATGTTTTTAACCCATACGCTAAGCGGTCGGTAAAAGGCAAGTTTGAATTTGAATTTTCACTTCATTTGCGCAATCATCAGAGCTACTAAAAAAAGAAAGGTTTATAGTTTATAAATACCATAAAATCGCTGCAAAAAATCGATCCTGCAGTAAATCTGCGATGATGGGTGAATTATGTCAAACTTTTAACACAAACAGTCAATTGATGAACTAAGGACGCTGAATTAAAGACTTCAACTTACTTAGTGTTATAAAACCGCACAACATTTAAAAGCAGAACTACATCCATTACAACGCTACTGGTACCTTGAAACGTCGTTTTTTGAACGTAGAAAACAAAGTTTCTATAAAAATTCTCTCCCCCTTGCCGTTTGCCTTCGAGAAAAAATCACCACGTATGTCGGCTGCGCATTGCGTTTGTTTGTTTTTTTCATTTCGAAAAAAAAAAAAACGAACGTGCAAGTTATAGGACAGAAGACGGGCTTCAAATGTAAATTTTTTGCATGGTCTTCACGGTAGACAACGGTGGTGATCATCGAAATTATACCGTCTCGGTTTGATGCCGATCGATTACTGCCTACTGCTACACCATTGAAGTGGTTTTCCTCATGACAAAACTCGCAGCGCCGAAAAAATACACTCGTAAACTAAATTTAAATCCACTTGATATAAAAAATTACCAACGCAGTCTAAGGTTTGGACTCGGTTCTACTTTTTGTAGAGAGTCCAAACAAAATTAAAGTTTTCAAACTTGTACCAAATTTTTTCACATAGATCGAAAAGGTAAATTTTATTTTTACCAAGTCTACTCCACGCAATTTTCCTGAACTTTGAAAATATCCGGTATCCGGCCGGATAGCGAAGTACTACCCGGCCGGATACCTCAAAAAGCGCCGGATAGTGCTGGATATATATCCCGTATCCGGCACATCCCTACCAGAAAGTTTTGATGGGGGGGATGAAATTTTGAATTAGGTTGAATGTTAACTAAATACAAAGACGTTCAGACGTTTAGTCCCGGAAACGGGCGTAAATAAGCCTTTTTAAAATGTTTCATATCAGGGGCGTATTTAGAAAAATTTTCAAGGAAGGGGTATCAAATTTCGTCACTTTTTCAAGCATAGTTTTTTTCCAGCAGAGTTGAGTTCAAGCAACTTAAGTAACAAAAACGACTCTAGGGGGGTCGCGGGGCATGCCCCCCTGAAAATTTGCATACTGTAATGGCCATTTTAGTGCTTTTTGAGCAATTTTCAGGCAAATTTTGTGTATAGTTTCGGCCCCTGATTTTGAGTACTTTACCAAACATACCATTTTCGCCCAGTTTAGATCATGCTTGCTTAAGGCGACTCAGGCATATTTTTATGAAGAGGTTCAAAATTATGGCAAATTATTATTTAGCCAAAGAATGGTGGAAAATGGCTGGTGGGAGGGAATGCATTGCCCCATATCCCCTTGGATCAGCCCCTGTTTATCCCTTCAACTTGCAAATTCAGCCTTAGGGAGCCAAGTGGCTTGCTTTGAGAATCACTCTGTAGTTGTAGCCGCTTAAAATCTAAGTTTATACATGACGCGATAGAAGGCATTGATTGCATCACGCCACCAACACAACGAGAAATAAGTTCTATTAAATCGCCTAGGTTAGTTTCACAATCTTTCCACGAAACTACACACTATTAATTGAATAATTGAAATGAAAATTATCTCTCTGTAGCAAAAAAAAAACAGCAGCGTCATTCATTGTTACTACCGTCAAAACTACTACACAAACACAAAAGTGTAAACTTAACCATAGTGACACAAATGAAACAGAATTTTTCCATAAATCTAGCAATTTTTTAAAAAGTTCTGTGGCCCACCTCAAAATGTTTCCATGGCCCACTGGTTGAGAACCACTGCGCTAGACCATGTCGAAAAGTAGAGCTAACCGCAAAGCAAATACAGTTAACCGCACAAGCAAGAGCAGCAGCATCTAATAAAAAGTGCACCCATAGGTAACGGAGGAGAAATCGTAACTTGGTCGTTCGATACAGCGAGCTGGTGAACAGAACAACTATTTCTTAAGATCTTCTTCAAACGCACGTAAAGTGCTTGCTTCCTCGGTGTTTAACGCTTAAGCAGCTGGCCAGAGTTCCCAATGTTTTGTTGTCACACTCCAAACTGCGGGGTAGTAACAAATTGCACTAGCAATTTTCAGTTGAGCTGCACTTGGTAGCATTTCAAGCGTACGTACAGCACTTTTTAAATCTTGCGTTAGAAGAGCAAAAGAAAATTACCAAAAATTTATGAATAAAATTTAAGACATTACTTTATCATATAACTTCTGCTTCTTGTTAAGGTCTTCCAAAATGTTTAATGTTTGTTTGAAGACAGTGATGTCGGGTTGCAGAAAAGAATTTCCAAAAGCCTGAAATGAGATACTTTTAATAAAAGTATTAGTATCACGAACGGCCCAGTTAGGCATAGAGGTTGAAGACACAGCTATGGGTGAGGGAGGTCTGGGATTCGATTCCCGGGCAGGTCAAATAAGACCGAGTCACCAACGGCTCGCCACCGCTGTGATGTTTCTTCGGAGCGGTCTTGTCTATGCGCTAAACCGCGGAGATGGGCCACGCCACTCGTTACACGCTTCGGCATAATACACCATGCGAGTAATGTAGATTTCATTCAAGCTTGCATTACTAAATTGCAACTTCAGCTTACCGTCATTATTGCAAGAAATTGGGGCTTATGAGCAATTGTGCCCCCTTTGTTGGTCATTGGCCCATCAGTCAGCATCATTGCAATGACGGCACTGGGGAAGAAATACCGGTGCCGCCGCAAGAGTAAAAGATGTAGAAGATCGAAAATTGCGCTTTTTACTTCCGGCGACGAACGCTGTAAATACGAAACAATGCGGTTAACTTGAGTAAGTCACTAGCGTTCAAATTACGTAACGTACCAATAACTGTGTTAAGTCATTTCGGAAGTCAACTTAGTAATACGGAGGACATCAAATGCGCATTTTTAACAATCAACTACGTATTTAATAACATACACCATTTTATCTATAAACTACACTTTCATGAAACGCTGAAGTTCGAAGCCGCCTAGTGTCCAGCTATGTAAAGCACCAGCAAAATTGTCCCTAAAAAGTTACTGCAGTAGATTTTAGATACTTCTTTTTCCTTGTATAGATAAACGGTGTATTTGTCAGAGAAATTGGAACACATACTTGGCTCACAATAGGATAAATTTGTTCCACAGCAAACGAGATGATGCTTGGAGTAAATGATTTGAAGGAGTTGCCAGGCTCATGAATCACCATACCCAGAATTTTAAGCAACCTAATCAGAAATTATTTTAGCCACAAATTTTACCCGCTGTTCATAATCAAATCCGAAACAAAGCAATTTTAATGGCATATATTTTGCAAAAGGATGCTCATTACTCTTTTCCTTTTGCACCATTTACTACATAACAATTAGTAAGGCAAGCAATGCCGAGTCTACATCAAAAAAGGTCATTGCTTACTAAAAATAATTGCGTTACTTTTACTTCAATATCCGACAAATTCATGCAACAGGTAAAAACGGTTTTGTCACCACAAATTTCCACAAACAAAAATCACTTTATATTTTCGGTTAATATGTGCTTATTAAAATTTTAATATATCAATCATGGTCACACCGAAAAAAAAAAAAATTATTTCAGTAAAGGGGCACTTTATCAACTCACTTTTCAATTACTCTCACTCCCGCTGCATTTTCATGGAGAATAATATGATGGAGTTGATGATGAGAGAATTTACTGAGGAAAGCTTGGATGGTTTGCGTGATCATATCAGCTCCCATTTGTCTTCGCAGCGCAATAAAAACAGACAGAAAGAAAGAGAAAAAAACGTCGGTGGTATCTGCAGATAAAACAAAGAAAAACATGAGCATGGAAATTAAAACACAGGCAAACAACGCCAAAACGGACGTGGGTTCGAATCCCACGAGTTCGTAATTAGATTTTTCTGATTATGTTTGATTCAGCCTAAGATCTTGGTGGGTTAGATTCAAATTCAATTCATTAATTGAAATTCTCAATATTGATTTAAAAACTTGAATCACTCTCTTAGTCTTGCAGCTACAGCGTTTAGACTTCGGTACAAGCCTTCATAGCTTAATCTCATTGATTGAGAAAGGGGATTGCTCTTCTTCAAGTGGATCATCTGTAAAAGTAGCGATCCCCTTTAGTAGTTATAAAAGCTTGCTTGAATACCTGGATGATCTAAGAAAAAAGGAAAAAGTTCCAAGGCCAGAAGGAGACAGGAATGAAACGAGGCAAAGCAGAGCAGACGCGTCTTCACAATTTCATCAGCGATAGCCTCAATCAACTCAACAGCAACCAATAGCGCGCGATGAATAATCGGTTTAGCTGCAAAATTAAGCAATGTCTATTTACTTCAAGAAAGCTTTGGAGCTGTCATTAACCTATAGTTTAATCCATGAACAACACGGAATTAAAAGCGAAAAATAAATGAAAAAGGTATTTAGATGTTTGTTCATTAATATACTCAACATTTTCTTCATATCAACATAGGGCTCGAATTCATCGTTAACCACGTGCAGAGTGTAGTAAGCTAACCACAACGCTTATGCAGTATGCACGCCTTGCAGGGCTACTCAAAGATACTGTACTACGTAAGACTGTTAATAAACATTGTTTGGTTCCAGCTTAATCTTTACACAGTCAGTCATTCATGCAGAGAATACTGGACAATGCTATTTCCTTTCGAAACTTGTTGCATACCAGATACACCTCAAAATAATAGCAATAAACAAAAAAAGGAATATGATCATTCCTCCCACCTCTATCCCGTGTGTTTTGATCGCGTTGAAGATGTTCCACGTTCTGAGCAAGGGCTAAAAAATCGCTGAGCAGCGACTTTACAAAATCTGAATGACTCTTCCCCCTTGCGTCCCAATTTTGCTCTGACTCGGGTGTGTTGGGCCATGGGAGAATGAGGAGGTTGGACAAGGCTTTGTATATCAAGTGCTGGGTCTAAAACACACATTGGTAATAACTAGAGCGATTTTTTTATGACCTATAAAATCGAAAAATATGACTTTATTTTTTGAAACATATGACTTTATTTTTAGAACAGCAAATTTATGCTGTTTTCTGTAATTAACATCTCATATGATAAGTCTAAACATGTATTACAACAAGAACATACTCAAAAGAACGAAGAATTCACTTGAAAATCAGAAAAAAAAATTTTTAAAAGTCAAATGTGCATCTTACAACAAGTAAGATATTCGACTGTTGAATGCAATTTTATAATAGAATGCGACGTGTGCATCGGTAAAAATTTCGGTTTTCATGCATCATGAATTTTAACATCAAAAATTATCGTTCCACAGATGCTGATGTAGGCTGGTATGTTAACAACTTGGCATACAATGTTAGAGAAATATCTGGTCTACTCATCTCCAGAATGGTTTTGACATAATTTTTTTCTAAACTAATGATAAAGTTGCTTCAAATGCTTCGTGAAAGTCGGCGCGAAAACTTGAAAATTCTCATTGCCCCTCTTAACACAAAATTATCAAGTTTAAAGTCTACAGGAACTGTATCTACGGTGGTACCGGCAATTAATAATTTGTATATATTTCATTACAAAAATCAATGGTCATATTTTATGACCTAAATAAGAAAATATGACTTCTTATGACTTTACAACTCCTTAAATAAACCTCGTATCAACATAGTTTTTTCGCGATCATTGGTTTCATAAGTTTTCGCGTTACCAAAAAAAATATAACTTTAATGACTATTATCCCATCTACTAATAACAATTAAGCCATGCTAAGCAGATAGCACTGCAATGACTGCTACGACATGTGTCGCAAGATAGAGCATTTTTCACTTCACACACAAATGGCTAGAATACTTGTCAACCTTACAACAACAACTGTTTGTTACTGCAGAAGTGCTTTACTCTTCTTCAACAAAAATAAGCTCTAACGCATAATAAATCATTACTTTCTGAGACTATTTAGGTGACAGTTCGACGCTATTTTCCAAATTGCTATGCCACAAGCACAGGTAACAGGTATTGCAAGTAACAATTTAACACCGAATATCAACCACCGCAGCAGACTCACTTGTGTTTGTAGCTTGTTACACGATCCGTTCGTGACATCAGCAAACAGTTTTTCAATTGCAGTAGATTGAGAAAGAAAAGTCGCTCTTACAGTGCACACCACTGATAAGAGAGTATGGGAGGCTGACAGTACTATCTTATCTGGTACCTAAACATTTATTCATCAACAAACTTGATTGATAATTATTCAACCGCTTTGACAGCACAGAGCCAGCACGTAAGAATATAATATTAACTTGCAAGATCGCCATGTGTAATTAAAAGGACATCTTTTCGAAACGTGGACAAGCAAACCAATAATTTACAATGCAAAGCGAGGTATAAAAAAGAAATAAACAGTATGTGTACAGAATCTTAAAGAAACGAATAGACTAAAGAAAATACCGTAAATGCAAAAAACTAATCACTGACACTGATTTTTACCTCAAAACAGCACTAAAGAGAGGTAGAGGTAAAGGTAAGCACTATAGGTTAAGTCTTCCAGCTTTCGCTTTTCTTAAACAAAGGTTTAATGCTTACGAGCGTTAAGAAATTATAGCAGCAAAGTAACGTTAAGACATTTAGTGACTGTTTTTTCCATTCACCTGTTTACTTAAAAACGGAATGATGACATCAATATACCCATCCAACAACTGGGATAGTTGGGCCTGAGAGTGGCCGGCCTGCTGCGCTTCACTGTACAATTGCGCCATCCAGTGGGTATACGGCTGTAAAGCTGCAAGAACCTCAGCATGCCTGCAAAAATAAGGTGTTTCGCCATGCACTATCGATTGATAGTAGTCTAAGAAAATTAATGTAAAAAAAAACCCAATCTGCATTATATTCGCGGCGCTACGCCGAAGCGTGTAACGAGTGGCAAAGCCAAACAGCTCCGAAGAAACGTCGCAGCGGTGGCAAGCCGTTGACGCCACTGTGTTCGATTTGCCCGACCCGCGAACCGAACCCCAGACTTTCCGCAATGATAGCTATGCTAACCGGCTGGTTATTGATGCAACAAAAAAACGAACAAAACACAGCAAGTGATTACATAACTTACACTTCTATGACATCAGATATAAGTAACTGGGGCAGGCGCGCATGTTGTTCAAAAAGTCGTGCCCTTCCGCTAAAAGTTGCGATACTCAAAAACCTGAAAAACAAAAGAAGCATGCTGTGGCTTTGCAACACAAGTCAATTAGATAATTGGATTACTTTTTAATGAGAGAATACGCGCTGTCGAATCTTTTGTGAAAATGCTCAGAGATAAAAAGGTCAGAAGCCCTTCCAAAAATCTGCAAATACAAATAATATGCAATGATCACAGCTTACGCAAACGCGGCATGAAAATGTTTTAACAATTAACTTAAATGACTTTAAATTTTTTACTAATTGTTTTACTTCATACAGAAACGTGTGTCATGAGTTTCAAATGTATGTCTCCGCAAATTAAGCACAAGTAGTGCACACAAGCAATAGAGCTAGAAACGAGAAGGAACAAAAGCGCAACACTGTAACCACAACTTTTAACTTGGCCTAGTATCGAACCGGATTTTCCGACCACAAAAAATAATTTTTTTAGAAACACAGCTAATCAAAATTGGTAAAGCAATACAGGGGCGCACCCAGCATATTTCAAGGGGGGGGTCTAAAAAAAGAACTCGATGCTGCACCGATAACATTGTCTCTTACCACTACGTTTGGCTTCAGTACGATGTTTACGAGACAAGTTCTGTCACAGCTGTTTTGAAATAACAGCACGTACTGCACTTGCACAGTGTGGATACTTCACTTTAAAAACAAGAGTTTTGTTTCCAAAGGGGGAAGTCGCAAACCTCCCCTTGAGTGCGCCACTAATGTGATACGTACTTAGCACTGAAACTGCTAAAAGGTTTAGCAAAACGTCGCTTCTCCTCATGCACGGTACCTGTAATGTAGTGGCTAAGTCTTTCAGAGCACAGTGCAAACGATTTACATTATGAGCATCCCCACTTGTAACGCGATCCCAATCCGTGTCTGCATATGCGGCTGCAGTTTCTTCAAGTACTGGATACTAAATATTAGAATATACTTGCTAAAGATAATTTCATCGCCTACAAAATTGTTTGATGCAATTTGCAATAAATCAACGCAAAAGCGAAGTAACGACCAGTTTCCAAGCTACTGTATTAGCAGGCGTATAGGGAAGAGTGGCGATGTTACTGGTAGCAATTTAAGGCACTTCTGTCCGTTTTTCGCAAAAATTATGTCTGGGGCTGAGGAGGCATGTTCTTATGGAGCACTACTGATCGTATAAGCAGGAGTACGGTGAACCGGCCTTTTACTTCATAAAACACGATAATAACAGCAAAAAATGGCAACACACTAAGCGACTGTTAAATGAAACTTGTAAAAAACATAATTACACACAAACACTAACCAAAATAGCCATGAGTTCTGTTGGAAATAGATTGCAAATTTTCGCGAGCAATTCTAGATTTTCGATCAGATAATTCTCCCACTCTGTGTGTCCCTGTGACGGTTACAAAACAAACGCATGATAAGCTTCCTTATAACGTCATAAATGAAATACCGATGCGTAACAGCTAAGAACAGGAAACGAGATAACTTTCATGTACTGCAGGCCATCCTCTTGCTACAAGCTACAATGCAAACTTGAAATCATCAAAGAGCAACATTTTAAAAAAGTTAATCACTGCAAAAAATATATAACTTTTCCCAGCCTTGTAAAAATTAACACAAGCGTTACACATCGTTTGGCACCAATTTCGCATTAATACGATACAAATATTACATAGGGCACATCAGATTTACATATGTTTAAATAAAAAGAAACCACATGGTTCTAGATGCACTAAAAAACTGGTATCATAAAACGTTTTTACTAATTAATACGTTTGTCCTGAACCCGATCAGAAATTTTTTTTCAATTAGTATTATATCTAAGAGCATACTAACCATTACACAACCCTACATTGACTTTATGATAAGGTCGTATCATACTATGGGTCTTACTGCCGGAAAATTTGAAAACTTTTAATCTTTAATGCCATTCAAACATACGGCAAAATTACAACTAGTCCAGGTCGATGTAAAAAACAACAGTTGCAATTGCCAATCCCGCAAAATAATAAGCCGTGTAAGCATGCTGATTAGCAGCAGTAATAAATGTAATCAGGATTTCAATTATTCAATATCCAACTAACGACATACTCGTATAATAAGTTTGGATTTGTAGCTTTTCATAACAGAATTTTAATACTGAATGAATTAAGTCCTATTTTTTTTTCAAAAAGCTGAAACAGATTGCTTCATAAGTAAAACCTGATGAGTTGTGCTACTTTAAGACATGACGTCATACACAACTAAACCGTCACTGAGCAGACAGCGGCTTACGTTATCATCAGAAGTAGAATTATCAAGATCATCAAGTTGAGAAAAGTTATATTGATATTGAACTTGACGAAAAATAGCACCAGCGAATGCAACCATGCCATCTTTATATCTAAAAAGAAAAAGACAAGGTTTTTCCATTACTTTCAAACGAAGAAAATTGAAGATTTTTTGGTATGCTGATTATTTACACCAGCGATAACTATTTTTCTGAAAACCACGTCTTGAGTTTAAGATAAGTCTTCGTTTTAAGCAGAATACTAGAGAAATTAAATCCATGTAAAATCGAAAAAAATGTGAGAGCCGTGACCGACCTTGCTAACAGCGTGGTTGATTGAGATTTTGCTTGCTCAGATTTTGTAACAACGTAATCCACAAAAATCTCCCATATGTCCAAGCAGTTGATGTAATGATCATGGGAATTCTGTTGAACAAATACAAATATTTAACTCATGAATAAAGCTAAAGCAAGGATTAACTTCCTTCGGCAGAGTGCTCGCTATAGCTAGAGCTTGTATCATAAAATAAAACCACTAAATCATAGAACCACTACCATCTGTTTCGCCGCAGCCGGTTCTTCACCTGAGGAACCGACAACCGCAAAACTGGCTGGAGTGTTTTTTATGATTAGGCGATTTTATTTTAAAGCTACACAATCGATATAATTCTACCGGTATATCTAGTTTAAGTCTGCTATATATGATGCTTTGACATTAGCACTTACTTTAACGTTTCCGTTAAAGTATTAGATAAACGTTACGCGAATTTGAATGGTAAAGCATGTGAAACATTATAATAAAACTGTCATGTCTCAATCATCGAAAAATGATTTATCAAACCATCATCACCTGGCTGAATGTAAACTTGTATAGTAAGTTGAGAAACGGCAATAAAGGAAAACTGGGATTAGCTTCAATTCGACTGAAATGCGTGCTGACAAATAAGCGCAGAAACTCGATGAACTTTTCCAAATAACTGCAACAGATTGTACAAAGTTGTGAAAAGGTTACATTCTTGCCTACATGCATAGTTCACTGGCAAAGCCAAGTTTTCAAATTAAGCAACAATGTTAAGTTAGAAACAGGTATGCTAATAACGGTATCATGTGCCGAAGTATTAAAAACAATAAAACATTGTAAGATATATTATAATACTTCCAGTATCACGTTGACAGCAAAAACAAACGAGTTTGGAGTGCAGTGAGAAGCTAAACGCACATACAACACGTTTTGCTGTACGCTGAGAACATATGTGAAATACTCAATTAAGTCTGAGCTGAAATAACCTTGAGATTCAATTAAGACTGAGTATTGTCGGCAATGGGAGACTGGTAGAGTAGCCTTAGTAGAGTCCGTGCACTGTTTTCACCAAGGCCAAGATTTAGCACAGGCAAAGCTCTATTGTTAAACGAGATGTTTTATAGTAACTAGATTCTATATATCCAGTTGGCGGATTTTTCACAAGCAGTGAGCAAAAAAACTAGAGGTAAAATACACAAAAAAACCCGAGAAATTACTGAACTAAACTCTTTACGATAGTGAGCCTAAGGACTCAGGTAGTACAGCGTCGCAGTCGCATTCTGGTGAGGAAAAAACGATCAGTTAATCATCTCCAACGAGCAAATGCCATCGCCAGTTTACCTGTCATCAAGTTCATCCATCAAACGTCTCGAGTTGTCACCTTTCGTTAATTGTTGCAAGATATGAAAAATCTGACGAAAAATCCTATAACAAAATTGGTCATAAAACACTTACCGCTAAGTCACTAAGGAGTAAACGGGGCTTACCTAACAAGATAATCTTCGAAATTTTGTGGAACACAGTTTTTGGTCAATAATTCGTTGATGCATGTCATTGCGTGAGAGCCAAGACTCGACAGGATAGTGGAACTGAAATGAAAACAATTTCGCTGGTTCACCAAAGAAAAAATACGAGGAAATACAATTATACCGGCATATATACATCGGCACGAAAACTGGTATTAAAATTAAATATCACTAATCTTAAATTTTAGCTTACCTTGATTGATGAACATTCAAGCAGCATCCAAGTCTGGCATACTGGAAAATTATACTCAGCAATTCCGCAGATATACTGCTTGACAATGGAATCCAACTACAAAATCACAATAATCAATTTAACAAACTGAAAAAGGAAGGCGTATCAAAATATCATAGCCTAAGTTCATTACTGCGTTGGAGAGAGCGTTTTACAGTCATGTCACAGGAAATGGTAATTGTTGTACTCATATGAAACGCACCCAACAAAAATAACTAACACCTTGGTAAGCCTCGCCTTGAACGAAAGTCGCTGTCCTTCGAGCTGCTTAATTGCATAAAACTCAAACTTGGACTATTGCCTCTGAAACCATTTCAAATCGACCCACAAAAACAGAGATAGAGTTAATGAAATATGACTCGCCAAACTTCCAACTTTTGAAACTAGTCGGAGCAACAATGAAAAAAGCACTCTATAGTTGAATGGGGTCACTTAGTTCAAAAATTATGATGCTAAGCTTTCTAGCAAGACTCGAACAAACCTGAAAAAGTGGCACAAGCATTCTAATGACTGCATTATAATTGAAAGGGAATTGCTGTCTACATTCAAAGACGAGGAGCTTTTTTGCAGAATATTTTCCTCCACGGGAGTAAAAAGATCAAAAAGGTTGTGTCCGGATGCACTGGGGGAGGGAGGAGGGGTGGCCATGGACATCAACGCAAACTCACTGAAACACTTTTCCCATTCCATGTGAAGCGTATCTGCAAATGTACGGTAACTGAGAAATGGCTTTTAAAGGAAATATCACAACGTCATATTAATCAAGTTTCATAAAAAAACAAAACAAAAAGCGTGTATAAAAAGATTATGTAAGTGATAAGCTACACGCTAACTAGTCGTTTACAGTGCTCCAATTTTACATTGAGCCTCAAGTAGGGCACATTTTTTGATGAAATGTTTTAAAGACAGAAAATTAGCCACGAAATTATCACGAACAACCCACAAAAATATGGGGGCTAGGTCAAAGAGATTTGCAAAATATTAGGAAAATTTTGTTGCACCAAGCAGCTGCATTTTAAAATTGCTGTCTTAGAAAATTCGCCTATTTGTTTTACGACTTTATTTGTCAATGTTTAATGATGCAAAAACACAATAGAAAATTAAAACTAATTCAAAGAAAAAATAATCCCAAAAAATGTTACAATTTCGCGAATTCAACTTTAAAATGGCTGATCTGTCTATCTGCTGCACTGAGCACAAACTAACGAACAGTTAGCGGAGAAACCCTATTAATAGGGTTAAATGACGATGGCTACATGGAAAGCACACTTTCACAAAACTTATTCATAAAGTGCATACCTGTGAGAACTTTTATGATATCAGGAACTTGGGCTGATAAGAGCTTTTTCAATTCATCTTTTCTTTGAACAGAAATATCTTCTCTGGGAGAAACGAGTTCTTCAGACGCTATTCTGAGAGCAGCAAGACCAAGAGCTCTAGTATCACCAAACTGCTGTCCAGCTGCTGAGCTGGCTAGCTGTAGTAAACTTTGAAAAAAGTCTGGATAGAACATTGGCCAATCAACTCTTCCAATATCAACAATCACTTTGATTAATTTGTGAGATAAAAAAACTGGAAGCTCCTGAAAAGTAAAAACAGTGCATTGAATGAGTTAAACAATAATTACATACTAAATTGTATCACATAATTTCTTACAATTTGTTTAAACCCTACAAAGCCGTTAACAATACAATGGTTTAGCACCAGAAAAAAAAAAACAGTCGATGTGCTTCCATCTATCAAACTTTCATTGCTTATCTTAACCAGAGAAGCAGGCTATTAACAATCGTGCAAAAAATCATCTTTAAGAAGACTTCATTGATTGAAAATGATTGAACAATACTGCATCAACGAAGTGGAGTGAATTACAAGCTTGATTACAAAACGAGAAAATGCACAGAACACAGAAGTAAAATAATGTTTTACAAAACCGTTACAAAGTAAATGTTGGTTCGATGGTTACTGCCTAGTTTTATAAATTACGGATGCCTCATACAACCTTATAGCCCTAAAGCAGGGATGGCGAACCTTTTTAAGTGGTGGGTGAAATTTAAGGTCGTAGACCGAAAAAAGAAAAAAAAGTGGGTTACGGATGTAATAATATCATCGAGGGGTTTGAACCCAAGTTCCGCCAAAATCTGTGCAAAAAGCAAAAAAAAAAGATCTTCACTTTAAGAATACCCAGCTTCCAGTCTTCAATGCCACAGCATGGAAAGATAACCTTTTCTTTACCTGTTCACTACGTTAAAACTACAAGTGGGTCACTAAAATGTGCAAGTGGGTCAGTGGTTTGCCATCCCTGCCCCAGAGCATGCGTAAATGCGGAAAACGAGACTACGCAGACTCTACTAAAACATTTATATAATTCTATCTCACCTTATGCTGCAACAACAAGATCTGATTGAGACTTGTTCGAATTTCTGCTTTGGAACTTGAATCAAAGCCAATCCACATTTTGTTAACTAAATTCTAACACCAAAAACTAGTATCAAACATTGTGACACAGAAACAAATCATAAAAACAGCTCATGCCAAACAAGAAAAAGATAAATCTGTACACGTAAGAGTGGCCTAAACACTAACAAGTCCACATATACATACACAAACAAAACAGCAAAAACTTTAATTTTTTGAAAAAGATTTTCACCAACAACATGATTTTGTAGCACCGCATGTCAGCTGAATGAATACCGTACACAATTTATTGCAGAATAGGACTTAGATTGGTTCTATGTTTCAGGTGCATAGCTGATATAAGCAAATTAATAAAAATGTTACACTGGCATTAATTCCATTAATATTAACAAGAACACATGCTACTTTATTTAAAAACAACTGCATGGAATTTTAAAAAATCAGCTTGTTGCTCAATTGTATGAGTCACCATGAAAATCATACAAGCTCACATTGCAGCTTATGCACCTAAAGATTTATTTTAATCCATCATTTTCTAAACAAATCAATTGATCATCGTATTGAAATAAATCTTACTTCTAATACTGAAAGACAATACATAAGAACATATTCATTTCTACTCTTGGTGAAAACATATAAACAATGCTTCCATGATCCAGTCTGGTTACCAAATCTGTTCAACTGCTCCTCTGAAAAACACACACATTATCACACTTCTTTAAGTAATTGGTATATAACTAAAAACTGCTGCCTCTAAGGTGCAATATTAGAAGTTATATTTTGGGGCAAAATTTTCCGATTTTTCTAATCTTGCTGACTGGAATAGTGATTTTTGGCCAAATTTGAACCTAAGTTTTCAATATTTTGGTGCAAAATAAAATTTAAGCACTATAATATGGAAACTCAAATTTGAGGCAAAGATTAGATCAAACTTTCCTTAAGCTCTTTAAATAATCTTCGAGCAAATTCTTATTAAAATTTCTACTTGGACAAATTCGCACTTGCTAGAAAAAACATACAGGGAAAAAAACAAAAATCAAATCTTCATCCAATTACAGTATTACAACAAAGCGTGTAACAAGTGGCGAGGCCACCGGCGCAGCCAGGGGAGATTAGGGGGACCAGTCTCCCCCCCCTTTTCAAAGCACAAATTTAAAAAAATATCGAACAATGGATTCACCATACAAAATACTTTTTAACCTGAGCATTGACTAAATCGCTAGAAAAGTGGAGGTAGGGGAACTAATTTGTCAAATGATCAATTTTATCATAATGATTATGCTTTGCGCAAGTAAACATGGGTTGTATGGAGAATAATCAAGGGCGTAAAAATGCGTTTTTTCAGCCCCCCTTAGAAATTTTTTTTGATACCGCACCGTGTCAAGCAAACTCTACTTTTATTGAAGTGAAACATATCATATAGCATATGTAATTTGCAAGTTTTGATAAGGTATACGTTTGTATGGTAATTTATAGTCACTGAGAATAATGCTGTTGTGTCGATAACCTGCCATAATGTATTGCCATTGCGTTGAACAGACTGCCCTCAATACTTCATGCTAAACAAACGCAACAAATAATTCAAGATCAGATATTTAATGAAAAAAATTGTCCCCCCTCTATTATATTTCTGGCTGCGCCGGTGGGCGAGGCCCATTTCTGTAGCTTAGCGCCTGGGCTACACAGCTTCAAAGAAACGTCATCACGATGGCGAGCCATTGGCGACATTGAGCCAATATGACTGGCCCAGGAATTGAACTCAGATCTCCCGCATCAATCGCATATGCCCTTAACAACTGAACTAACCTGCTAACGGCCAGTCAACTTACAGGAAACCGTGTTAGTAACTTTTGACGTTGAATACAAATCTAAGCCTATGTACGATATTTGTGCATAGTCTAATTCTACAAAGCAGCCTAGCCTGCTAGTAGCTAGCCTACATTAATTTCAGAAATAATCCAAGAATAATTTATTAGAAGCATCTATTTCACTGGAATTTGGCTTCCCTACTTTGACTTTCAAACTTCAAAAACCGTTTCAGCTACCAAACCATACTTTTCACACTACAGGAACCGAAAACGGTTACCAAAGTTTGAAAATCAAACTAGGGGAGCCAGATACGGTTCCCAAAGTTTGAAAATCAAACTAGGGGAACCGAAAGCACGGTTATATTCGTTACGTTCATAGTTCGGGTTTGGGATTAGGCATAAACCCTTACTAATACCTCACTAGCGCCCCTAGCAGTCCTTGGGGCCTCATTCAAACAAGCTCAAAAAGTTGTTAGGTACCAAAAAGGTTAATTTTTTTGTAGTTTATAAATCCAGAAGGGGTAATGGCCATTCAAGGTCAAGCATTCTGAAGAACGAGGGTACCTCATTATCCCAGGGTGCGGCTGATGAACTGCACTTTTTGCTGAAGGTTATAAGTACTGGTAGCTGGAGAAATGGTTCCGCCACTGCGAAACTCAATCTACGGTCACCAAAAGTTATGCCCAAATATGGCCCTGTGGTTTGAAAATCGTAATAGCAAAACCATTTTCCGGTGAAATAGAAGCTTCCTAATTTATTTCATTAGTTACTGGAACATTTGCCATTATCAGATTATGATGTTGCAGTGTTGTTCCGTGTTATTAGCCTAGACTACTGATTATGACTACTCAACTGTTACTGTACAATCTTACCAATTTCTCGTTTACGTTGATTGTTAGTGGTTGGGTGAAAAAATTCAGAAAGAAAGCGTTCAAGTCCAACCAAAACTTCATCATTATTTGCCTGAAAAAACAATTTGTACTGTAAGCAACTAAACATGCTAAAATGGGGTACCCCAGTAATGTCTAGTATCAGCCTCCAGGTTTGGTTAGAATTAGGTTTGATTAGGGTTGTAACTGAACCAAACCCTAACTATATGTAACCCCAACCCAACTTAACCAAACCTAACCGAACGTAGGAGCTGATACTAGACGTTACCCCTAAAATGCATGTAGTCTACGGTACCGCTACTATCGGCATGTAAAAGGAAATGCAAGGAAAATCAATAAATTTGAGTCAAAGTGAGCAATCTTTTGGTGTATAATTAAGGGGTATCATACCAGTAAGATGCAAATAGCCTACAAACTGAACGCAAAAACTTTAGTCAAACTTTTTTTAACTTTGGGTAAATTTTAAAAATTAAATTTGGACAAATTTCATCATCGCTAAAATTTCAAGAGGGAATCAGGGAAAGGAGCTCATAGATTAATCGCTAATTTGAGACCTCCACAGCCCCACCATCTTAAGAAAATACCGGTAATGAAATTATGGAATCATGTGTAACTTAAAAGCAGCCTATTTACAGCTAAGCCTATGCTTAGCTTATAACTGACTTACCATTACAGGTATTAATCAAAATAAGGGCACCACACACCAGTACCAATATCTACACACCAACTGATTCTGGATTTACTGGTACGTAATTACCGTAACTACCCAACTTGCAGCTTGGCCTGTTCTGCTGTTGGCTGTTTGGGTTAACCTAACTATCACCCTGGTAGCTTGTAATGTGTACTACAAGACAATCTTTTCCTTGTATTTCATTAAGAGCTTGATAATTTTTGTATTTTATAATTGGAATTGATCAGATGCACTCTGGTCAAGGTGGGGCACGTTAACAGTCAACCCCGCCTAATCTGTATTCTGTAATGCTAGTCTAGTCTAAATGAAAGCTGTGCAGAATGAACAGTGCCTCCATAGTTCTCTATAATATGGTTGTACAACTCTTTTTCTTCTTTTTCTCTTTTTTATCTTGTCACGCTTCAATGAGAAGGTACGGAAGTAGAATTCCCACGATATTTCAGTACAGTAATGCCGCAACCACAGGTGTAAAAGCAAACAATTTTTAGGAAGAAGTGTGGGGGGAGGAGTGAGGAAGTGCGTTGGGGTGAGGGGAAGTGTAAAGGGAGGTGGGAGAAGTGTGGGGGAGGAGTAAAAAACGTGTTGGGGGGGGGGGTGAGGTAGATGTGGAGAAAGGTGTGAGGGTGTGGCGAAGGGCAGGAGGAGGTGAGAAGGGGTGTGGAAAAGTGTGTTGGAGTGTGGGGAAGGTGAAGGGAGATGTGGGGAAAGTGAGAGTTGTGGGGGGATGTGTGGGGAAGTACTGAGGGAGGTGTGGAAAACTGTGCTGGGGTGTGGGGAGATGTGGGAAAGTGTTGGGGAAGGTGAGGAAATGTTTGGGGGGTTGGGGTCAGGGGAGTTGGAGTCGGGGGGACTGGGGTCGGGGGTGTTGAAGTCGGGGGGTGGCGTCAGGGGAGTTGAAGTAGGGGGGTTGGGGTCGGGGGAGTTGGAGTCAGGGGGGCTGGGGTCGGAGAAATTGGGGTTGGGGGTTTGGGGTCGGCGGAGTTGTGGTTGGGGGGTGGGGTCAGAAAAGTTGGGGTCGGGGAATGGGATCGAAAAAGTTGGGATCTGGGGGTTGGCATTGAGGGGGTTGAGGTCGGGGGGTTGGAGTCGGGAGGACTGGGGTCGGCGAAGTTGTGGTTGGGGGGTGGGGTCAAAAGTCGAGGAGGTTGGAGTTGGGGGGGGTGGGGTCGGGGGGGGGTTGAGATCTGGGGGTTGGAGTCGGAAAATTTGAGGTTGGGGCAGTTGTGGTTGGGGGGTGGGGTCAGAAAAGTTGGGGTCGCGGGGTGGGAGTCAGGGGGTTGGGGTCGGCGGAGTTGGGATCAGGGGGTTGGAGTCAGGAAAGTTGGGATCAGGGGGGTTAGGGTCGGCAGAGTTGTGGTTGGAGGGTGGGGTCAGGGCCTCAGGGGAGGTGGGGTCAAGGAGGTTGGAGTTGGGGGGAGGTTGGGGTCGGGGGTGTTGGGGTCGGGGGGGGGAAGTAGGGGGGATGGAGTTAGGGGGCTGGGGTCAGAGAATTTGAAGTTGGGGGTCGGCGGAGTTGTGGTTGGGGGTGGGGTCAGAAAAGTTGGGGTCAGGGGTGTGGGTTGGGGGAGTTTAGGGTTGGAAGAGTTGGGATCGGGGGGTTGGCATTGAGGGGGTTGGAGTCAGGGGGACTGGGGTTCAAGGGGGTTGGGGTCGGCGAAGTTGTGGTTGGGGGGTGAGGTCAGAAGAGTTGGGGTCGAGGAGGTTGGATTTTGGGGGTTGGGGTCGGGGGGGTTGGGGTCAGGGGAATTGGGGTCAGGGGGGTTGAAGTAGGGGGGTTGGGGTCAGGGGGGCTGGGGTAGGAGAATTTGTGGTTGGGGGTTTGGGATCGGCAGAATAGTGGTTGGGGCGTAGGGTCAGAAAAGTTGGGGTTGGGGGGTGGAATCGGGGTGTGGGGTCGGGGGAGTTAAGGGTCGGAAGAGTTGGGATCGGGGAGTTGGCAGTGAGGAGGTTGAGGTCGGGGGAATTGAAGTCAAGGGGTTGGAGTTAGGGGGACTGGGGGGTGGGGTCAGAAGAGTTGGGGTCGAGGGGGTTGAAGTTGGGGGGGTTGGGGTCGGGGTGTTGGGGTTAGTGAAGTTGGGGTCGGGTAGGTTGAAGTCGGGGGGTGGCGTCGAAGGGGTTGGGGTCGAGGGAGTTGAAGTTGGGGTTGGGGGAGTTGGATTCGGGGGGTCAGGGAAGTTAGGGATCGGGGGAATTGTGGTCAGGGGGGTTGGGGTTGGAGGGTTGGGGTCAGGAGAGTTGAGGTCCAAAATCGTGACACTACCCTTCTCCCCATATTTTCCCGCTCTCCCAGATTGTCCCATATTTCTTCCCACACTTCCTCGCACCCCCCACTTTGACCCCACCCCAAAACCCTTTCCACACCTTTCCCCACATCCCAAACACATTTCGCCACACCCCAAACACTCTTCCACACACCTACCCCCATTCCCCACACCACCCCATACTTTCGCACACCCCAACACACTTCCCACACCCCCAACACACCTTCCCTTACCTCCCCCCACACCCCAATACACTTCCCCACTCCTTCCATATTTCCCCCATACTTGACCCAACTGCCCCAACTACCAAAAATTTCCCAATTCCCCCACCATCTACACTCCCCCAAAAGTAATAAAAAATCAGGTACTGTTCTTTGAAAGCTGGTAGCCATAAAGCCATACACTGCAATTTCAAAATTAAAGAACTGAATTTTAGCATGCGGTAGGCTACAGATCCTGAACTTTTTTGATTTTAGGAAAAAAGCTGCTTTTAGAGTATTGAAAGTCAAAAGGAGGTTCAGGTAGATACAAGAAGTAAAACTTACGAAAGTGCAACAATTCTGTGGGTGAATGCAAAGCTTCTTTTTTTAATCAATATTTTAGGCCATAATAAAAAATACAAAAAAGTTTAAGTCAGTAGGTGAACAGTGAAGGTGAGGTAGGGGTAGTATGCTACACTAGGGATAGGCTGCTTGCATTGAAAAAAAGCAACAACACGGATTGAGCAGACTTGGTTCCCAAACTTCTCAGAGTTGGGACCCATTTTATATAACCACAGCTTATGACGACCCACTTTTTTGTCCAAGTCTCTAAAAAATAGGTCTTTAATTTTTCCCTAAAAAAGTGAAAAATAAAACAAACATAAAAGGTCTTTGATCAGCTTAAATACCCCAAATTTTTAAAATTATGATAGCTTGCATTTTTGTCCAAATTTTGTTAGTTGTGAGCATTTTTTTAAAAATTTTTATGTCTAGAGGGAACACTGCTTTACGCGACCCACCAATATTCATTTTGCAATACCCCTAATATTGCTTTGTTGCTCATAATAGGAATACTGTATCGAAAAAAAAAACAACTTTTGACATAAAAGTTAAGGTTACTGAGAAAAAAATCACTACTGCATTATGATGATGTCAAACTTGGTAATTAAAACTTGTTACAAAAATGAATTGAGGTACAAGTATCGACGATACTGTATCACGTATTGGTATGGCTAAAGTAGTATTTTTAAGTATAGCGCATTGGTATCGCTTTAGCCCAATTTGAATGTATCGCATATCGATATCGCTTAACGCAAATTTAGGGTATCATGCCCATCACTGTACATAACTCAGGACAAGTAGACTAAACATAATGAAAAAATATGCCAGGCAACAACCTCATTAAATCTAGATACTGCCAAACTGGCATTGTATCAACAAGTTGTTATTTGCTCGCAAATCATTAAACCTGCTGAACTGGAAAAAAATATTTTCAGGAACTCAATAATTAAAAAAATCAGTCAAAACTAATTTTGAGCATTCAAATCATGCCCAAAAAACATTTTACAGTGCTTGAATTTTTAACGCGGCATTTTCAAATTTTACAAATGGAGGGTGGTTGCCCTCCCTGCACCCCTGTCTCCTACGACTAGGCCTATGCCTTTTTCCACACCTCTCCACAACCCAACTCACTTCTCCACCCCTTTTCCCACACTCTCAAACTCAACCTGTCAACACTCACCTCGTACACTCTACCACACCTCCCCAGACTTACCCCATACTCTATCCCACATCTCGCCCTACACATGGGTGCAAATCCAGGTAGGATGAGGGATGCATCCCCCCAAGAATTCGGCAGCATCCCCCAATACTTTTAATGTCCAAGTAGCCTACCGGTACTCAAAACTGGACATCAGCGAACGTGATGACCTTTTTTGGTCTTTACTTCATTTTGGGTAAAAAATTGGGCATCTGCAACCTTTTGTTTTCTTGGTCTTCACTTTATTTTGACAAAAAATTGGGCATCTGCGAACGTGTCAATTTTGCTAAATCATCCCTCCATTGCTCAACATAGATTTGCACCCCCGCCCCTACACCCCCAGTGCCTTTTCCCTCCCTGCACTCCTGTTTCCTTCGACTAACCCTATGCCTAGGTCTCCTACGACTAGGCCTTCCACACTAGCTTCATGTTGTTTCAACTGCTAATCTGATGTGCTCCTTGGGAGCAACTCAGAGCGTACCTTGTAACTCATGCGTGACGAGTGGGTCACGTGACACAGTTGTACAACCATATTATAGAGAACTATGGTGCCTCCATTCAAAAATCATACGGATTTCAAAATTCGGACTTTTTTATGGAATGGATCATTGAATCAAATACTGCAGTTCTGTACAGGGAGTCGAACCGAACCGGAGTTGTATGAACCAATTTTACGCTATTTTAGTCGAACCTTAACCGAACCAGCACCGTGTTTTTCAAAATCGCAAAGAGCGAACCGGAACTGAACCGCTCAAATGGCCGAGTGGTATGGAGCGTCTGTCTCTTGAGCTGTAGACTCGGGTTTGATTCCGAGTCGGGTCAAACCAATGACTTGAAAATTGGTATTCACAGCTTCCCTGCTTGACGTTCGGCATTGAAGGGACAGTGTGGAGAGCAAGCCGGCAAGTTTACTTGTTGTGCCGTTGGGAAAGGCACTTAGCGGGATTCCCCCATCTTGGTGTGGTAGACAGATGGCCGGCAACTCCTAAGCGAGCTCGTATAGCGCATTGATCGCTTTCTCGTGATAGGAGGATAAACATGCAACTAAATAAAAAAAAATAAAAAAACCGAATAATTTGAGTACTTGCGAACCTTAACCAAACCCGAACCGACTGAAACAGCGGCTCGCTCCGTGAGGTCACACCCGTCACTTGGAAGGCGGCTTATATTCAAAGAAAAATAGTACTTGCACAGCACTACAATGACCCGTCAATGTGAAGACATGCTTCTTCATCAAAGTATAGGACGTCGGTGTCAGAGCATAGTAACAATTTAATTATCTCGAAATTGGCTTTTCTACAGGTGTAGCGATCGCCGCGTTGGATTATGATTGATTCTGCCGCCTATACATTTTACCTCGGATACTGATTTCATATTCTGCCCTGAGAGGCTGTACTCCTTGTGCGATTTGGAATATTTCGTTTTATGTTTTGATTTTCTGCTGTTGTGTTTAGCTCTTCGTGAATAGGTAATTCTTTCCGCGTTTGATTCTATTTGAATAAGATGTATCGTATGGAGTAGGGTGTTATAAAATTTAGGCCATACATTTGTGTAAATTAGGTTAGTATTAAAAAAAGTGACTGTTAACTGCTGCTACACTTCAAAAAAAAATTCTCAAATTCTTGATTGCAATACACACCTGTAGCCTACCTCAATCAATGGAGAATTTCAGTGACAAAATCACCAAGGAAATGAAAGCTTTGGGAGATAGACTAGCAAGGTATGAGGCTGAATATGCTGGATTAGCACCAGGCCTGATGTTGAGGCTTCTAAGAATAGCAGCAGGCCTGATGCTAATGCTGTTGCTGCTGCTGCCAATCTTGTTACAGATCAAAAAGAGCAAGGAAACGAGTGAATGGAAATGTGGACTGCATTTAACAACTTGCAGAAAATCATTAACTCGCTCCAAAAAAGGATGCAAGATCAAGAAAGGAAATCGGACGATCTAGAACAGTATGGGAGGTCCAACCATAGTTCTCTATAATATGGTTGTACAACTCTTTTTCTTCTTTTTCTCTTTTTTATCTTGTCACGCTTCAATGAGAAGGTACGGAAGTAGAATTCCCACGATATTTTAGTACAGCAATGCCGCAATCACAGGTGTAATAACAAACAATTTTTAGGAAGAAGTGTGGGGGGAGGAGTGAGGAAGTGCGTTGGGGTGAGGGGAAGTGTAAAGGGAGGTGGGAGAAGTGGGGGGGAGGTGTAAAAAGAGTGTTGGGGTGTGGGAGGGGTGAGGGAGATGTGGAGAAAGGTTAGGGTGTGGTGAAGGGCAAGGGGAGGTGAAAAGGGGTGTGGAAAAGTGTGTTGGAGTGTGGGGAAGGTGAAGAGAGATGTGGGGAAATGGGGAAAGTGAAAGTTGTGGGGGGATGTGTGGGGAAGTACTGAGGGAGGTGTGGAAAAGTGTGCTGGGGTGTGGGGGAGATGTGGGAAAGTGTTTAGGAAGGTAAGGTAAAGTTTGGGGAGTTGGGGTCGGGGGAGTTGGGTCAGGGAAGTTAAAGTCGGGGGGCTGGGGTCGAGGGTGTTGAAGTCGGGGGTGTTGAAATCGGGGGGTTGGGGTCGGGGGGGTTGGAGTCAGGGGGGCTGGGGTCGGAGAATTTGGGGTTGGCGGAGTTGTGGTTGGGGGGTGGGATCAGAAAAGTTGGGGTCGGGGGTGGAGTTGTGGGTATGGAGTCGGGGGAGGTTGGGGTTAGAGGAGTTGGGATCGGTGGGTTGGGATTGAGGGGGTTGAGGTCGGGGAAGTTGAAGTCGGGGGGTTGGAGTCAGGAAGACTGGGGTCGGCGGAGTTGTGGTTGGGGGATGGGGTCAGAAGAGTTGGGGTCGAGGAGGTTGGAGTTGGAGAGGGTAGGGGTTGGGGGTGTTGAGGTCAGTGAAGTTGGGGCCAGGAGAGTTGAGGTCGGGGGGTTGAAGTAGGGGGTTGGGGGGAAGTTGGGGTTAGTGAAGTTGGGGTCGGGGGTGTTGAAGTCGGGGGGGTTGGAGTCAGGGGGGCTGGGGTTGGAGAATTTGGGGTTGTGGGTGTGGAGTCGGCGGAGTTGTGGTTGGGGGATGGGATCAGAAAAGTTGGGGTTGGGGGGAGTTGAGGTCAGAGGAGTTGGGATCGGTGGGTTGGCATTGAGGGGGTGGAGGTCAGGGGAGTTGAAGTCGAGGGGTTGGAGTAAGGAGGACTGGGGTCGGCGGAGTTGTGGTTGGGGGATGAGGTCAGAAGAGTTGGGGTCGAGGAGGTTGGAGTTGGGGGGGTTGGGGTCGGGGGTGTTGAGGTCAGTGAAGTTGGGGCCAGGAAAATTGGGGTCGTGGGGTTGAAGTAGGGGGGTGGGGTCGGAGGGGTTGGAGTTGGGGGGAGGTTGGGGTCGGGGGTGTTGGGGTTAGTAAAGTTAGGGTCAGGGGGGCTGAAATCGGGGGAGGGTTGGAGTCAGGGGCTGGGGTCAAAGAATTTGTGGTTGGGGGTGGGGGTTGACAGAGTTGTGGTTGGGGGTGGGGTCAGAAAAGTTGGGGTCGGGGGGTGGAGTCGGGGGAGTTTAGGGTCGGAAGAGTTGGGATCGGTGGGTTGGCATTGAGGGGTTGAGGTCGAGGGTTGGAATCAGGGGGACTGGAGTCAGGGAAGTTGGGGTCGGCGAAATTGTGGTTGGGGGGTGGGGTCAGTAGATTTGGGGTCGAGGAGGTTGGAGTTAAGGGGTTTGGGGTCGGGGGTGTTGGGGTCAGGAGAATTGGGTTCGGGGGGTTGAAGTAGGGGGGTTGGGGTCGGCGGAGTTGGAGTCAGGGAGGCTGGGGTAGGAGAATTTGAGGTTGGGGTTAAGGATTGGCGGAATAGTGGTTGGGGCATAGGGTCAGAAAAGTTGGAGTTAAGGGGGTGGAGTCGGGGGAGTTAAGGGTCGAAAGAGTTGGGATCGGGGAGTTGGCAGTGAGGGGTTGAGGTCGAGGGAGTTGAAGTCAGGGAGTTGGAGTTAGGGGACTGCGGGGGTGGAGTCAGAAGAGTTGGGGTCGAGGGGGTTGGAGTTGGAGGGGTTGGGGTCGGGGGTGTTGGGGTTACTGAAGTTGGGGTCAGGGGAATTGGGGTCGGGGAGGTTGAAGTCGGGGGGGTGGCGTCAAAGGGGTTGGGGTAGGGGGGTTTGAAGTCGGGAGGTTGGGTTGGGGGAGTTGGATTCGGGGGGTCAGGGATGTTAGGGATCGGGGGAATTGTGGTCAGGGGGGTTGGGGTAAGAAGAGTTTGGGGTTAAAATTGTGACACTACCCTTCTCCCCACATTTTCCCGCTCTCCCAGATTGTCCCATATTTCTTCCCACATTTGCTCCCACCCCCCACATTGCCCCCACCCCAACACCCTTTCCGCACCTTTCCCACATCCCAAACACATTTTGCCACACCCCAAACACACTTCCACACACCTACCCCCATTCCCACACCACCCCATACTTTTCCACACCCCAACACACTTCCCACACCCCCAACACACCTTCCCTTACCTCCCCCCACACCCCAATACATTTCCCCACTCCTTCCATATTTCACCCATACTTGACCCAACTGCCCCAACCACCAAAAAGTTCCCAATTCCCCCACCATCTACACTCCCCCAAATTCTCTATACCCCCCATGCTCCCCCTATTAGTGTTATTATGTCTATTAGTCCTATCAGTCATTTGCAGACTGCAAACTGCATGCAAACATGTAGTCGCACCAAAATGAAAAGCAAATAGAATTGGCCTACGTCACAAAGCGCTTTATAACAGACCATGTAAATGGGCTTATTAACACATAACACACCTTGGAATGCGCGCACCATCATTACAATGCGCTTGTCGCGGTTTAGCAAAAAAACGTCAAATGCGCGGATTGTGCCGATAATTGCTGCGAAGGTAACTGTAGGGAGTAAGCGATCCAATTTGTTTAGGAAAAAAGGTCCATGCAATGATGTATTTGTAGGTGCGTTTTCATTTGCTTTTCTCTAGTCTAAGCGAAGCTACACTGTTTTTTTCAGAAAAAGTGTGCACATTACCTTAATTAATTATATGTAAGTTTAAAACCTGCCAAGTTGGCACTTATCACATTTGAAGCTATTTACTCGTAAATCATTAACCCTGCTGACATGGAAGAAAATTATTTTCAGAGACTCAACAAACTTAATTCAAAAAATGTGAACTATTTTTCAAGCATTTAAATCATGCCCAAAAAATCCTTTGCATTGTCCGAAGTTAAGGGTGACTTGTAAGGATGATACAAAATGCCAGTTATGTAACATTTTCTTCTACTACTGGTACCATAAGTAAAAACATCATAGGCTACACAAGACTAACAACTTCATACACATTTGCTTCCAAATCACTACACAAAAGTCTTTACATGACCAGAGATGGGCAGTATCGAGATGCATGTATCAGCAATACATAACGCGCGATACTTTTGTGTCAATACCGGCATTGCTTTAGCTACTTTTGAAAGTATCGTGTATCAGCATTGCTTAACTCATATTTTACGTATCGTCGAATACAGGATACAGCAATAGTAGCTGTTTATTAATAAAAAATACCAAAAAATTTAGGTCAGTAGGTGAACAGTGAAGGTAAACTAGGGGTAGTATGCTACAGTAGGGATAGGCTGCTTGCATTGAAAAAAAAAAGCAACAACACGGATTGAGCAGACTTGGTTCCCAAACTTTTCAGAGTTGGGACCCACTTTTTATAACCACAGCTTATGACGACCCACTTTTTTGTCCGAGTCTCTAAAAAATAGGTTTTCAATTATTCCCTGAAAAAGTGAAAAATGAAACAAAAAGGTCTTTGATCAGCTTAAATACCCCAAATTTTTTAAAATTATGATAGCTTGCATTTTTGTCCAAATTTTGTTGTTGGTTGTGAGCATTTTTTAAAAATTTTTATGTCTGGAGAGAACACTGCTTTTCGCGACCCACCAACATTCATTTTGCAATACCCCTAATATTGCTTTGTTGCTCATAATAGAAATACTGTATCGAAAAAAAAACAAACTTTCGACAGAAAAGTTAAGATTACTGAGAAAAAAATCACTACTGCATTATGATGATGTCAAACTTGGTAATTAAAACTTGTTACAAAAATGTATTGAGATACAAGTATCGACGATACTGTATCGCGTATTGGTATTGCTTAAGTAGTATATTTAAGTATAGCGCATTGGTATCGCTTTAGCCCAATTTGAGTGCATCGCATATCGATATCGCTTAACGCAAATTTAGAGTATCATTCCCATCACTGTACATGACTCAGGACAAGTAGACTAAACATAATCAGGGTTGCCAGGTTTTGCAGAGTAAAATATACCAAAATGTTCCAAATTATATACCAAATATATACCAAAATATGTTATTAAAAATATACCAAATATATACCAAAATTTCGAAAAAAAATCATCAGTTTATCTGTAAAAATGAAAAGTAAGTGTTGCATTTTTGAATGACATAATTAATTTCTTGCTCAATCTCCCAACAGAAGTATTTTTACACTGAACATAAATCAGTTGTATTTGTTAAATACAATCAAGCTTTCATTACCACATATTTGTGTGAACAAAGTTTTTCGACGTTGGTGTTGATCAAAAATGACAAATGATCATGCTTGAAAGAAATTGATCGGGAACTTCGAGTTGCCATTTTGAATAGAGCCCAACATGCAGCGATTGAGCTCGTTACGACAACCCCAAGCATCCCATTGAACTGCTGATCCCATTGAACTGTAGTTACAGTGATTTGATGTGTAAATTTTCTGGGCTTTTTTGCTGAGGTGTGCCGCAAAAATTTGGACATGGTTTTAGTGTGCCGTGAGTAAGAAAAGGTCGCGGAGCACTGGTTTAGATAACGAGGATCACTGATGCATTGTTCTGCAAGCTGTTCAATTTTTTAGTTATTCATTGTGAGATTGATTGTCATTTTACACATAATTTATTGTATTTTTTTTATCTTTGTAGAAAAAAAATACTTATCGACGAGAAAGCGACGAAGACGCTACGCGCAATACGAATCCAGATTTTAGGTTTAAGGTGTTGCCTTTTATTTCCAAGTTTTTTGGTTAAAGTTTGCTTATTGATGCTTTAATTTGTTGCTTGTAAAGAAACCATCAAGCAGAGATAATCATCGTGAAGCATCTTATCCAAGGACTCAACAACAAAGCGTATTGTGAGAGTTGAATCAGTCACCACCTTTTACGATGGTCGACGTGGAAACAACGCTCCACTTACTGCGTCACGTTCACTTTATTTGGGTGTTGCATCGCTATGACTAGGGCAGGGGTCGGCAAACTTTTGCACTTAAAGAGCCAAATAGTCCGTGTGTTACAATACGAAACCCAGCGGGAGCCGCAAAACTATCGTCAGGTCCAAAAACTTCAGTTATTCCGAAAATGATTCCTTTATTTACCTCCAAAAGGAGCCACAACTGGGGGTTCAAAGAGCGCAGGTTGCTGACCCCTGGACTTGGGCAACCAAAAGTCGCTTACGGATTGTACGCAAACCAAATTTCAGAGTGATTTTTCAGAAAGCTTTCAATGCATTGTTTCAAATCGTAGTTTCATAAGTCAAAAGAAGCCAAAATTCAGTGTTTGCGCAAAAATATTTTTACAAAGCTTTCTTCCTTTTTTTCGTGTTTCTGCGAAATCATTCATTCATTTATTTTTCTTATTTTTGACGAAACGTGCAACGGTGCAAAGCATCACACGTATGAGCGTTTTCCAAACTGGGAGGCGTGGACTAGTCTAAAAAGAGACGCAAATGTTAGTCATGATCATTTAAAAATATGGCTGGTGTATTATTTTGTGAAGGAAAGCGTCATGATTAATATTTTGTGAGGGAGGCGTAGTAACACAAAGTTTGAAAATCACTGCTTTAATGTGTACGCTTACGGGCGATATTGTAAAGTTTGCAATCTTAAATCATGCGAGAATTGTGCAACAGAAAAAAAAAAAGGCTTCAGCACGTCCACAAAATCTCAACACACCATAAAGAACAGGGTTTCCCAACTGGGGATGCTTGCACCCCTTGAGGACGCAAGGAAGCATTCCTGGGGGTTCAAAACGGCTCATAGATTTTTATCTAGAATTAAGAGCGCTTTTATTTTCGGTTGCTCAGTGTCAATTTTTTAGCGCTGTTACGCTCTAGTGATATGAAGTTCGCAAACGTCTAAGTGGCGTAAAACCCTTAGCCTCTTTGTGGTTGGTTAAAATCAAGCTCTGAAAACAAAATGCGTCTGATTCAGCAACAGAGTAGTGACTGGTTTAACTATCCTATACCTTGCATTAGCGACACTTTCAAAAGAGCTGAAAACTCTAAAATTGATTGCTCCGCTGGGGGAGCTTACAGCGTTGCCCCAGACCCCCCAGCTGAATACCTGCTGGGTTTTTGACGCCAAGTCATTACAGGAAAATGTTTAAGGTCAATAACACACATGAATTCATTTCAGCCCCTACCATTACGAACATTTGGTTTGCGTGGCTGATTACAGTCGTATATTTTGTGAGGGGTGCAAGAGCATATCAAAAACTTTATATGAAAATAATTGGGAGTATGAAAATGGTTGGGAACCGCTCTATTATGAAAATAGTTGGGAACCGCTCTATTATAAGATAATACAAAACAAAAGAAAAAGAGAGTTCCTAAATTGCTTAAATGTGAACACTTATGTTCAAATAAATTATAATTCGTCACTTTAGTGCAAAAACTGCGTAAGTCATTTTTTGGCGAAATTGAGTTTTTGGCACCAACTTGTTCCTCAGGGTCAGCGCTAACGCTTGACACACTTTTTGGAAAAATACGTCAACGCGTTCGCGAGTTATGCTCCAGTTTCTAAATTGCGTAAGTCAGCACAATTATTAAATCATAATAACATACCATGAAACCATTTATTCTTTTTTCTATTGTTATTTTGCTTGTGACGCAAGAGTAGATACATTCAATCACACGTTTTTTGCGTTTTTCTCAAACCACAAAAAAAACAACTTACGCAATTTTTGCACTACGACAATCGACAGACAATAATTAATCCCAGATCCTGACTTTCACGTTAAAAAATCATCCGTACTCCAACTAAAATCTCAGTTAGTGATTCAGCTTTATGGCAACTTTTTAACTTGTCAAAAGTTGCCCCCCCCCCTTTTGTAAATTCTAAATACGCCACTGTTCCGTTGCCAATTATGTAAAACTGCATTGCTCAAATCCGTAGAAAGGATTTATTAGGTAATCCGGCTATTAAAGAGCTTTCTAGTAATCTTCAACATATCAGTTATATGAAATTTCTGAAATATACCAAACGCAAAAAAACACTACCAAAAGGCATAAAAATATACCAAATTTAAGGACATATACCAAACCATAATTTCACCTACCAAACGGTCCAAAAAATATACCAGATTTGTGAAATCTGGTATATAAATATACCAGTTGGCAACACTGAACATAATGAAAAAATATGCCAGGCAACAACCTCATTAAATCTAGATAGCCTATTGCCAAATTGGCATTGTATCAACAAGTTGTTATTTGCTCGCAAATCATTAAACCTGCTGAACCGAAAAAAAATATTTTCAGGAACTCAATAATTAAAAAAATCAGTCAAAACTAATTTTGAGCATTCAAATCATGCCCAAAAAACATTTTAGGCCTACAGTGCTTGAATTTTTAACACGGCATTTTTAAATTGTACAAATGGAGGGTGGTTGCCCTCCCTGCACCTCCGTCTCCTACGACTAGGCCTGTGCCTTTTCCCACACCTCTCCACAACCCAACTCACTTCTCCACCCTTTTTCCCACACCCTCAACCTGTCAACACTCACCTAGTACACTCTCCCACACTTACCCCATACTCTATCCCACATCTCCCCCAACACATGGGTGCAAATCCAGGGAGGATGAGGGTTGCTTCCCCCCCAAGAATTCGGCAGCATTCCCCCAATACTTTTAATGTCCAAGTAGCCTACCGGTACTCAAAACTGGGCATCAGCAAACGTGATGATTTTTTTTTGGTCTTTACTTCATTTTGGGCAAAAAACTGGGCATCAGCAAACGTGATGACTTTTTTTTGGTCTTTACTTCATTTTGGGCAAAAAACTGGGCATCAGCAAACGTGATGACCTTTTTTTGGTCTTTACTTCATTTTGGGCAAAAAATTGGGCATCTGCGGACGTGTCAATTTTGCTCAATCATCCCCTCAATGCTCAACATAGATTTGCACCCCCGCCCCTACACCCCCATCACCTTTTCCCTCCCTGCACTCCTGTTTCCTTCGACTAGGCTTATGCCTAGGTCTCCTACGACTAGGCCTTCCACACTAGCTTCATGTCGTTTCAACTGCTAATCTGATGTGCTCCTTGGGAGCAATTCGGAGCGTACCTTGTAACTCATGCGTGACGAGTGGGTCACGTGACACAGTTGTACAACCATATTATAGAGAACTATGGTCCAACTGTCTGATTGTCCACAAATGTGAAGGAGTTCCGAAAAAAGAGAGAAAGAGATTTATCTTGCCATTCATTCGCCACACGATATAACAAAATATAAAAAAGGAAAAAAATTCCAGTAGGGGAAGGTAGCCCATGATGGGACATTGCCCAAGATGGGCCAACGCGATTTTTCGAAATCTACACTAGGTGGCAGCAGATCACTATCGTCATAATTGGGACAGCTGCACGTGTCAGTGCTAGCGGTAGTATCGTTTGATTCGATCGTAGTTTTGTGATAGAATAGTAAGGTAATAGGATTACAGCTTGCAAAAATAAATTTCTTAAAAAGTTAAAAATACAGTTTACGGCATTTAGCTAGACCCAAACGTCAATTTTTTTCACCAGTAAGCAGCGTGATAGTGAAGGCCAACTTACCGTTAAATATAGCTGTTTTGGCTAAAGTGCTCACCAGTTCCTAAGGCTAAATTAAACATGGCGCTAGTTTCTTAATATGGGACGGGGTGTCCCATCTTGAGAATCTATAGGCAAGCTACTAATTAGTTGAGTTAAATTGCGATTTACTACATCACACCGAAATATTTTCAGATCAAGTGTGGATATATATATATATAACGTTGTTACACTGCATATATGATATCAGTCAGCCTGTTATTGAATAGTAAATGCATCATGTCTGCAAGCCAAAGTAAGAAACGAGGTACTTGGCAAGATCATTCAATGAGACTAGCCTTAGAAGCGGTTAGAAACAAATTTTTATTTTTGAGGCAAGCTGCAAAAACGTATGATGTTCCCAAGAGTACCCTTGAAAGACGTGTCAACAGAAAAAATAAAGTAGCCACCGAATCGACAAAACATTTAGGAAGGTACAGGGCAACATTTTCTCCAAGTGAAGAGAAGCGTATGGTTGACTACATCTTGGACATGGAAGAGAGATTCTTTGGAATTACACTCAATGACTTACAAAAACTTGAATACGATTTTGCGGAAAAAAATAAAATTCCCCATCAGTTTAATCGTTCACTTGGCATGGCAGGCAAGAAATGGCTCTATGCATTTCTGAAATGCAACCCTTCGATTTCGCTGAGAGCCCCAGAGCCTATATCTTTGGCCAGAGCAATGGGTTTCAACAAGCATGCTGTATCCAAATTTTTTAAACTATTTGAAAAAATAGTGAACACACAGCATTTTGATGGTTCTCGCATATACAACTGCGATGAAACTGGGGTCCAAACTGTTCAACGATCATGTTTCAAAGTTTTGAGCAGGAAAGGAAAGCATCAAGTTGGAGAGCTTACTAGCGCTAAAAGGGGCAAAACAATAACTGTAGTATGCACCATAAACGCCGTGGGAAATTTTGTTCCTCCGTTTTTTATTTTCCCACGAAAAATTATGAAACCAGATTTAATGGACCATGGACCCGCAGGTTCAGTTGGGTTTTGTCAAAAGAGTGGATGGATGGATGGCGAGATGTTTGGAAACTACCTCAAACACTTCAAAAATCATGTTAGTGCAAGCAAAGATAACTCAGTGTTGTTAGTGCTGGATGGACATTCTTCACACACAAGTAACTTGCAGGCTTTGGAGTATACCACTCAAAATGGTATATCATTGATCAGCTTACCGCCTCATACTACACACAGGATGCAGCCACTTGATGTGGGATTCTTGAAACCTCTGCGAACTTATTAAGATCGAGCGATTGAGCGCTGGCTGCCAGGAAATCCTGGACGTCGATTCACTGAATACCAAGTGTCTGAAGCATTTGCTGAAGTTTATGGAAAGGCAGCTACTGTGTCTGCAGCGGTTAATGCGTTCAGAAGGTGTGGTCTGTGGCAGTGGCGTAGCGAGGGTATCCTGCGCCCCGGGGCAAACAAAAATTTTGCGCCCCCTGTGTTTTACAATTCTATGATTATCTGTACCAGCAGATTCGCCTTGTCTTCGTAAATCGGCCGATTGTCTTTTTGCATAGCCACTACTTTCAAAATTTTTTTTCATAAATTTTATAGATTCATTCAAAAACGCTTCAAATTGGGCTCGCAGTTTTCGACCCTGAGCTCCACTCTCTTTTTTGGCATAATCTTCCTACCAGTTAAATCGCTAACAATGTAAACTCTAAAAACGCTTATCTGTTTTTAGAAATTAGAGATATTTCATTTAACGGTGCGGCAATTTTTCTGAGCCAGAGGCGGGCCGGTGAAAACTTATCACATGCAATCCCTTGAGTACAATCACAAGACATTGTGGAGAGAGATGCAGAACGAAATTGGCAGCTTTTTGCCAAAATTACATTTTTTGCTCTAATACTGTAGAATAGATCGTCCCAACTGAATGTCAAGAATACAAAAGACACACTACAGGACCCCCCCATCCAGGGCTTAAAAGAAGGGGGCTGGGGATTACAGGGAGCAATCTGCCCCGGGCTCATGGGTGTGTAGAAGTCCATGAAAGAGCATTTTAGGGGCTCATCACAGAGGTCCCAAAGTAGTGTGGTGAGAGATTCCCTTAGCTGTCGAAGAGCCCCGGATTCCATTTGGAGGCCCCGAATTATGGTTGAAGACCTTTTTGTTATTTTTGGAGAGGCCACATAGCCGTCAAGGGTCTCCGGTTTCCATTTGAGGTCACCGAATTTCGGGTGAAGACCTTTTTTTTTGGAGACCACTTAGCCGTCAAGGGGACCAAGATTCCATTTAAGGGACGAGAATTGTGGGTGAAGACCTTTTCTTTTATGGAGACGACAACATCCCAACGGTCGGCTAGGGGCTTACACTGGGGAAAGCTGCCCACATCAAACTGCAAAGCTTTTTCGCTCAAAATCTCAACAAGAAGTTTGACCGTCGATCTGAAAAAAAGGCTATCCAGAAGACGGAGTTGCATTTCATATAGGGCAATCAAGCGCTCAGCTGCAATAATATCCTACGATAATGCAATTCTTTCACATTTGTAACTAAATTATCTCAGCAGCAGCAACGGGGCTGCGCTTCGCAACCCCTAAATTGCCAGATTTTTTCCTATTTTCTCATTCTGTGATTGCTGTCAAATACTCAAAATATCCTCATTGGAAATCACAGTCTACACACCAATCACGGTAGCAAAACAATACAAACTGCAAAAAAAAAACACCCAGAAAAAGCCATTGAGGCAAAGGTTCAGTTTAGTTAATGCTTCGATCGGCACTTGTCCGCTGTGTTATCAGAAAGGGCCTATTCGTTAAAAACGTTTAGGATCACTGTGGTGTAGGTTTAGCACAGTATTACAGCGAGCGACTATACGCGTTTCTAAATCGACTTACCAACAATCTTTAGCATCCATCTACCGCTAAAATAATGAAAATCTAATACTGTAGATACCTATCGCTTCTTTACTTTTCTTCTGGCGGAGTTCTATTTTCTTCTGTTTAATTGCTGCAAAGTCGAATAACTATGTACGCGCAGTTTCAAACCTCTTTGTGATGTCATAATAGAGTAAACGGGCGATTTGTGATCGGGTGTAAAGAGTGATTTCACTTCTCTGCTAAAAGCGTATACAGGTGTCAGATGCATTGCAAGAAATTGATTGTTTTAAAGTTTAAAAGATTACGTCGAAACTGAAGTGTATAAAATCATTGTTTTGTTCGCCCCTTTGGTGCGTGATGTGTGGTCGGAAGTAAGGCGTGATTTGAATCCTTTGCGAACAGCATACGTTACAATACAGTAATCCACGAAGTAGTTTTTAAAATTTGTGTGAATACGTCAAAAAAAGAGTATAAAAAGAACTTCTTGGTACGCCCCTAGGTGGTGCGCCCACGGGCGCGTGCCCCCACTTGCCCCCTCGCTGCGCTACTGTCGTTTTTCCCCGTATCCCGTTTTGCCCCACCTTCCCCTACGGTGCGTACCAGTCTACTACTATCAGACGATGTCTGCCGCCGGTGCAATCTTGCTTGTGATCGGCTTTTTATCCTTGTTGTGAAATTTTTGCACGCTTCTGTACCTTGGCGCCCGGGGACATATGTACCTCACTGCCCCCCCTACGCTACGTCTCTGGTCTGTGGCCTATCCACCTTGATATCTTCGAAGAGCACGAATTTGCTCCCAGCGCAACTACAGACACTGCTCTTTCGAATGCCGATCAAATTAATGAGAATTCTGAGCAGGCACACATTTCTTCTACTTCTGACAAAAATGAATTGCCAGAAAATGAAAACCGCATGAGCAGTTTAGAACCTACGCCCTCTATTCAGTTCGAGAACAATGTCGTTGGAAACAGCAGTGAGGCACCATCGGCAGCTGTTCTGCAATCGCAAGCGAATGCGAACTTTCAATTGGAAAACCGTTCAAGGCCAGAGTTCTCTCAAGAAGAAAGAGGTGCATCATCGCGTGTAACTCTTTGGGATATTAGTCTTGCCCCCGTGGCTAGCCACCAAAGAAGGACAGCCGGAAAAGACGTGCCCAATCAGCTGCTTGTTTAACAAGTTCTCCCTTCAAACGCAAATTGCGTGAAAAACTTCAACTGAAAAAATACAAGTTTAGGCGGTAGCTAATGAAGCGACAGAGCAAAAAATCCTCACGCAGCAGCAGATCAAGCTCTACCAAAAAATCTCAAATGAGTGTTGGTGAAAACTTGCCAAAGCAATGGTTTGGCGTCATCTGTGGGGAAAGTTACGCAGAATCTCGAGAGGATTGGTTGCAGTGTGCAATATGTAAAAATTGGGCTCACGAAGGCTGCGCAGATATGACACGAAACCTCAGTTTACATGTGATTTGTGCCAGTAGTAGACTAAACTAATTCATAAAGTGAATAATTTTTCAATCCAAGTAAAATTCATAGCTTGGTATTTTCTTTCGTTTACGGTTCTTCTTTGTTTATTTTGTTCTTCGTTTGTCTTATCGTTGAAGGTTAGATTGTGGTATGACTTCATTAAACTTCTCGTGATGGTCGCTATTATTTGTAGTGGATTATACAGACAAGAATCAACCATTTCATAAAGTTCATTAGAATTTAAATGTGTTCGCATTTCGCCGATTGGGTGTGTCCCATTTAGGGATACCTTATGTCCCATCTAGGGAAACCATGTTTCCACAAGATGGGACAGCGGTGAAAACTTTGTTTTGCTTGCCAGACCATCAACAATAATTTATCAGCGGCTTAAATGATTCCAAGTAGCAGTTAACCTTGAGCCCTTTGTTTGGTAAAAAAATTGGTAATCCACACCTACAGGTTTAAGAGTAGTTGCCAGGGAGTCGAACTGTTTAAAATATCGCTCCGGTTCGGGTTCAAGAAATTTTGTTTTTAACAGTTCAGTTCCGGTTCAGATTAAGACTTTTCAAAAATTTGGGTTCAGGTTCGGTTCGGGTTCAGTTGCACCAAAATTTAAAGGTTCGGGTTCTGTTCGGGTTCATCGAAATCAAATTTTTAAGGTTCAGGTTCACTAAATCCAAATTTTCAAGATTCAGGTTCGGTTCGGGTTCACCGAAAAAAATCGGTTTTTCACCGTTCAGGTTCTGGTTCACTTCAAAATCTTTAATTTGGCCAAAAACTAAATTAGGGTCTTATATCATTAAAATAACGAAATACATATTGCATGCCATAATCCATTAAGGTTAAATAATAATGTAAAAATTCATTAAATTTTAAAAAGCAAAAATAATGTTGCAAAGGTTGGAATAGGTCAATGTTTTATCGTTCTGATGATGTTGGTCGTCAGGACCGACAAAACGTCAACAAATAAAAAACCTGACTAGATTTAGTTGAGGTTATTGTAAAGTTACAGGAAGAACGAGAAAAAACTCCAAATAAGCAGAAAGAATGTTACGCATCATAGCACATGTCTAGAGATTTTTTTTAATGTTTTTTAAGAATCAGCTCAGGTTCAAACATTGTTACGAAAAGATTTCTGTTCAGGTTTATGTCCACAAAATATTATAGGTTCGGGTTCGGTTCGGGTTCACTTGCATAAAATTTTAAAAGTTCCGGTTCGGTTCAGGTTCACAGATTTGAAATATTAAAGGTTCAGGTTCACAAATTTGAAATATTTAAGGTTCGGGTTCGGTTCAGGTTCAATGATCTCAAATTTAAACGGTTCAGGTTCGGTTCGAGTGTGCTTTTCATATCATCATCAATCTCTTTCCAAAGTTTGGTTCCTCTGAACGAAAGTGGTTTTTGAGAAAATTTTGTAGCTAAAGGGAGGTCGTTAATATACATCAGAAATAAGAGTGGGCCTAAGCAAGAACCTTGGGGGACACCGCAAAAAACAGGCATTAGCTCAGAGTGGATCTGCAGAATTTTAGTATATTGGTATCGGTTACTTAAGTAGCTTTTAAATAGATCAAGTGGCTTACCACGAATCCCGAAGTATTTTTGCAATTTAGCAAGCAAGATTTGGTGATCAACAGTATCGAACGCTTTTGAAAAATCTAAGAATAAACAACAGATATTCAGTCCTAAATCAACATTTCTTAGAATGTTATCATGGATGTGGGCAATCGCAAAGTTCGTGGAAGAATTTTCACGAAATCCAAATTGATTTTTCTTCAATAAATCGTACTTTTCAAGGTAAGAGGAGATTCTGATGTAGATCAACTTTTCAAAGATTTTATCATATTGAGATAAAATAGAAATTGGACGGTAGTTTGTGGCTAAATTGTGATCCCCTTTTTTAAAGATTGAAATCACTTCCGCTATTTTCAAGCAGTCAGAAGATAGGCCTTCGCCTTGTGCAATGCACACGTTAAATAAATCACTTAATACAAACGATAAAATGTTTTTATTTAACCCGCATCTTCCCGCGTCGGTTTAAACCGCGGGAAGATACGTGTCTTCCCGCGTCGGTTTAAACCGCGGGAAGATACGGGTTAAATAAAAACATTTTATCGTTTTTCTACAAAATTTCTGCAAAACAACGTTTTTCTACAAAATTCTTTTTCGATCCAGCCCTCTCATCTGTTCGCATTAAAAAACTTGATATGCATACTTGGTTTTGCTTGGTACTTGTCATGTCACCACGACATATCCCGCTTGCTTTGTTTTCTGACCTGGTTAAGGAAGATAAGAAATCAGAAATAGCAAGAGCATTATTACAAAACCTATGCTGCCCAGTTCAAAGGGGAAAGCCTGACTGATCACGAGTATATGAAGACAGCACCTTATCAAGTTTTGTAACTGGTGAATCCTGGTTAATCTTCAAGCGGGTAGGAATTGAACTAACATTTTTGTGCAAGTCAGCAAGCACTTGGGGTGATGATCATTATTTTGTTTAATTGAAGCATATTGTAACCTCTTTAAAGGTTATCAATGATGCAGCTGAACGTACCGTCAAGTTTGGCAGCGATTTTGGAAAGGTTATCACCAAAAATGAAATGCAAAGAAAAGACATTCTACAACAAGTGGAACTGAAACGAAGAATGTATCCAGAAGCAACAAAACTCTGTTTTTCAAAAACTGAAAACATGATTTAATGCAGATGTAACTTTGTGATTTGCTGTATTTCAATGGCGATGTTGAAAATGTTTTGCTACAGCATTATTATGTAGTGTATGGTTTGTTATGATATTCCAGTCTGTTTCAATTTTTCATTGTACTAGCATGAGAAAAGAAGCTTAAGCATGGCATCAAAAACCTACAAAACGTCTTGATGTATTCATTATGTTTTTAGAATTTAAATGACACAACACCATGCAACATTCTGTCACAATAACGTGCACCACAGGTTGAAAAATGTCACAAAATCACTCACGCATGACATTTCTACTACATGCCATATAAAAACACCCAGTATAAATAAAACTAATAAAATACGCAGTTAGTGGTCTTTCCAGGGCAGCTTAGCAATTTTCTTATTGCAAAATCACGTTAAACAATTCATTTGCAACATCTATGCCCGTCTTGGAGTGAAAGACGTCACAAAATTAGTCATGCGTAACCTCATCAAAAATATTCAATTGAGGTTATCTTGGAAACTGCTGGCTCAATTTCAACAATTTTTTTAAAAAACTCATCATCAGCGATATGAGCTTGTTTTAGGCAACAAACAAGAAAAGCAAAATGGGATTTGGAAAAACCAGCTAACTGCAATTTACCCATTTTTTGCAAAAATGGGCTTCAAAAAAGGCCGCGTTACACCGTGGATGATTATCCAAACTAAATTTTAAGCACATTTTTGAATTCAGCGCCAAAAACTGCATCTTAAAAGTCACAGAATGACTGAATATTAGAAAAACATGGGGAATCTGGGCGGTCTAATGGTCATTCTATTTTACTTTTGGTGTAATTGAACTTTTAATATTCTAGCTACACGACTTCTTACAGCGTCGGTTTAAACTGACGTAGCGGGAGAAGGGCACGTCTACTTTTCTCTTTGGTTGGGTATATGACGTCACAAAACGGTCGCCATGCTTTCTTTTTCATGCATTGAAGTGTTTCGAAGGACTTTTAGCACTTTTGCTGAAGGTTTGTGGAAGACAAAAGAAAAAATGAGTCATTATTTGATGAAGATTAGTTTTTTTGCGAATATATAGAACCTCGTTTGGTTGCAGAATCGTCGGCTTTCTATTAGTGCCGTAAGGATTTTCCCAATGAAACACCACAGAAAGTTATAAGTTGAAGCTTAGCGATATTAACACATATGACGTAGAAAAACACATAGGCCTACAGTTTATGTTGTGTAGTTTTTACGAAATGGTACAGTTACATCTTGTAGCTTCTCTTAGAATTAACATTTTTTCAAAAGTATGAAAGCTAAGGCGTAATATTTGTTTTGGTATAATTGCCCATTTGAGAATTTTATTACGCAGTATTTTTATAGGTCTGTGTAGATAAAAAGGTATTACTTTATAATGAGTTAGAGAAAGCAAAAAGCTCGTAATAAGGCTAGACAGCGCTCTAAAGAAATTAAAGTCCTCGAAGCATTGTCGTATTTGAAAAAAACTTTTGACGTATGCGATGATGATATGTCTCAGGACCGAGTGCTGTCGGCTAATATATATGCATTCAACCGCCAGACGATCCAGCCCATGGTAGTCACGGCGATTCAGGCGATGAGGAGAACTTCGATCCCAGTAGGCTAAGCCGCCATCATCTGCTTCATCTAGTTACTCTGGAGATAAGAAGTCTTAGTGGATCAGTGATTGTCGGCAACGAAGAGGCGTATTTTATCCGAAATTAGATTTGATGGTTTGAATCAATGGATTGCAAAACGAAAAGAGCGACGTTGCGCAAATGGATGCAAGGGTATATCTCTCATCTTTTGCGAGAAATGCAACGTTGGCATGCATCCACAATGCTTCAGAAGTTTTCACACTCTTCCTCAGTAGAAAATGCTGTGCATTGCTTTCACAAAGGTTACTGAAGCCTTATAACTGAATACCATGCCAAATGGTTTTAAATTTTTTTTGACAATTGCTTTACCATTGTAAAGCGAATGTGTTATACGGTTATTTCGAGCCGTGAACTTTTTAAGTGTGTCAGCGCAAGATGTTTTCATCATTTCATGTATATATATATTGCAATTATGGCGCACTTAAAAACAGGCCTTGACGTCGCGCAAGCGGCGGCTGTTTGCAAAAACGCGATGTTTGAGCATCATCATACTTTTTTCTTTTTTGTAAACGATTTTATTAATCAGCTTCACACAAAATGCAATTTGGCGTGTTTCAAGACTAATGTACGGAATTTCAATCATATTTGCTGTAGTCAAATGCCATTAAAAAATAATAAATAATTTTTGAAAATAAAAGAATTTAAAAAACATTTTTCAGAAAACGGTAGAATTCCAGACGTATTTGATTTGTACCACAATGAAACGGCACACTGCTAACAAGGCCGCGGTAAAAATGTACAGACAAAATAATAGTTAAAATTCAAAACACCCGATTAGGTTAACTGCGTTATAAAGCTGCAAGATGAGAACCCCACAACCGCATTAAAAAAAACTAAAGCAATTACCACATAGTGTTACACCCAGTGCCAGATTAACCACGTAGCAGAAGTAGCATTTGCTACGGGCCCCGCGCTTTTCAAAATCATGATTCAAATTACAGAAAAAATTAGGCTACACTTTTGTAAAAAAGTTTCGGCTAGGATTGGCAGTGATGGAGTGCAGTACTCAACCTTCGAGTGCGAGTATTTGCCATGTGAATCTTCGAGTACGAGTACTGGTGGTTGACTTCGAGTACGAGTAGGCCTACATTTTTCGCAGGTAAACTTTACACTTTAAAATCAGTTGCAGACATTTGCTGCATAAATTGGAACCACTTTTCCTGAAGTTTTTATTTAAATGGTTATTATCACTTTGAACACTGGTTTTAAGCTCTTTGTAGTCGACATTAACTTTTACGGAACTTTTAAGCAGTTTCGACAAAAGTTTCTGTTATGAGCAGTATATGTATGATAAAAATCAAAGCACTCGTGAACTCGACTGATTTTTATACCGAGTCCGAGTACTTTTGGGTTGGAGTACGAATAGCCTACTATTTGAGATTAAAAGTTTCGAGTACGAGTACTCAGAAAAGCTGCAGCCTACTCGAGTGTACCCGAGTGCGACTACAATACGCGAGTACTCCATCACTGAGGACTGGCTTATAAAATTTTTGCGAATTGTTAGCCTCATTTTTTCATTAATATTTTTAAACCATAAGCTTTTTCAAAATAAAACTTACAGTATTTCTGAGTCTGGCCGCAAACTGATTTCTCACCACTTATCGCGTTCTTTGCAAGAAAACAAAAAGTCAACTTCCAGTCGCGCATGTAATTGCGAATGTTTATGGCATTTTTGTGTATACAGTAGGTCTCAGTGAGCCGATACGATAGAAGTACGGCGCGGTAAAAATGCAAGTGGCTAAGCAACCAACGTAACAGTGAATAAGCATGAAGAAGCAATTCCCTATTAGTGTTCTGTTGCGTCTAGGATTTATGAACGGTAAAGACCTTTACTATTAATGCCTACTACAAAAAGTTTGATCTTAATTTCGTTTTGCTGTGCCAATGCTTGCTTTGTTCCTCCGTTGCTCTCAAATTTTCACAAAATTTGAGTCTTGCGACTTTAAAAAATTGTTTTCGTTAAAAAAAGCAAGAGTTTTACAGTGAATTTAAGCTATCTACGCATCTTCAGTGAATTCCGTTAAGAGCCCTTAGTATAAAACAATGAGACTAAAAATGAAATCAGATTTGATTGCCCTCCAGCCGGGTCTCCAAAAACTAGGGCCCCACAAAAACTTTGCTACAGGCCCCGCACTACCTTAATCCGGCCCTGGTTACACCAAATAATATTCCCCACCAGAGTGCTAAGTAAAAGCAACACAGGTAAAAAGACAAAACAATTATTATGAACGATGCAAAATTTATGAGTTGTATGAGTAGCAAGAAAAATTAAGCAAGCATAGCCTACCAGTTGCAAACACTTGAATAAATAGATAGCACAAACCAAAATTAAGCAGTATACAAATCTGCCGTTTTTTTCTCAAAAGATAATAACAAATTTTTCAAAAATTCTTTTGTTTTACAGATTTTGACTCGAAAATTGTTTCATCACCAGTGTAAAAATCAAACTCATACCTTATCTAGTTCCGTTAATATCAAGGGGTAATAATTGAAGGCAGAAAAAAAACTTTCGCTAACTTTTTGTTAACAATTTTTCGGTGGTGATAGCTACTTTTATTTTATAATTGTCATGGTTTCTTATGACATCATAAAATATATAGTTAAAAACCGTAACATTTCATTTAAAACTGACCATGTGTTTACAGTTGTAATCATAGGTGGCGGAACCGGGGGGGGGCCTGGCCCCTTCACTTTTTTTTCCGGGGGGGTCCCTAATATACGCGTTTATTTCTACAATGTTGCCGCGGCACGAATGTATTTGAAACTTAATAAGCTTACCATCCAAATTAAAACCCAGGAAAGAGCTTAAATCCAGAGATGTCTTCTTTAAAATTTTGTTTGTGCGGTGGGGCAACAGAAACTAAAAGCAAGAACCGTGGGTGTGAAGCCCACATAAATTGGACATGTCACATGTGGACAGGCTAAATTTGGGTTGTAGGCATAGGGCCGGATTTACGTATAGGCTAAGCAGGCTGAAACCTAGGACCTCGGAGAAAATGGGAGGCCTCATCACGATCAAGACCTATTTTTGTTCTCTTCACCGATACTTTCTCGGGAAAACAGAACATCTGAGTACGTGCATACCTTTTTTTTGCTCTTCGCTATACCAATATTTTCAGTGAAAACAGGACATCTGAGGACGTGAAGACCTTTTCTCGATCTTGCAATCAATGTGATCAAATTGCCAAGGGCCTCTCATTGCCTAAATCCGGTCCACAGGAGCGTATTTAGGGGAGGGGCCATTGTGCCATGCCCCCCCCCTTTTGACTCTGCCCTTTAGTAAAAAAAACAATATTGTTGGAGTTCGAGTTTGCCTTAGATTGAGCGCGTCTCGATCTCAAAGGTGACACAGCGATGTGAGAGCCAGAAGAGAGCGAATGAATGTTTATTTCGAGCAAGCACGCGAATTTAAATGAATGCAAAAAAAAAACAGAATCAAGCATTGCCACGTTGGATTGCTGGAAATCATACCTTCTATTTCGGAAAAATCTGCCTGTTCCAGGACGGAGGAGGAGATGATAAACAAAATAACAAAACGTGGGAAAAGATTGGAAAAAGATAAAAAATTTCACTATCGATGGAGCATGTTGAGAAACAGCCAGATTTCGTATGGGAAATAGATTGCACGACGTCCAGCAACGTCCATAGAGCACGTAATCGCCACAATATTAATAGTGCCAAGTTACTGAAATATGCCAGATTCTTTTGGTGGTTTCTGTAGCTTATGGCCAGGGGCGAATTCAGAGGGGTTGGATGAGGGATATGCATCCTCCCACCAGCCATTTTCAAAAATGTTTTTGATGCATACAATTTTTCTATAATTTCGAACCCCTTCGATAGCTATAAGCCTTACGCCATAAGCACGCATAATTAAAAATGTGCGAACAAAATGCATCATGTTTGGCGAAGCACCCAGAATTAAGGTCAAAAAATTTAAGCACAATTTGCCTGAAAATTATTCAAAATGCACTAAAATAGCCATTACAGCATGTAAATTTTCAAAAATTTCCCGGGGGAGCACGCCCCCGGACCCCCCTAGAACTTTCCTGGTTTCTTAATCAGTTTTAAATTAGTTCTGCCGAAAAACATACGCTTGAAAAAATGTGGAAATTATGCCCTCCCCCCCTTTTAAAATTTCTCGCTACGCCACTGCCGTCCTTGGTCGTAGATGAAGAAAATCTGGTCATTGGTTTTGGCCTTCCCCACTTTAGTAATGCTTCCGCCATCGTTGGTTGTAATACGATTTGAAGAAAGACTAGGAATTCGGCATTCAATGCCACAATGATAGATTTCAAAACTAAGAGTTTCATCAACTTTAATGACGAATAAGGGAATTCCATTTATAAACTGATTAGACTGAATAATAATACAATTTTTTAATACAAGGGAAAGAACTGAATGTTGATGCTCTTGTTTTTTGCCCTTGTTTATCAATCCGTCTTTCAAAGTTGAAAATGACACTTTATCTTCATATGAAAAACGTTCTAACTCGTCTTCTTGAAAATTTCTAAGAGTGCTTGATGCGCGTTGAGTGATTCGTTTTGGTGCTGAGGGAATTGAAACTAGTGAAGGTGATATTCCAGGACAAACAGATGGTGGGTTTTTGGGTCAAAGCTTCCCACCACGAATCTTCTCGGTTTCAAAATTTTTTGGCTATTGTAATTCGCATATTACTGTGTTGCTACTTATTGTCAAGTCAGCATTTGGCACAGCTTGTATCCACTTATTTTTTACCTCCTCATCACCATCACTTGGCAAACGGTACACTGGTATCTTTTCACAGCTACTTGTAGCTGAGCATTTTGTACTATCATAATTCGTTTTGCACGCGTATACGCAACGCAACATTTTCTTGGCATGCTATCGCATTTGGATTATAGTGCTGCATATAGGCCTACCTAAAATTGACTGGCCCGAAAATCGAACCCCAGACCTCCCGCACCGATAGCGTGCGCTAAGCAACTGAGCTAACGGCCGGTATATTTACACGAAAGGATATTTAATGCTGTATGCGATGCATGCAATCAACAAAAAGTTTTATAACGGAAAGCTTGCTTTATTCGATGAAGTTTGACACGCTGTTAGAATGTTTTTGTGCTGTTATTACTTGTGTAATCGCGAGCGGTTTTTGTTTGATGCATTGGTTGATGTTTTGCACACGGTACGCTTTTTTCTTCTTTTCTTTTTTTCTCTCCCTATATTCTGCCAGAATTATAGTGCTTTTTTCGCGCTGAATCCGATGGTGAAGTCGAAAAGATGCGGAAATGCTTGGTTAAGTCCGGAAAGTAAAATAGTCAAGAAAGCGGCGTCCCAATGGTGTAAAAAATTCATATCGGCTCGCAAAAAGCTTCTGATCACCTGCAAGCGCCCGATTCGGACTTTCGTCCAAGTTGAAACAGTGCTACCTACTGATTATTAACTACGACAAGTGTGTATTCGGCTGACAGTGGCAGCTTCCATCAGTTGAAGTTGTTCTTAATCGTCAAGGCATCTTTCAGCATGAGATTTCTCAGCGCCCACAACGCAGCAGTCGCGTTTTCGTGTCTGCCTTTTCCATTGGCAAGCCAGTGCACAGGAAGATCCTCCTGAGCACTGGTAGAGTTAGTAGTGGTATTGGTCGAGTTAGTCTGTTAGTAGTGGCTATAGGCAAGTGTGCAACTTCAAGGCGGTCAATGGATTAGAATAGTGGTCCCAGTTGGCCTTGCGGAAATTCCATCGCTTTACAGGCTTGCTCGGTTTGGGATGAGCAAGTTTGGGTGGACTTATAAGCGAGGGTCGGTGCTGTGACCTTGGGAACTTTCCTAAGATACGTCTGTCAGGTAAGCGACTGTCCAAATCGACACTGGCAAATGCAAGATCTGGGTTGGTGTCTGTTTTCCAGCGGCCAGAGTGGAAACTGGCGGCCTCCTTGGGGCTATATGGCAGGGTGAAGTTGTTGGCACTGGCCCAGCCAGCCAGGCATTCACCATCTGGATTGTTATTATTATAGCCCCAGTCAACATGGTGGCAGTTGAAGTCGCCAGCATAGAGGCAGGGATGGGGGAATGCTGGAAGATCAGATGCTTGCATCCGTGTTGGAGGGGGTTTGTAGACGTTGACTATTTTATAGTTATCAACATCCACGCACACCCACTCGATCTCCGATGTTGGTGGGGACTGGTCGATTAGGATCCACTTCAGACGCTCATGGACAAACGTAGCAAGACCATGCTTCCTGCTCAAGGAAAACCCAGCTAGATGGTAGCTCGGAAGATCTAACCCAGCAAACATTCACTCGTGATTTCACGTGTTTTTGTCGTGGTAAACTGGTGAAACTCGTGACTCGTGGCATCTGACACAAGCTTGGCACTAATTTTTAGCAGTTTTTTTTAACAATTTTAGGATAATTTGGTAATCGGTGGTTGTTTTAATTTAAAAAAAAACAATAATTTTCAAGAAGCCATATCTTTTGGCCGAACAAAATTTATTGAGTCGCACACATGGCCAATCATGTGGCAAACACGTGGAAAACATGTGTCGAAATCACATGTATATCTTAAATTTTAGGTGTCCTTGGTTGCAGTAGAAATTGGAACAGACCTAGAACGCAAAACTCGTATAATTTTCAAGAAATCATATGTTTCGGCCAAACAAAATTTATTGAGTCGCACACATGGCCAATCATGTGGCAAACACGTGGAAAACATGTGTCGAAATCACATGTATATTTTAAAATTTTAGGTGTCCTTGGTTGCAGTAGAAATTGGAACAGACCTAGAACGCAAAACTCGTATAATTTTCAAGAAATCATATGTTTCGGCCAAACAAAATTTATTGAGTCGCACACATGGCCAATCATGTGGCAAACACGTGGAAAACATGTGTCGAAATCACATGTATATTTTAAAATTTTAGGTGTCCTTGGTTGCAGTAGAAATTGGAACAGACCTAGAACGCAAAACTCGTATAATTTTCAAGAAATCATATGTTTCGGCCAAACAAAATTTATTGAGTCGCACACATGGCCAATCATGTGACAAACACGTGGAAAACATGTGTCGAAATCACATGTATATCTTAAATTTTAGGTGTCCTTGGTTGCAGTAGAAATTGGAACAGGCCTAAAACACAAAAATGAATCTAAATTTATGCACGTTCATCGAAAATTTTTGGGGTACACTCCGAATTTGGTTTGTTATAGACAATCACATCGATCGATGAAGTGTGATTTTTACCTGCTCATAAATAAAATCAAAAATTTTTCTTTGGTAGTTTTTCTTAATCCATTTCATAATTTTTGGTTAAACAACACCGGTACTTCACTTCTAATAAAATTTCAAATTGAAATTGTCTCCTGATTGACGTTCTTTTGTTAAAGGAAATTGCCATTAACTAGAAAACTATTGATCTTTCTGAAAATGGTATTTACAGTAAATCATAAAATTGTTGCGCTTGTGTGCCTATTTGCAATTCAATTGATGTCGCGGAAAAAGCCTTTGTTTGTGTTTACAAACTTTTAGAGGCAATAATTAAAACCATTCCTTTTTATGACTTGTAATTTTCTGCACGGTGCGATTTTCTATTGTTCTATAAAGCGTTCGTCTGGGAAGCTTAATTGTCTGGCGTATAAAAGCGCTAGATTCCGCGTGCATGCAATCACAGTTAGTCAATGTGAAAAAACGCTGGTAGAGTTGTTCGTAAAATAGTAAAAGAACTTCTGAACTTGGGTAAAATTTAACGATCTTTTCTTAACACCGGTATCTGAGCCTCGAAGTTTTTCGCGATAGTGTAAAAATTCCACCCTGATGATTTGGAAAGTGAGAATCTGATTAAGAGACAGCAGAAACGAAAGGTTGAAGCAACTTTGGTGCAGTTTGCTTTTCGCTTGAAAGCAAAGACAAGCTCGGTGGTGGTAGTACAATTCAGTATGACCAGAAGATATACAGGAATATCTACCTAAAAAGTGTTCTATGAATATTCTTTCAACGAGGTGTTAGAAGGAACCATTATCGTGAAATTTACCGAATAGCATAGGCGTGGGAAGTAGGGGGCTGTCAGGAGCTGAATCCCCCCCCATCTTTTTTTCAGCCCCAACTTAAAAAATAGTTTTTTGCACGAGTTCTTGTCAGAATTTTAGCTATAATCTGCAGAACATGTTTTTGCCCATACGCCTACAAACCCGATATTTATTAGTGTGCATATCGTTTCTCAATTTTTCGCTGAACTAGGATTCCAGTCCCGCATCAATTTTAAAGTTCTTTTTATTCAAGTTCTCAATTGTTTTTTTATTACTATAGGTAAACAGAAAGATTCTTAGATTTGTGGCTAGTTGTCGCGTATCTTTGTGAACTAATTACTGATCAGCTATTCGAAATCCTTTTAATTAATTTGAAAATAGCAGTTCTGCCTGACTGGCTTTGTAATGTCCCGATTGGCTGTTTTGCGCTTTGTTCTTTCCCCTCGCCAAGCGGTTGAGCGATATTCGTCATTTGTGCGTCTGTAGCGTGGTTAGCGCGTTGAGGGTTTGTCAGTTTGTGTGATACTTGTTTCTTGAAGGAAGAGGGAAAAGTTTTGGGCAGAATGGCTGTACGATAAGTGATAAAGTAAATCGGCTGTTAGAATTGGCAAAATATGTAGGAGAGTGGTTTACTGGTTTTTAGTTAGCAAGTTAAGAAGGGCCTCAAGCCCAAAGTTCTCAAGGTCCTTGGTGGTGGTTTCTGCATCACTATTATATATAATACATAATTTATAACATCAAAGATTTGTTTGTGATGCAGAAACTAGCACCAAGAACGATGGGCTGTCCACAAAAAAGTGTACATGTGGATAGGTCCTACTAGTACTGCGGTATGTCTGTACAATGTATGTGCAACAGTGCAAGATGCTCAGATGTTCCGATTCTCAATTCACCAGCACTGTATTTTAGCATTAAAATAATTTCTAGTAACGTTTATAGCCTGGTAAAACAATTATGGAAAGTGGTTTGTCGTGGTGGAATATGCGACGCAAAGCCATTGCACAGCTAAATGATGAAATTGCTACTAATAATCAAGCAAGTGATTCAACATGTGATGAAGAGTGTACTGGTAACTCAGTTGTTGTACCATGTGCTATACCAGTGCCTGACTTAAAGCCCAATTCTACATCTAGTAGCGGTAAAAGTTGTCAAATGCAAGATAATGAGTCTACATCTCAAAGTAGTTTAGAATTTGAAAGAAGTGATGGACTGCCTTTCAGTGATGAAAGTGACGCAAAGGAACAGGGGTCAACTGATTTACTTCCACACAATTTTTCTGTTGCTGATACCTCTCGTAGTAGCAAATATTCTGAAGGTTTTCCTAATGAAGTACTGGTGAATTATGATGAGTTTAATTATTTGACATGTGATGTTTCTAGTAGTGATGAAGATGAAAAAATTTTGGCACCTAGAAATTTAAGAGAATGTTTATCAGATTGGGCCATATCTTGTAATATTTCTAATGCATCAGTTGCGTTATTGCTTGCTGCTTTAAGGGTTGAACACCCAGACCTTCCTAAAGATCCTCGATCTCTTCAAGCAATTCCCAAGAACATTCAAATTGACCAAATTGCTGGTGGCCAGTATTTTCATTTTGGGTTAAAAAAAGGCATTATTTCAAAATTGAAACTTTTAAACCAATATCGACACAGTGAGTTCGAACAACTGCAACAACTCAGCCTTCAATTTAATGTAGATGGCTTACCCTTGTATAAGAGTGTTCCTGGAGAATTTTGGCCAATATTGTGTAAGATAGAAAACATTTCTGTGATAGACCCTTTTGCCATTGGCATATGTTTTGGAAAGCAAAAGCCTACTGATACAAATGAATATCTTACCCTGCTTACCCAGTTCATTTCCGAACTGAAAGAAATAGTGGCTGAAGGACTTGTGTGTTGCAGTGTCAAATTTGCCTTTAACATATCCTGCTTTATATGCGATGCACCAGCTAGAGCATTTTTGAAAAATACAATACAGCACACTGGTTACTCTAGTTGCGAGCGATGTACCAGTAAGGGTTGTTGGGCTGGTAAAGTGATTCATACCGACCTTCAAGCTACTTTGCGTACTGACAGTAGCTTTCGTTCTATGGATGATGCACGGCATCATAAAGGTCCATCTCCTTTAGCTGTGCTGGAAATGGATATGATTAAGTCTTTTCCTCTAATCTATATGCACCTTTGTTGTCTAGGGGTAATGAGGCGCATGCTATACATGTGGTTTAGAAGCTCACATTCTTGTCGTATTCCCTGCGGCCTGTATACATCCATTTCCAGTCATCTTATGTCATTGTCTTCACATTCTCTACGTGAGTTTGCACTCAAGCCAAGGTCGTTAAAGTATTTAGAGTGTTGGAAAGCAACTGAATTGCGTCAATTCCTGTTGTACACTGGGCCAGTTGTGCTGCGACAGAAACTTGATGACCATCATTACAAACATTTTCTAGTGTTCTCAACTGCGATGAGAATTTTGCTATTGCTATCTCCAGAATTTTCTGCGGACAAAATGATGGTTGCTTATGCGGGCAAACTTATGAAGTTTTTTGTTGAAAATTTTGCCAGGCTTTATGGAAATGAAATGCTGGTGTACAATGTGCATTCTTTAATTCATCTACACCATGATGCCCTTTGCTACGGCGCTTTAGATCAGGTTTCAGCCTTTCCTTATGAAAATTGTTTGGGCCAACTAAAGAAACTATTGAAAAAGCCGAATCATCCCCTGAAGCAAGTGGTTTATAGGTTTATTGAACTCAATAGCATTGAGCATCAGAAAGTAACCAAACAATCTTCTTCATTTTACTACAAAAAACACTCTCTCGGACCTCTTCCTGCTTCATTAAATGGAGGTGAGCAATACCAAAAGGCTCAACTCCCGATTGGTTTTGTATCTGTTGATGATGGTAACAATTTTGTTCAGCTTCAAGATGGCGTTGCTGTTGTTAGAAACATTGTTTTGTTTAAAAATGTTATGTACTGTGTTTGCAATAATTTTGGTAACTCTGTAAATTTTTTTGATTATCCAGTTGAATCTAGTAAAGTTGGAGTTTTTTGTTATCTGATATGAATTCTGGTTTGTCAGTAGTGCCTGCTAATGAAATAAAATGCAAAGTGGTTGCTTATCCAGAACCCTCTGCATTGGAATCGTATATCTCTATGTCTTTTTTGCATACTATTGTGTAGTGTCATAGAAATTATTGTTAAGTGAGTCATATTCATCAACCAAGTTTGTGATTAGAGGAGATTTTGGGCCTGTAGTTTGTTTTTCAATCAATTGAACCATCTTTGTTAATAATTATATATGTGCTGTATATTTTTTTCTATCCAATTGATACATTGTAATGCTTCATAATTTCTTTTAATTTGCGATACAGCTTATGAACTAAATTTCTTGCGTCAAAAATTTTAAAGTGCCTTGCTTACGTGCCATTGTTTATTGTTCTTCTTTTTACTGTTTTTTTTTTTTTTTTCAGGCTAGAGTTAAGTTCCCATTTGTATAATTTATACTTTCACATTAGGTATTATGTCTTGACAGTTTTGTCACAAGTTCAAAGAAAACTGTACGTAGTGGTAGAGTTTCGGAAGGAACATACTGTTGAAATAATATCTTCAAAATGGGTTAAAGTCGAAAACGATTCATTTATAGCTTGTTGGCCACCTGGACCATACTTTAAAGCACGTCAGTTGGTGCAGAAGCAACCTTTCCCCAATTCAGATTGGGAATGCTTTGAAGTGAGGATAATTCGTGCTACAAGTGAGTACTTTTTTGCATTTTTGTGGGGTAATTTTTGTGCTGTACAGTGTACACTAGCATGTAATCGCGCATTCAGTGTCGCTAGCCTCTATGATTGCTCTGTGTTTACTCCAGACAAGTATGACGAGGCAAGAAGAGTCCTGGAAGCAAGCCAATACACTAGCGACTTTTCATTAATGGATACATCCGAAAGTGAAGCATCTGCATCGTTTTTACCCAAGAAAAGGCGTAGAACCAGGTAGTTACCTTGGGTGATGATTTTTTTAGTCACGTTGGTAGTGTTTTAAGTAGGTACGTTAGTATCTACTACACAACAGTAAAACTTCGTCATATGAAGTTTGGAGAGGTCACACTGGTCGTTTTCGCTTTCATGCAGTGGTGAAGTTGATGTGTTTTTGGCTAAATCTAAAATTTAGACAGGGCTCTTCGTCGAGTAGTACTCTCGTTTTCAGAAAAAACTTGTCTAAATGGCGTGAAGTTCTTTCACTGACGAAAAGCATTTCCGGTACCTCTATACGTTTAACCAGTGAGAAAACTTTGCACTTTTCACGACGAGTTGTCCCGAAGACGATTGGGCCCAGCGACGAGTTGGTCACGAAAATGAACTCACAACGGCGCGTTGTACCGTAAATCTGATTGTCGACATTGCCATTTCTTTCGAAATGTGAAAATTGCTTTTACAGGCCTCCTGCTAGGTTTGTGTCAGCGCCTTCCAGTGACAGTGATGCAGCCGAAATCTCTCCTCAAAAAAAACTTGACAGTCCTGCTGATGTTGTACTGCCGAATCCACCACTGTTTCCTGACGAGAACTCAGTCTCAGATAATCCTATTCCTGAATTGTCTGAAGGTGAAAATAGTTTGCTTACTGTTTTCTCATTTTTTTGTAAATTTTATAACATGCAAAGCCCCTTATGGGTTAGTCTGAGTGAAGCTTAATTCAAGAATCTTTCGGATAGGAAAACATAAGTTACTAGTACTTCATTGCATTGTTTTACAATAGTTATAATCGCTGTAAATAGACATATCCTTAAAGCTCACCTAGTTCCTTAGGTTTTAGATATTGTGCACTCCAGTTTAATTCCAAGTTTTGTCAAGCCTAAGATGCCAAGAAATGGAAATTAGTACTCACAGCTTTGCTGACGCAACTGTTTTCTTTTTGGCGTGTAGTCGAGCATTTTTAATTTTTTGTATTATTTGACCAATCTTTGTACAGATATTGAAGCTTCGGAGCCCAGGAGAGAGTTTTCAGGTAAAACGCGCGGTTATGATTGATATTATAGAATTGACAAATAATCCAGCATATCACAAAACTTTTTGCGCCTACTATTGTTGTAGAATTGCTATCTTAACTACTTTCCAGTCATCGATATTTTTCTTCATGTACGAGTCTTACTTTTATTGCCTTCGAAAGTTTATACTGAGCCTATAGCTTGCCGGTTTTGCTTCACATGAAGGTTATCATAAAATGATGGAGTTTAGTTTTCACATTGTCTGTGTTGCTGTGCATTAAATTAGCCATAAATTGCACCCTTAATTTCATACTTGCACACGTGCGAGGTATTGAATGAAGAATAAGAAGCTTTTAAGTTGGAAGTGACTATTCTCGTATCGGTTGGAGCGTGTAAATTGTAAAGCGATTGCTTAACCACTTAATATTTTAAATTTTAACAGAAAATCACCAATTCTCATCAACGCCCTTGCGTTCTGATAGGACTAACATTGTTGAAGGTTCGACGTCGTCAAGCACAGGTAGTATAATATGGTTTGTGCTCTTTTCAAATAGAATATACCTGCCTATAAAAATAGTAAAAGTAGCGGTACATGCTCTGTTGAATACTCGTTGATATTCTGTTATAGTGCTGGTAATCACTTCTCATAAATTCACTGCTTTAAATTGCTATGTGATTTGTTCACCGGTTTGTAAATTCTAAAGTGACATCTTTACATCGTTTTACAACAGGGCTGGGGAGCCATTGCAGAAAATGTCTGGCTCCGGCTCCAGCTCCGGAGCTCTCAAGCGTTACATCTGTGGCTCCAGCTCCGGCTCCGGAGCTGAATATTTTTTAAGTGCGGCTCCGGCTCCGGCTCCACAAATTATGGTCGGCAAAGATTTGCTTATACCATCTCAAACGTGCCAAAATTTGCAAATGATGCGAACTTGTTTGTCTAAGCAGTACGCTACAAGACAAAAAACAATTGATATAGAATCAACAAACTAAGTGGTCTTTTTGTGCCAAAAATTGAAGGCTCGGTTTGGTCAAGATTTTCAACCATTCGGAGCCGGAGCTAATTGTTTCATTTATGGCTCCAGCTCCGGCTCCGGCTCCACGACAAATCCAAATTACGGCTCCGGCTCCGACTCCGGCTCCGAGAAAAATGCTTGGCTCCGGGGCTCCGAGCTCCGGCTCCAGCTCCGGCTCCCCAGCCCTGTTTTACAAGAAGCAATCAAAATCGTTTCATGCTATGTCGCTGTTTCTAGTGTCACAAGCCGATGCGACCCCTTGCACCAAACCAGGATGGGCGGTATCCCTTGAGCAGGATGGTAAGTTTACCAAGAACTATTGATATATACAGTTTTATTTAAATCTTTCTTACACATTTTAGCATAAATGATGTTTCGTTCACGTTGTAATCCGTATCTGGTGAAATAATCGTAAATGATTGTTATTCATTTAATTCTATCCACGGACTAGGAGTTGTATGACAGTGTCAGAGCAAATCCTTCAATTTTTAATATGCTACATGATATTTGTAAAGAATTTATTCTCACTGCAAATTCACTCCTGACGAACCAGTTAAGTAGAACATTAAACAGTCTGTAGTTGTGACACTCCAATAACGGCACGTTTATCAATGAATCATTTTAGTTTTGTTTTAAGAGCGGTTTGGGTGCTAGGCATGCTTTGTCTTACTTATAAGGTGACTTTGTGTAATGTGCATGCTAGTTTTATACAAAAGTAACGTAACGTCGTAACTAGTTAATGAGGGTGCTGATATATCACAGTTGAGTTATTTTATTTACAGCACGCCGTATCCGCCTCGGCTTGTTGGAGGTTCGTCACGAGGTTAGGGCGAACCGCCTTTTACTGCAAAAAATTTTGGAAATTATGAGTAGCAGCGATGCCACGCAAGCCGTTGTTCATGAGTTGAATGACGACTTTCCATCATTTCCTCTCGATTCGATGGAAGGCTTCGATGCTCTGGAGGAAAAGCTGTCTGACCCCAGTTGTCAAGAACAATTGGTATGTGATTTTTTTTAATGACACTGTGTCGATCTGCTTTTTCTAATAGTGAAATAAAGGCTCAATCTTCCGTTACTTCGGCAGTGTAATCTGCATAAAGCCCTTTATAATACCATAAAACCACTACAACTTGTTTTGTCGTTATCAGCTCATCAGGTAGTTACCGGTATCGAATATTATTTAAATTGCATCACATTCAAACATTTTGGTTGAAAAATACCACCAGATGAGTGGTAAGCTGATAACGGTGGGACAAGCTGTTGTGGTTTAGCAGTAATTTTCTTCAAACAAATTTGTTGCATTCACGATTTTAAGCTGTATTATTATCTTATTAATAATTAATACTTATTAACAGGTAAAATACTTGCAACGATATAATGGGCACAATGTGCAAAGCACAATTAAAAATCTTCTGTCTACCCTTTTCACCGACCACCTAATGCTGGCATTCAACTGGATGGGCCAGAGGGGGAAAAGGGCAATCCAGTCATGTAATGTGACAAAAGTGATTTTCAGTAAGTTTGTGTTTTAATTGTTTTCAAGTTTTATGTAATTGTTACTTTATACTGTTTAGGATATTATTACCCTACTTGCCTTTCGCTCTACAATTAATTACTCATGGAATTTAAATTCTGGAGGATAAAAAAACCTTTTTTTCGTTATATCAGCTTGGATTAACGCTTTTGGAAATCTATCAATTAAAAATTGTTTATACCAAATTTTTTTAGATGCCGTCAAAAGAAACCCCAAAACTTCAGTTGCCGTTTTAAAAGACGTAACAACCGCTCTGCAGAATCATCTGCGGTACGCTGACAAGCGTTTAGAGCGTGCGAAATGTCCTGAAAATGCAGACTAAATTTTTTATTTTTTTATGTGATATGCGTTTGAGTCGTTTTGGGTGTGTTTTTTCTTTTTGATTTTGCTTGTGCTTTTATGCTAGTGTAAATAAATGTAATGATTATCAATTTATCATTCACTGTTTACTATGCAAAATGTAGTGCATTATACTCCATGGTATAGTTGGGTTTCAACATAGGTTATGTGGCACATGAAAGATATGCGTTGTGAATTTTAACGCTTAATGTTACTGGTGTTAACCACATGGTGTCACGAGTCAGCACCATGTGGTAACTTCAGCAATTATCACGTGTTAAACTCAAGTCGAAACCACGTGTTAACCACCAGAAACTGTCACGTGTTAAACACAAGTCTAACCACGTGTTAAACACCAGAAATTATCACGTGTTAAACACAAGTCCAACCACGTGTTAAACACCACAAATTTCCACGTGTTAAACACAAGTCTAAATCACGTGTTAAACACGAGGTCAGGATGTGCAAGATCACGTGAAAATCACAAGTTTTTGCCATGTGCCAAACACGAGATTCACGTGTTAGTGCCACGTGTTTTTCACGAGTTTAACACATGAAATTGTTTGCTGGGAACCTTTCTACCGAGGTGCAATGGGTTTCCTGTAAGAGGATGACGAGTGCCTCACACTGTAACGCAAGATGATGCAACACGCTCATCTTGCTTGCAGTGAGGCCTTCGATGTTCAGTTGGAGAATGCTGGGCCTTTGGAACTTGTTGACGGTGCGCCGAAGATGCGCATCGCCCCGTCCTGAAAAGGACGTTTGCCGCTGCCCAGCTTGAACATCGTTAGGTGTCTCGCCGTTAAGGCAGATTCGGTTTCTGTCAGCCAGATTAAATAGCGTAGACAGAGTAACGCTCCGGGCTACGGTAGGTCACGACAATCCCCTCGTCAATGTCCCGTTTCAGCTGATGCTATTGCTTCTCAGCTGGTTAAAAACGGGAAATACGAAGGTGTGAATCGACGCTCATCTCGGCTCGTTTTACAGGAAGTGTCTGACCTATGGAGGGCTGATCCATTACATCCTGCGAATGTCTCTGGGGAGTTTTTCCCATCGGGAGTTCGCTGCTGCCCTCCAACATTTAAAACCAGGCAAAGCTCCTGGACCTGATTCCATTTGTCCGGAGCTGATAATCCATGCTGGAGCCAGCTTAAAATCTTGGCTACGTGGCTTCCTATCTTCCTGCCTGCACCACCTCAAAATTCCTAAGATCTGGAGAAGAGCGCTAGTAGTAGCGGTCCCAAAGCCTTCGAAACCTGTAGAGAACCCAAAGAGCTATCGTCCGATCTCCTTGCTCTGTGTTCCCTACAAGATTCTCGAGCGACTTATCTACGCCCGCGTCGAACCTCTTATTGACCCTCTGCTCCCACGGGAACAGGCGAGTTTTCGACGCGGAAGATCCACCGTGGATCAAGTCACTTTGCTCACGCAAAGCATTGAGAATGCATTCGAAGCGAAAAAGAAGGCCGGTGCCGTCTTTATCGACCTGACAGCTGCCTATGACACTGTCTGGCACCGTGGCCTCACCTGCAAGCTGTTGCGGCTTCTGCCGGACAAGCACATGGTTCGTATGATTATGGAGCTGATCCGCAACAGAAGCTTCACCCTTACAACTGGCGACAGCAAGCCTAGCAGGTTACGACGCCTGAGAAATGGCGTCCCCCAGGGATCGGTCCTGGCCCCCCTCCTTTTCAACATCTATACATATGATGTCCCCTCCATAACCTCCAAGAAGTTCGCCTATGCCGACGACCTGGCGATACTTCATACATCTGGAGAATGGAAGAAGTTGGAAAGGACTGTAAGCCAGGACATGACTACACTCTCGGAATATCTCCAGACCTGGCGATTGAAGCTTAGCCACACTAAAACGGTGACGGCGGCCTTTCACCTCCACAATCGAGAGGCTAAGCGTGAGCTTAAGGTCTGTAACATCGGTAAGACCTTACCTTTCTGTCCAGTTCCCACTTATCTTGGGGTCAAACTGGACAGATCGCTCACATATCGTCCTCACCTGGAAGCATTGCGCAAGAAGTTAAGTGCTCGCGTCTCACTGTTGAGGCGACTTGCCGGAACAGGTTGGGGTGCTAGCGCTAAGACATTACGCACAGCTGCCCTGTCTCTGGTCTACTCGACTGCCGAGTACTGCGCACCAGTCTGGTGCCGCAGCGTGCACATACGGCTTATCGACAGTGTAATAAATGACGCCTTGCGCATTGTCACTGGGTGCCTGCGTCCCACTCCATCGGTCTACCTTCCGGTTCTTTCAGGCATCCAGCCAGCTGAGCTTCGCCGCCAAGGAGCGACACTCTCCCTAGCCAACCGCAGCTCCCTGGACCCAAAGTCCGTATAACTTCGTATAAGTTGCGCGGACAGGAACGGAGCAGAGACAATGGGGCAAAAAATGTGTCCAAAAAGACAATCGCCTGTCTATCTTTTATAATGTAAAAGCGTTTGAAAGTGTTACAAAAAAGGTCATAACTTTAGTTACGCTCGTTCGATTTTAAAAATTTCAACTGCATCGTAAAGCTCTTGATTTAAGCTATCGTTTAAAACAAATTTCAAGAAAATTGATGGTGTTTTAAGCACTCTACATGGCTAATAATTTGAACATACTTAGTAATTTTTCACGCAATTTTTACGCTAGCAGCATTTCTTGCTGTTTTAAAAGCATAAATATAGCGCAGATTTGCAAAAAGTAAAAGTTATTGTTTGATTTAGGTTCAATTACAAAAATTTGAACTTCAATATGAAAGTAACCTAGCTCGGCATAAACAGATAAATGGCTAGGCATGAAGAGATAAATGGGCTAGTTGGCTATTGATCGTAGTTTTCCAAGCCTTCAAAGATTTGTTGCAAGAAAATGATTGCGTGAATTGTTTTAAACCTCATGTAAAAGTAGGCTTCACTATTCGTGTATAGAACTAGGTTTTTGCAACCATGGTAGATTTACTAGATTGGAGTGAGGTTACTAACTTCTGTCATGTTTCACCCGTAGACCATGTGTGAAACTAGCCTCTAGTTAATTTTATTCTGGCCCACAATATTTGATTTTAAAAGCCCAGGGTTTGAAATTCAAGAAGCTGCGACCGTGAAACGACGTAGACCTGTGCTAATGGACATGAAACAGTAAAATCGAAAAGTAAAATAGATACCGGTATATTTTTCCCGCTTGAATTTTGCTTATTGAATTTTTCGTTTAACAAATGGTCCAAAGCAAATGGTCCAAAGCCCTTTTATTACATCTGTGGCTGGGCTGTTAAAAAAGTTTTGAAGAAATTGACCTGTTCTTTTTGCACACAGGTTTTGATAAATTTGGATTCCGATCATTTAGTCTTTAGTAACATCTCTACGTTAACCCTCATCAAATCGTTTGTGAAAAATCCTATGCAGTTTGATGTATGCGATGCTACGTTTTTTCTTTGTCATCCATCGTCTGTAGTACTAGATTTTCTAAAGCATGTCGAAATTGCATTTCGATCGAATATTACCCAAGCAGTTTATGCTAGAGATCCGACTTCTTTTATTAAGAGAGCTGTAGCGTCTGAGATACCGACACGACCCATTTGCCATACCGATATTATTGACAAAGTTGAAGATTATTACTTAAAGCTAAGGTTTTTCATTTATGAGAAAGGTGTTGCTAGCAGATTAAGAGCTGGTCGTCAAATTCGCTAGTAAGAGCGCTGCAAAGCGTGGAATTGCTTAGAATGTCATGTGAAATTTTGATTGGTTTTCTTTTTTTGTTTATTGGTTATAGTGTGTTATTGATTGTTGTTGTGAATGTCTTATTCACAGAATAAAGAACAATTATGATTGTATGAGATTTTTGTGCTTAGCCTACTGCTTACTCAACATTTGTCATCGTCATCATAACTTTGAGCGCTTCAGTCTATTAAGCCATAAAGCTACGATTCTTAACTGATATGAAGATGAAATTGACATTTACGGAAAGTATCCTATAACGTGTCGCCGCCGTCATCGGAGCACTGTAAGGACTTTTTATTTTCTTGCACAAGTATTAGTTTGAAGATATAGTAATCAACGATCGTGATATTGTGATAGTGCTCAGTGAGGTCGACCCGCCCGCCCCCCTTCAAGTCAATCTCAAACATTGCCACGCAAGCACTTTTGTCGGTCAAAATTAATTGGTTATAAACGCCATGGAATAGCCTACGCAAGAGCAGATTCGTAGCCAAGCGACCCCACTAAGAATAAATATAGCCTAGCCAAAATACCTCTACAAAAACAACTACCTTACATACCGGTACTTCGTAACATAGCCTAATGTAGCACAAAAATTAGACCTGCAGATCAGTTTACGGCAAATGATATTTTAAGATGTCCCTGTTATAGGCCTTCCTGGATTCCTCGATCGATACTGCTAAATTAGCCCACTGGAGTTCATGCAAAGTTTGTCTTCAGAAAAATAAATCTTAATAAAAATTTATACCTACCATAGCTACCATTGTACCTAATCTAATACTTGATCAAAGCACATACAGTGGAGGACGAATTTAATTCGCTTGATATGACTTTCACGCTAAAGAATTGCAAGCAACAGGTTTAGATGTTTGCTAATTTAAATGGTAGGCTATAAGTAATTACCGGTTTCTTCAATTTTTAACCAAGTACTAGTAAAAAGCAGTACCGGTAGCGTCACAGTAAAATTACAATTTTTCTATTAGAAAAAGCATAATTAAAGCTGTAAAGTATTTCATAACACGCTTCATACGTTTTCGTTCATTGCAAAAGATAAGCGATTGCTGCATTTAGCGGGTTCCAAGCAGAGGTCCAAGTTTACTACGATCGGAAAGTGTGTAAACAACGTTCAATTTTTTTAAAAGTTGCATTAAACGATGGCTTAATTCAAGATCTTCATTACAAAATTTAAATTTTTAAAATTGAACGACTACAACTGAAGTTATCGCGTTTTTTGTAACATTAAACATCGTTTTTACGTTATAAAAGATAGGCGGCTTTTGTTTTTTTGGACACATTTTGGCTTCCATTGTCGCTTAACAATGGAACGAATGATCCGCATAACTTAAACGAAGTTATACGGACTTTGCCTGGACCCTGACCACATTTTACATGGCCAGTTTCATGAGTCACAGGACGTATGTAGGGAGAGATTGAAATCTAGACGCTCATTTGTACCTGCTGCTCGGAAATTACTCGACAGTCTTTCTGAGATGGACGTCCGTGCAGCCGAGTGGACGAACACGAAATGGGACATGGAGTACTCTGCCAACGCATTGTCACTCCACGCTTTCATTCCCAAGGCTAGCTCCAGACCCTTGGGTATGGGTCTGCCCAGGGCAGCCTGGGTCAAGCTCAACCGTCTGCGTTCTGGTGTTGGACGTTTCTGTTCGTCCATGTACAAATGGGGTCTCGCTCCTCTAGCGAATTGTGAGTGTGGTGCCAGTAAACAAACCGCAGATCACATCATCTCACAGTGTCCCATACATCCAGCACCCCGAGGTATGTTTGGTCTAATGGTTTTGGATGACGAAACAAGATGCTGGCTGAAGTCCCTTACAGTCAGCATCTGACCCAAGCAGTTTGGTGGCCAGGGTGGTAAAAGGATAAACCCTCGGCCTTGGTCCTTTCATCTGTCTTGGAAGAGATGCCCTGCCAAACGACGACGACGAATGGATACAGAGTTTTTATGTCCATTCATAAGAAGCACAAAATACTTCGATCGCTTTTCTAAAATGAAAAATGGTCCATCATAATGCGGGTATAACTGTATAAAGGTCCTTTTTTCGCATCTACTTAACAAAAACATAAGAACATGACATCCAACACCGGGTCACGAAACGATTTGATAGCCGGTTGCCTTCTTCGAGAAATGAATCTCTGCAGTGACATAAATTTCATGAGTTGTTTTGAATAGTCTGTTTGAGGGATTTGAGGAGAAAAATCTTCAAAATATTCCCCAGGCAGCCGAATAGTTGTTCCATACAACAATTCAGACAAGCAGCAATCAATGTCAGGTTTGTAAGTACTTCGTAATCCCAGCAAAACTAATCCTAAGTTGAAATGCCAGTTGAGAGGGTTTTCATGTGCTTTAAGTGCAGCCTTAAGGTGTGTTTACATGGAATACGATAAAATTTTTCGTACGTACAGTGACGTAGGCTAGGAAACAGAGGTTGTGACGTAAAGCTCTGTCACTTTGCACAGCATTCTACCGGTAGAATACAATGGTTAGGTGCTTCGCAAAACAATCGGTAGAAAGCAAAACTGTTTGGGTTTGCATTGTGTGGAAGATATTTTCGTCAACTGCTCACGTCAAAAATCTTATGAAATTTTGTAGTGTGTACGACAACAAATCGGACTAAAATTGCATTTAATGTAAACAGACCTTAAAGGTGTGTCGCAAAACAACCGGTAGGAAGCAAAACAGTTTGGGTTTAAATTGTGTGGAAGATATTTTCGTTAACTGCTCGCGTCAAAAATCTTATGAAATTTCGTACAACAGCAAATCGGACTAAAATCGCATTTAGTGTAAACAGACCTTAAATTGTGCGATGAGTGTTTTCAATGATGCTGTTAGATGCAAGTTATATGCAGTAGTGTTTCGCAAATTAATGCCAAAATTAATACAAAAATTCCTGAACAGTTCAGAACAAATCTGGGCACCACAATCTGTGGTCACATTTAAAGGGCACCCATAGCGTGCAATCCCATGAAGTAAAAACGCGTCTGCACACGTAGCAGCAGATATATCTGGTAGAGGAATAACCTCCAACCATCGTGTGTAACGGTCAGTAACAAGTCAATAAATACGAACAGCCATTGCTGAGAGATAAAGGCCCAACTAAATCAATGTGTACATCTGAAAAATGAGAACATGGTTCTGTAGACTAAAATTCTCCAGAGGAGCTCTATTATGATGAAAAATTTTACATTTTTGGCATTTTATACTCGAACGACACCATTCTACAATATCCCATTTCATCCTGTGCCACACAAAACGATCCCCAATAGGGTGTTGGGTAGCTTCAATCTCAGGATGTGAGAGAGGGTGCATAGTCTCAAAAACCCACTTGGTGAGAGATCTGGGCACAACCACTCTAAATGTTCCTTTTGAAGTATCCCCAATGATTGAAATTTGACTGGCCGGTAGTAATCTAGTTTCTGACAAAAGAGAAAAAAAGATTGATAATTAGAGCTGCATAAACTTTCTTGAAATTCAGCATCTTGTTGGTGAGATGTAATTTCAGCCAAAGGAAGAATTTTGAAAATCAAGGACATAGAATTTGAAAACATAAAAACGCAGTCAGCTTTAACAGCCAGGTCATGTAAATTCAACTCATAGTTAGCAGCAAGAATGAAAGGCACATTGGCCGGCATCCTGTCCAGATACAATTTCTTTAGCGAGTCATCGAAAAATTTTCCATCAAGGCCAATTAAATTTTTCATATGGTGAAGCAAGTCCAAAGGTCTTTCCATGCTTTGTAGCGTTATGCCATGTAACAACTGATTGAGCTTTGTTATGTGATTCAACTCATAATGCTCAATTATATAAAGCAGTTTTTAAGGTACTGTACGGAGCACAACCAATATTGCTTGAAAGAATCACATGGCCAACTCTACTAATTTCATCCTGCTTTAGAGCGGCAAGCAGCTGATTGTAACACTCTCGCTCGCTAACCACAAAATATGTCTCAAAAATAGCTTCAGCAGATGCAAACCGAAGTTTAACATTGTTAGGCCAGAATGCTGGCAACGGCAGGTGGTTTTTAACTCCCAAAAATTGATTTTGAGTGAAAAAAGAATCAAAACTCTGACCTGTCTTTTTATTCACTGATTGTTTAGAAGTAGAAAGTTTGGGATCCATTGAACAAGATGTCGAAATTTCAAATTCTGCTGTCTTTAATTCAACATTGTTAAACTACAAGAGAGAATCCATTCTTTGCTTTACAAGCACAGATCACGTCGGGCGTCACCAAATGCAACGGAACCCTGGCTCCAAGGAAGTTAGAATAAGAAATCTGATAAATTTAGCTCACTGTTGTTTATTCGTAGTCAGTCACGGAAAAACAGACCAGAAAAGCAATAACCACAAACTTGCTCAATAAGATTGAATGCGAACACAGGCAATTATGATGCAACAGTACGACAATACATACAACTGATAACGCAGGCTCTACACCCTAACCTAACATGGGGGCTAATATTTGACGTTACTTAGTGTGTACTATGCAGCTGTGTAGAATATACAGATATATAGGGCTACCCAGTACCGTACTCTGCTACTGCCACCGGTAGGTCTGCAGTTTTGTATATACTGACCAAAGAAGGTTTAAAAATGATGCCTAGGCCTGTAGGCTAGAGTGAATTTGTGCATTTTTAGTTTGGTTAAACTTGCTGGCACGCATCGTTTTGTCGTTGGGTTTAGTGTATAAAATATTTGTATTTAGTTTGCATGCCCTGCCACTTGTTACATGCTTCGGCGTAATACCGCGAGTATAAAAGTATAATGAAGATTTAATTTGGCATGTATAGAGTTATTTAACCTGTATCTTCCTATCACAAGAAAGCGATCAATGCGTTATAACAGTATAACGAGCTTGCTATAAGGAGTTGCCAGCCATCTGTCTACCACACCAAGATGGGGAAATCCTGCTAATGCCTTTCCGAACGGCACGACAAGTGAACTTACCAGCTTGTTTTTTACATTGTAATTGTTTAATGCTGAGCGTCAAGCAGGGAAGCTGTGAATACCAATTTCAAAGCCATTGGTTTGGCCCGTCTCAGAATCAGACCAAAATGTACAGCTCCTGGGACAAACGCTCTTACCACTTGGCCATCTGACTGCTGAAGGCTAGTTTGATAATATTTACGATATTTGTCTAGACTATTGTGAACTCTGCAGTAGTGAACTGAAAGCCTCTTTATATTCTACTTGTGATTAATTTGACAGAAACCAGTATGAATATTTGATTGTATGCAGGTAAAAATTTTGAAATGAGTCTTCAGTTGTATTCTTTTTACAAAAGTTCGTGTGCATGGAGAGTTCGAATATGCCTGGCTTTGAAAGAATGTGATTATGAATATATTCCAGTAAATATTTATAGTAATGATGGGGGTGAACATCGGTCTGCGAAATATCTACAAATGAATCCGATGGGTCAAATCCCAGCGTTAATGGTGGGTGACAAAGTCTTGACCCAATCCATGGCCATCATGGAGTTTATTGAAGAAAACTACCCAGGATACAATTTACTTCCCAAAGATGTTTTCTTACGTGCTAAAGTTCGAGAGATTTGTGAAATCATATGCTCTGGCATTCAACCTCTTCAAAATGGTAAAGCCCTACAAAGGATGCATGTTGCCGATGTCAATGAAGCTGCAAAAATTGTCATAACAAATGGCTTTGTTAGCTTGGAAGAAACTCTCAAAGCTAGTAGTGGAACCTATTGCGTGGGAAATGAAGTTACCATGGCTGATGCTTGCATGGTCCCACAAGTTGCAAATGCTCACATGTTTAAAGTCAACATGGAACCATTTTCTTGCATATGCCGAATCTACGACTTGCTACTTAAGCATCCAGCTATAGCTAATACCCATCCCAGCAAGCAACCAGATTACGTTGCAAGTTGAAAGTGCAAAAATCATGTTATTTTACTAGCAATGCAATAATAGTGCCATCAATCAACTCAATTATGCATTATTTGACTTATCAGATGTACATATTTATCACAGCTGCTACTTAATATTACTGCATCAGTTGTAATCATAATTGCACATGTTTCTGGTATGAATTAGATTTCGCCAGTGTGTCATGTTCAGTGTTTTGTTTTTCTTTTTAAAAGCTTGTTCTGAAGTCTTGATGTCAAGGATACCACAATTTTATGAACTGCTAAAAACATGGTTGTATAATGTGTATTTTTTGTCAAATTTTATTTGGCATGGTTGAACAAAAGTATTGCCTAGGCCCTAGGCGAACTTATGGATTACGTTAAACAAATAATTTATTTCAGTGAGACATTTACTATCACATTTTACACGTAAAAATATTGAGTGTGTTTGTTTATTAATTTTCTAATCCAAAAAATGCAATTTTACCCACCTTAGATTTATTGTCAATTTTTCTACCACCTGATTTCACTGTATTTGCAATAGGTAGATGCAATACTTGTTATATAATTTTTATATTACTTGTTATGATACAACTCTGTGAATCAGGCTGTATTAATTTTTTGCTATTTTTAGTGTGATCAACTAGTATATGTATGTCGTATTTTTAAGACCATTATGTATTGAAAAATTCAGGTGCAGAAACTTGGCGCAATAGGCTTTTACCGTACCTGGTGTGTTTGGTTAAAGCAGTTTTGCAAATGTCCCATTAGTGCAAATAATATTTACAACTCGCAAAAATATGTACTTTTTTGTTTTTTGCATTGCAACGGAAGATCAACTAATACGTCAAGCATTTCTGAAAGTGGCTCGATTTTTAATTTCTTAAATACAAAGTTCAGAGACGCAAAATTTTATTTTGGTGACTCTGTTAAGTGTTATGTGATTGCTGATTGGAAAAACGGTACCGTACAGGTATTTAATGCATTTAATCAACATAATTATTCAGTGTTACTTATCGCTTCGTGTGCATTTTAATACCCATGTCATGCTTGGTTGTGATTGTTTAATTTACCGAATTATAAATCTTGCTTTTATTCAGGTATTTAATTTCATTGTGGCGAAGCTAGAAACTCATAAAACATGTCGCTGAAATTGTATTCGTACTGGAGAAGCTCTTGCAGTTGGCGAGTTCGAATTTGTCTTGCGCTAAAAGGACTAGAGTACGAATGCATACCAGTGCATTTGGTCAAAGACGGCGGTGAACAGCACAAAGATGATTACAAGGAACTTAATCCCATGGAGCAAGTCCCCACTCTTATCAACGACGACATTGTGCTGACGCAGTCGATGGCAATTATGGAGTACTTAGAAGAGAAATTTCCAGGACATCCTTTGTTGCCTAAAGATGTGGTAAAGCGTGCAAAAGTACGAGAACTGTGTGAAATAGTAAATGCAGGCATTCAGCCTGTTCAAAACTTAAGTGTTCTTCAAAAAATAGGTGATACTAAAGTGGAGTGGGCTAATAATGTCATCACTACTGGTTTTGTTGGCTTGGAAAAACAACTGGTGAAATACGCTGGTAAATACTCTGTTGGTGATGAAATTACTATGGCTGACGCCTGCTTAGTTCCTCAAGTAATGAATGCTGAAAGATTTAAAGTTGACATGAGTCAATTTCCCACGATTGCACGTATTAACAAATCCTTACTCGAGCATCCTGCTATCATAGCATCTGGTCCTAAAACTCAACCGGACTGCCCCGAAAAATGATCTCGTTTTCGCGACGACTAGTGTTGCGTAGTAGGCCTATCATTGCGATTTTTTCGTGTCAGACAGAAATCATGCTCGCATGTGCTGTAGTTTTTAGTAACCGCCAGAAGAAAGCTGTCTATAAATGAGAAATTTGCAAGGGACAAATAATGTTTCGACTATGACAAAAGTCTCGTCAGCCTTGCTACGCACAGCCAATCCAGGCTAAACTCATTCCAGACTGTAAAAACTCTTTTTTGCATTGCTTTTTTTGCATAGAAAAGAGATGAAGTCGAGATGTCCAGGTAAAGCAATGCAAAAAAGAGTTTTTACAGTCTGGAATGAATTTAGCCTGGATTGGCTGTGCGTAGCAAGGCTGACGAGACTTGTTATTGTCTATAAATGATTTTGCTATTTCCACTGAACTTATCAATTAGTCTTATTTGCATGTATTCATACACATTTTGTTGTCAAACGAATCCTGTCAAGTTTCTCGATATGAGAAGCTTTTGAGGACTTTTATCTACTCACACAGCACTTTGAATCGTGCTAGAGTTTTTGTAATTTAGTTTGTTGCAGTGAAGCTCACAGCGTTTATTGTAACATGACAAAAGTGCTCTAGGTATTTTTCTGGACTTTGAGTTGTTTGGCATTGTGCAACGTTATTACTATTACCTTCGAAAAAAAAAAAATAACAAGAGGATGCATCCGAGTAGTTTATTATAGGCCTACAGGAGACAAAACGCAATTTTGCCCTTGCAAACATAAATTAACCAGCCTGGAGCTTCTATCACTCCTCACTTTTATAAGATTAGGTATACTTAAAATTAGCGAGTTATATACTTTTGAAGTCGCAAAAATAATTAATGCATCAATACACTTAAGCATTTCCTCCCCTCCGAATCTCAAAACTTTTTTAACCTGCAACAGATATCCACGATCGCCAGACTAGAAAAACATCGCTGAACAGTCTGTACATCAAAAAATTCTCTACTTTTGATGCCAAAAATCAATAGGCCTAAAGTTTCAAGGCCCAAAAATTTAGAACTCCATTGCTTCTGATTTAAGAATCCAGCCCTATAGGAAAATTAAGGTCTCCTACAAAAAATTGTAACTTAGTGGATACAAATCCTCAAGATCTTACTAGATCAACTGCTATATACTGTTTCCGCGCAAACCTTCTCTAGTCGCGATCTATCGTTTTAAACTCAGTACTGTACCATGACAATCAGAAATTTTGATTTTCAAATGTGACTCATGCTGACGAGTACCATTGATGTTTTTAATAGTCTCTCCTCTAGGTGGCTGCTTGACACGAAGACCCTCAACGGTCACTTTGCAGTCCCTTGTGCAGTTGTATTGTAGGCAGTGATGTAGTCGAGTACAAAAAATTCGAGTACATCTGAAGCGAGTACGAGTATTAGTTTTTTACCAGAAAATTTTAACAGCTCAGATGGCCGAGTGGTATGGAGCGTCTGTCTCTTGAGCTGTAGACTCGGGTTTGATTCCTAGTCGGGTCAAACCAATGACTTTAAAATTGGTATTCACAGCTTCCCTGCTTGACGCTCAGCATTAAAGGGACAGTGTGGAGAGCAAGCCGGCAAGTTTACTTGTTGTGCCGTTGGGAAAGGCACTTAGCGGGATTCCCCCATCTTGGTGTGGTAGACAGATGACCGGCAACTCCCTAGCGAGCTCGTTATAGCGCATTGATCGCTTTCTCGTGATAGGAGGATAAATATGCAACAAATATTAAAAAAAAGCAGTGTACGAGTACATGCTATCGAGTACTCAGCGAGTCGAATACAAGTACGAGTACATTTCAAATCTTTCTTTTATCTTTTGCTGTTCTTGTGATTTTTAGTTTTTGTTCTTGTGATTAGTAAATATTCAGTTTTAGAAAAGTTTATTGATAATTTGTTACATCTCATCCAATCACAAATATTTTCCAATTCATTATTCAGATTATTTTGTAGCTCTTCATCTTTATAATGAGACATAGTTAAGTTAGTGTCATCTGCAAATAATTTTACGTTGAATTTTGTTACAGACGGTAGATCATTGACATATAATGTGAACAACAGAGGACCTAATGTAGATCCTTGTGGGATTCCACATGTCACGTCATTCATCTTTGATGATATATACCATTAACAAGCGCAAACATTTTTCGATTGCTCAAATAACTATTAAACAACTGAAGTGTTATTCCACGAATTCCATACAGTTGCATTTTTTTAAACAAAATTTCATAATCAATATAAATTTTTTAAACAAAATTCCATACAGTTGCATTTTTTAAACAAAATTTCATGATCATAAGTTTACTGAACACTTCATGTTCAGTAAACGAGTAGAGATGTAAAAAAGCCGTTTTTTTTTCGCTTGCTTTTTTTCCGTTGTTTTTTTTAACGTTTTTTTGTCTTTGCAGTTGACAAAACCAAAAATAGTTTGTTTTTAAAATAAAACAAGGCAATCAGCGTCAAATCGCACGATTAACATGACAGAGTATCGCATATGTCATTGTACAGGGTGTCCATAAATTATTGCCGCAATTTCAAAAATTCGCCAGTCTTTGGAACATATTTTCAATTGATTTGTTTTATAGTAGACCGGCCGTCAGGTCAATTGCAAAGCGCACACTATCGGTGCGGGAGGTCTGGGGTTCGATTCCCGGGCCGGTCAAATCGACTCGCTACCGTTGCGACGTTTCTTCGGAGCTGTGTAGCCCAGGCGCTAAGCCGCGGAGATGGGCCCCGCAACTCTTTACACGCTTCGGCGTATTACGGCGAGTATAATGAACATTTGATTTTTTTGTTTTATAGTAAAGGGAAATGCTTCAAGTTTACGTAGATGCTTTAGTATACTTCTACATGTGCACCATCAGTATTCAATTTTTAGCCATGTTGTTGCTAACATATCCGCAGTAACTGTATCAAGTGCCTCAATTATTCGTTGTTGCAAATCACTAACATATCTGATTTTGGTTCAGTAAACGATATCCTTTACATAGCCCCACAGGAAAAAATCCGATGGTGTGATATCAGGGAAACGTGGCAGCCATGGAATGGGACCATTACGTCCAATCTGTCTTTCTGAAAATGTGTCATTCAAAAATTGACCAACTGCAAGACTCCAATGAGGGGGTGCACCGCCCTGCTGGAAAATAATTAGTGATTGATACTGTTCAAGCTGTGGTGTCACTGACACATATTCTGTCAAAAGGTCGAGATAAATTTGAGCTGTAATTGATTTCTCAGCGAAGAAAAACGGACCAATATCTTTATCAAGCATGATTCCACACCACACAATTAGTTTAGGGGAGTCTCGTTCAAGCTCGTAGGTTTCACGCGGATTCTGCGAGTCCATATTCTTGAGTTGTGTCTGTTTATTAATCCAGAAACGTTGACTCGTCACTGAAACAAACACGTTTCAAAACTCCTGGATCTGAATCTAATCGGTGTAGCATCGTCGAGCTAGAATAAAACAAACACGCACTAAGTAAACTACTCCCTCCCTCTACACCCCCCACCCGTGTACACAACGTAGTGCACGAAAAATCGGTTATCATTTTGTTCGTCCTTCCAGACTCATCAGGTGCAAACTAGGAGAGCCAAAGCTGGCTCTAACTAAACTAACAAAAATCGAAACTTATATACAGCTACTGATCAGAAGGGCGCGGCAAGACAGAAAGCGCTCGAGGTCCAAATCAGGAATCAGGAAATTTATTTTCGTTGCAGCGGATAAAAAACAGCCAATAAAAGAAAATAGCACTGCAAATGAATCACATTGACACAGCAACAGGCAGCTGCGAAGGGACCAATTGGTCTTCGAGTCGAGCAGCAACTTTTTCATAATACAAAAACAAAAGAAAGAATGTATAGGCCTACTGGGCAGAGTTCAGAGTATGATTAGATATAGTTATTAAAAAGAAACTTTTTATATTCCCGTTGGAATTTATGATACGTTAATAATTTGAATTGATTGGGAATGGAGTTCCAGATCGTGGCTCCTTTGTATTTGATAGAGTTCTGACCGCGATTTGTAGAAAAACGCTTAATTGCTAAAGCTTTTGACGTCGAGTTACGTGTTGTAAGCGAATGTGCATCATGCATATATGTAAAATAATGGTTAAATTGCAGAGGTAACATGTCATGTACGTACTGGTACATAAATTTAGCAATTTCAAAATTGTACAGATCATTGAGTTTAAGGATGCCGAGGTGAACGTACTGAGGAGTAATCCTATCCTTGATTTTCGACTTGGTGATTATTCTCATAGCTCTATTTTGTAATTTTCTTAATTTGTTTAAGTAAGTATTGAAAGTAGATGCCCAAACAAATCTCGATAGCAAACTCCCAGATTTCGCAAACCGCAGAAGCACGGCGAAGCAGAAAGTGCTCGTGGGTTAGTTTTAAATTTCTTCGTCGTGGCTTATCTTCTGGCTTAAAGGCTTGCAGTAAAAAGGTAAAGGTACGGGACAGCGGGTGCAAGCACACATTGTTTAGGCCATTTTCAATTGTCGGCCCATTACAATTTTCAATCACGAATGATTGAACGCTGTTAAGGGACATAACATGACGAACAACACATACACAAAACCCTTCGCACTTCCGCTTGTGCCGAGCGCCTGGCGCGAAAGCTGCGAATACTATTTTTAAAGTCTTTAGTATGACCCGACTGGGAATAAAACCCCAGTCTACCGGCTACCAAGTTGACGCTCTTAACCGATACACCAAGCGCCAGTTAACTGCACTTTACTGTATATGCATAAAGTCGCAAATTTTTATGCAAAACTTTGTGAATAGTGGAGCGTAGGATCTGCAATTGGGTAGAAGCCTGCGAATAGAATTTTTAGGGCTTCTGGTATATGCCACTCGCACAGATTCAATTTCTTCTTCTGATATTTGGTGTCGGCCAGCTTCCTGTCTCTGCAACACACTACCAGTCTCCATAAACTTTTCAAGCCATGCTCAAATGGTAGATTGTACAAGTGACTTGCACTGGTACAATTAAGCCGATAATAAGGCAGTATTCGGTAACGTGTGAGCCACGGCCCAACTGTGGACCTTTCAGCAATTTTTCGTGGGCCGCGAGCTATTTGGTTTTATAAAGTCCTCGTGGGCCGCATGCTCGCTGCAAATAAAAAGTAAGCAGAGAGACTACCACTAATAATAAAAACCTTCCCTTTGATGCTTAATTGCGCGTAAAACAATCCAATTCTTTTTTTCCCGGCGGTACATGGCTACACCGGCCGGTTAGCTCAGTCGTTAAGCGCAAGCCATCGGTACGGGAGGTCTTGGCTTCGATTCTCGGGCCGGTCAAATCGGTAGTGTCGCCAACGGCTCGCCACCGTTGTGAAATTTCTTCGGAGATGTGTTGCCTAGGGCCCCGCCATTCGTTACACGCTTCGACGTAATATCGTGAGTAGAATGAAGATTTGATTTTGGTAGGCTACGTGGCTACAACAGCCAAACCCGTAGTACCATGCACAAAAACGGGTGCCGTGTGTCAGTATATCTTTCATGCAATGCTGGCTTTGTTTCTTCAGTTCTATCAATGCGAGCGAGTAGAAAAAAAGCACGCGCTTTGCATTTCTTTGCTTTGAAAATAACGTACTGTTTTTTTCATTTTGTAGTCGTGTTGTATAATTTATTCGTTTTGCAGTCGTGGATTTAAATGTAGTGGGCCTTCAATGTTTTATTGAAAGGGCGATCTGGACCGCGTTAAAAAAAGGTCGCCGAACACTGCGATCATTGTGATCTAAAATTTTGTTGATTGTCACTACACAGTAGGCTACATAAATAATGACGTCCGACTATTTCACTATCTGATAATAATTGGGTTATTTATTACATTTCCATTGATTTGCTTTTTGCGAGGTAAAGTTTCTTCACAATTTGTGACCATTTTAATTAATCAATATTATTTGATTCAATATTATTGTTATTTCAAGCATTTGACATTCTTTGAATGATCGATCCTATTGAGTTCTTGATCTTCAATGAGGCAGTGTCATTATTTAATTAATCTATTATTTGATTCATCACTTTTCGAAGCAGTTGCCAGCATATTAGCTTTGTCTTTGCTATCAGCTTGCAGCCTAATATAAGTTGTCTGTCTCTCGAGCTGCAGACACGGGTTTGATTCCGAGTCGGGTCAAACAATGACTTTAGAATTGGTATTCACAGCTTCTCTGCAGGACGCTCAGAATTAAAGAGACAGTGTGTGGACAACAAGTAGGCATGTTTACTAGTTGTGCCGTTGGGAAAGGCACAAAGCGGGATTCACCCATCTTGGTGTTGCAATGGGTAGACAGATGGCTGGCAACTCCTTAGCGAGCTCGTATAGCGCATTGATCGCTTTCTCGTGATAGGTTAAATACAGTGGTGTAAAGTAACGAAATACTTTTACTTGAGTAGATTACTCGAGTAGTTTTTTTCGGTAACGAGTACTTTTTTTTTGGTTACTTTTACGTTTACTTAAGTACTTTCAGTATAAAGTAACACTACTTGGGTAGTTTTTACTTAAAAAAAGTACAAAGTAGTCCTTAAGTTACCTGTCTCACTTGAAATCCTTCGTTGCACCTAAAATCTTGCGTTGCTAAAAGTTGCGTCGCATGCAATGTCACTGTTGTCTGTAATAATTACTGCATGACCGTAACTGCCAGGGGTGCAGGAACGAGGGGGGCAAGGAGGTAACTGTCTCTCTGCTTTTTTGAGTATGGGGGCAAAGGGGCAGTACTGCCCTTAGCATTTTATTGGAATAGTAACGAAATAAAACGTCCGCTCTGCATAGCAAAGGTATCACATATCAGTAGTTTCAGTTTCGCTCCCATTTTCTGCAGTTATTTCTGCTTTAGTAGGACTCGATTTAAATTTTTGAGAACTCTTAATGTTTACCTTGGACGACTTGGACTCGCGTCATTTTTTGGTGACTTGGACTTTGAGTTGTGAAAAAAATGATGCGAGTAGGCCTGATGGAGAAGTATTTAGTTTTTCGATGTGCGACAAATTCAGTATTAGTAGGTAGCAGGACGGAAACGTAACTTTTCGTGCTTTTTCATCGCTTCTCACCAGCTGTTTCCAGCAGGCAAACAATAGCTGTGACGATGTTACCATGGTGTAATTGTAACCTACAGTACAGTAAGACCGGTCTTAAAACCGATTTCTTAAGGTCTTGACCATTTGCGGTCTTGGTCTGGACCATTTAGTTTGGTCTTAAGACCGAAAAAACTAAAAAGCATATTGTAAAAATTTAAGTGATTCTGAACAGCTAGAAAAAGTATCCTACAGCGTGTATGTGATTGTGTAGTTCTTATTTCTTTAAATATTCTGTATATATTTTGCCCGTTTTTTTTGTTGTTATAGAAAAATAGCGATAAGTGATAAACTGTTAATTCTCATCTCATTTTTATGGTCTTGATCTTGAAAAAAATCAAAGGTCTTGGTCTTGAAAAATTCACAAGGTCTTGGTCTCGCAGGTGATGGTCGTAACTGCATCACTGAAGAACGGCGAAATTAAAGAATCCACATTCTCGTCTGATATAATTCTTCCGTTAATCTTACATCAGAAGAAAGGTACGACACAATGTACATCTTAATCGGTTTGCAGGAGCGTATTTAGGAGAGGGGGGTCATTGTGCCGTGGCCTCCCCCTTTTAACTCTGCCTTTGAGAAAAAAGAACAAAATTAATGGTGTCAAGTGACTGAATATGCCAGATTTTTTTGATGCTTTCTGCAGCTTATGGCCAGGGGGGTAGGATGAGGGGTATGCATCGTTCCACCCGCCACTTTCTAAAATGCTTTTGATGTATACAATTTTTCCATAATCTTGAACCTCTTCGCTAGCAAGAAACCTTTCACCTTAAAGCACGCACAATCGAAAATGTGCAAACAAAGTGTGTCATATTTCTCGAAGCACTCAAAATTAGGGAAAAAAAATTTAAACAAAATTTGACTAAAATTTATTCAAAAAGCCCTAAAATAGCCATTTCAGCACGTAAATTATCAAAATTTTTCCGGGGGAGCATGCCCCCAGACCCCCTAGAGTTTTTTTTTGTTTCTCAATCAGCTTGTTGGGCCAAAAAAAAATACGCTTGAAAAAAGTGTGGAAATTGTGACCCCCGTTTTGAAATTTTTCGCAACGACCTAGCGTTGGTATGAAAAGTGCCCTTCGAAAAAGCTGCCCTCCTGCCTTTACGACGTTACGGCACCTCTGGTAACCGCATGACCGCAAGTTTCAGAAAATGCTTAATATGTTCACAATAATATATTCATTCCAAAAACCATGGTAGGCCTAGCAGTAAAACTATCGTATTTCTCTTTCAACCTCAATTATATAAAAAAAGCAAATTGCAAAGCTAAAATATTGATGTGTTAACAGAAATAAGCAGGTTTCCGCTTCTGAGTTAATGCTTATTTATTCATATGTTTATCCTTCTTTGCGATAGAGGCGCTATAACGAGCTCGCTTAGGAGTTTCGAGCCACTTGTCTGCCACTCCGAGATGGGGAAATCTCGCCAAGCGTGGTGCCGAACGGCACAACAAATTAACTTGCCGGCTTGTTCTTCACGCTGTCGCCTTTGATGCTCAGCGTCATACAGAGAAGCTATAAATTCCAACTTTTAAGTCCTTGGTTTAACTCTACTCGGAATCGAACCCTTAGTCTACCGTTCCAGAAGCAGACGCGCTCTATCCACTCGGCCATCTGAGCGGTATGCTAATCATTTTTTTTTTTGGTTTGGGCCTACTAGTTGTTTTGCCATTTTCAGAGCAAGTCATCGTCGGCAAGAGTGCTGTTGATACTTTAACGATTGAGAACGCTATACTTTCACTTGAGTAGTTTTTAAATTACTTTTATACTTTTACTTAAGTGCTTTTTTTAGTCAATACTTTTTACTTTATTTCGAGTAGTTTTGCCGTCAGTAACAATACTTTTACTTAAGTACAGTTTCAAAATACTTTTTACACCACTGGTTAAATACGCTACTAATTAACTAACTTAATATCCATATTGCAGCAACAGATAATAAGTTCAGAAAATAAAACGCTTGACGTTTTTAAATAGAAGCTCTTATAGCGCATTGATCGCTTTCTCGTGATAGGATAAATATGCCACTAACTAACCAATTAGAAAATAACATGCAGAAATTATGCTATGCGTTTTCAAACAACTCCACCGTCCTTGATGATGATGATTTTTTTATTTTCCTATCACGAGAAAGCGACGGAGACGCCATGAATAGGACGAATCCAGAGTTCCAGACTCACTTAGGAGTTGCCTTTGTTTCCGATTTTTCCGCTTGAATTTTGCTTCTGACTTCTTCAATTTGCGTCTTGTTAAATTCCTCCGAGCAGAGATAATTGCCATAAAGCATCTCTTGAATCTACGCGAATAGCATTTTCTGATGTTAACAGGAATTGCGTTCCAGACCGATACCGCGAGATATTTAATTGAACGTTGTAATTTGGATGATCTATATCTTGATATATGATAATTGTATCCAATAGTTTGCCTTCTGGTTGCGATTGAGTGATATTTATTAACGTTAATGAAACAGCCCCTCAGATTAGATGGTATATATGTCTTTGTTAAAATGTCGATGTACAAACATAGCTCTCTGCAATTTGACCATATCATCTAATTTAACAATGTTATATGATTCGTAAATACTCGAAGTTGGATGTTTGTCATCAAAGCCAGCTATTAATCTATCCATTTTAATTTGCCTACAAATAGAGTATAAGTAGGCCTACAGTATACGAACATCCAAGGTCATAATACGAACATCATACGAACAGTATACGAACATCCAAGGACAAAGAAGTCGGGCAGATGTCCCACTCTCTTCAGAAATGTGCTTGCGCAAGTGATTCGCTAGCAGGGAAGTGCAAACTACCTAGTGCACACTGCATTGACAGATATCCTACCACTTCCGAATATTTTCACAATAACTGATGACTAGGGCGATTCACGGTCAATAAAGTCAATTCTTTTTGGATGGAGAAAATATCTCTAACAATATGGAAACAAAATTTCACGGTCATAGGATCAGTATTGATGAAGTTATAAAGTCAATTTTTTGTTTTTTAGATTAATTTTTTTATTGGGTCAATTTTTGCTTTCTTGCTTTTTTTGCGCGATTCTACTTTATACTCAAAAAGAGATGACTCAGATAATTTAGAGATGGAGGTTCGTAACTGTTGGTGGTACCAGGGAGGTGTATGCTGTCGCCATACTGTTACCGGTATTACAGCTTACACATGCTTAATTCATCACTGTAATGTTTGATGTGACTTGATCGATTTCGACTGTAAAGGTCCGTTTAGACAGCTTTGCAAGATTGCAATCTCAGCAAAATTGGTTTATGATCAAATAAGCTTTTCGTCTTGTTTTCATTTGTCACATATTTTTGTCGCTACGTGCCGGTAGTCAAAACCAATAGACTTGAAAGAACAATGCAGTTATTCGAACATACTTTGATGTTAGAAAGATTGCAATACAGCGAATAGCAAAACACTTGAATTATATGTGCGTACATTATAATCTAAGCACTAACTGAAGTGACTTTGGTGCTGTTGTTTTTTTTTTATGGGCTGGTTCTTTCATTTCATTGTTTCGTTAGGTCAATAAAGGCAACTTTTTGATAAAATAAGGTCAATTTTTTGAGATTTTTAGGTCAATAAAAAATCGCCCTACTGATGACTTTACGGAGGAATTTTTTTTTTGGTTCTTCCGACCACCATCTTCTAAGGCAAGGTCTCTCTTTATACTCTGTCTTCATTCACGTAACCCATAACCGCGATATATTACTTACTCAGCAGAAACGTTTAATCTGAAAAGCATTGGGACAATGCAACTACTAAATTAAGTACATGTAGACTAATTTTTATTTCACAGCGCTGGCTTGGACAGCTGCATGCAGCGTATCAAAAATCAACTGGAGCAAATTGACAGCGTTATTTCGTCGCTGGAGAGCAAGCAAAAAGTCATTAACTTTATATTAAATGCTATCCAAAAACTTTAGCTCCGTTTGCACAAAAAAGATTAGCCTAATTACCAGGGCTGCGAACTCAAAGTTGAACTCGAATATTTTGCCAAACTCGAACTTGAAAAAATATTTTTTCTGAACTCGAACTCGCATGAAACTGTTCGAACTCGCATTAAACTGTTCGAGTTCATTAGAAAGATATTTAAATCGTTGAAAAAAAATTAAGGATCACTACGAAATATAGTTTGTTGTTCAAGTAGTCACAATCCGTATAAACTCAAGTTATGATTTTACCAAGAGAAGCTGCAAGTCGTTTATTTATTCGTGCCATTGCGACCTATAAAGTCCAAGGTTGCGAACTCGCTGAGCTTGGTTATTTTTGCCGAACTCGAAAAATAAAATTTTTAGAACTCGAACTTGCAAATATCTCTTGAACTCAGTTAAAAAGTCGATCGAGTTCGCAGCCCTGCTAATTACAATATTCGAAAATCTTAACAATATCAACTCTCAACCTAATGCATTCATTCTTGTTTTAATTACATTATAGGCTATACATAAGCCTATATCTCTTAAAAGTGCGGGAATTCTTACAACGAACTCGCTGAGGGAGTGGCAGGATTACCCCCAGTGATGTAGCAAAGAAGATTTTTTCAGAGATCGATTAAACGGGCGACTGAAAACGGGGCCTTTCATTGTTTAAATCCGATTAAGCCCCTTCAAAAATTTTCGCTGGCTACGCTTCTGCTTATCGCCACCAGTCTTCGACTCAAAAACGGAAGAATGCTTGTTAAAGGTTGGTGTATCGGTCAAGAGCGTCCGCTTGGTAGACGGAAAACTCGGGTTTTGTTCCAGGCCGGGTCACACTACAGACTTTAAAAATAGTATTCGCAACTTTCGCACCCGGCACAAGCGAAAGTGCGAAGGTTTTGTGTATGTGTTGTTCGTCGTGTATGTCCCTTAACAGCATTCAATCATTTGTGATTGATAATTGTAATGGGCCGCCAATTGAGAATGGCTTAAACAATGTGTCGTAACACCCGCTGTCCCGTACCTTTACCTAAACATCTTTTCAACAGCGGAGGCAAAATTACTTCGACATTAATTCAACTTCGACTATTACCATTTATATGGAACTTCGCAACAACATCAATGCTAGAATCAAGCACATTTGTATTAATTTGTGGATAGGGTTTTTTGGCTGCGGTTTCCGTAAGGTTATTGCATGGGGGTAACATAACGAATAATCCTAGAATTAGGACATAACAGTAGGCCTATCCATCTTAAGGTACTTTCAAACCAAATTATAAATCAGCAATCATATTTTTTCCATCTTCTAGCTTTTTGGGAGTGATGCACCAAGTGCAAAAAAACTTTAATAGTCTATATACTAAAAAAACAGATCCTCATTACACTCGTGGCATTATGTCGAAAAGTATGAGTGACGGAGCCTATCTCAGCCGCGGAGCGCAAGGACCGTTCAGTTTCCGATGACGAAAAAACGTCGCGGGGTGGCGAGCCGTGGGCTGACTGGACGGAGAATTGAACCCCAAACAATCGGCACCGATTTGTTTTCTGACCACTACGCCAACCGCCCAGTTATAAAATTAACCAAATAACGCGAAGTGAACGTTTGTGTTTTGTGATAAATCATCCAGACTTTAAAAACTTGCTACTGACCTATCTTTTTCTGCATTTTTTTTTAGTTTCATTGCTTAAATTAATCTACTTGATGCGGGCGGAATTTTTTTTATAAAATCAAAAATTTGAAGTTTCAGGGCTAATTATTCTAGGCGCTCTTCCATGAGTCAGGCATGTTCGATTCAATTCAAATCTATAACGCAAAATGCGTTCGCAGTTTTAACTGCGGCAAAGTACACAGCCAGTAGAAAGCTTAGTATATTTGCAAGGCCGTGCCCTTTCAAATATGTCCAATCACAGTGACTCAGCTAACTAGTATTTGCTTTACACTGGCGTCAGCTAAACGGATGTAGTTATACGAGTAAAGTTGCTGCGTCACAGAGGAACAACGCGGTGAAATTTGCAAACCAATATAACTAGCTGGTCTCACGGCTTTGTCTCAGCCCTCGAAATTAGTGCGCCTTCGCGTAATGTGATGTTCCGCACGTTCCAAAACCAACTAGTTTGGCAATTCATAACAGGAAAAACAACAAACAGTTGCCAAGTCAGCAAAATTATGACGAATTACCACTTGACCCCAATGAAAAATCAACCTACCGTAAAAATTAAAGCATAACTACGGATTACAGACGCTATGCTGAGTCACAGCAACATAACAATTATCAATTCCTTGACTTACACTTAATAACTTCATTCCCTGAAGCCATAACTTATCTTTAGCCTAATTTTTGCACTCAGTCTGACATGATAAAGCAAAACACCTTAGTAGTAGTACCTACAACTACACAGTTATAGTTGATATCAGGCTAATTAATTCTTCATGTGTATTGAGTAATCCAAACACCGTCAAAATGGAATCTTTTTTGGCCTAAAAATAAATCACTGCTTTTATCAAAGCACTACAAAAATTAATCCCAGCACTTGTTACAAGGAAATAAACACGTTTGTACTTCCAAAATGTTTGGTAAACCAATAAGGTAGTAAAAACTGCGTTGATAGTCATAGCTTAATTAACGACAGCAGGTACTAATATTTAATTACATCACTCGAGTGTGGTAAGCAAAACTAGACGGACGTTTAGCCAATTTATAGTAACGAAGTTTTTCGAAGTATACTGAACAGTGTTTTTATAGCCTAACAAAGATTAAAAGCAGTACCGGTATTCTGATTGAGGCACTATTTTTGATCTGAAGATTCTTATGATTACTCTTTTAATGATCAAAATATTAGCGCAATCAAATCAGAACTTTCAAGTTAATGGAGATAATTTTCATGACGCGAGATTGAGTATCACGCAGCCTGAGACATAGGAACAATGGGTAAAAGCTTGACACCAAAGCATAGTTACCCACAGGCGTCGATTTTCGGGTCGAGGGGGCACCGCCCCTTTACAAATTACGAGGGGACAAAATATATCTAGTCTCGTCAAGATTGTATGCCGATATTAATATCCGTCGACTGTCAAATGTAGAAAAATACGCTTGCATTCGGCCGCGAGCGTTTTGTTGTGATTTGAGCATAAACGAAAAGTTATTGACGTCTTTCTTACTTTTGCGGATCGATGAGAAACACTTTGTAACGATTTGGTGCGATTTAAAAAAAACATATTCTATCCAAATACTTGACTCTTGATAGCTTTGTTGTATTACGCAGCAGCTACGTCAAATTACTTGGTACGCTTAGCTACTACTCACTAACGAGAAACATCCCGCTCTCGTACGCCTTGTGTACATCAGGTTGAATTTTAAAAATATAGGTCTCGTCTATATACGCAAGAGCAAGATGAAGGAATGAATCGACCATGGCTGGCTAAACATTATATAATTCCCTTATTCCTAGTTAAAAATCAACAAACGTAATCACAAAATTTTAACTTTTAGTAAAAATATATCACTCATTTTGACAGATTGTAGCTTTATGAAATTAGAAATCCTCGCATCAAAAAAAAAAAAAAAATCGACGCCTATGTGGCCAACCTTCTTTTAATATTAGCTGAGAGGAAGTCCTCATTAAAGACAGTATGCACAGCTTGTAGCAACATCAAAGATGACTTGGATGTCTTCCACTATTTCCGCCGACATGAAACGGACAGGTTTGAATTGGAGTAAAATAGACGAAATGAGCAGTTGCATACACTCACCTCTCTCTTTCACCGAAATCAACTGGCCAATTGCAACTAAGATTTTAATTCTTACGCCTTAAAAAAATATGTGGCCTATTACGTGAATCTGAAAATACAACATAATACTACGAAAGTCTTATCATTTACAGGAACAAAGTCATTAAATTATACATTTTTCACAAACATTGTATCACTGGTACATTTTAAACGCATTTATCATAGCAAAACAAGTCCTTTGAACTGTTTTAAAAAATTCACATTTCACCATACAGAGTATGCGCGATAAATCAGGCACCGAGGCAATATAAGAAACAGTAATACAATAATTCCAGTAAAAGAACACAAACGTACACTAAACAATAGGCAAGCAAAAACTCATAAATTGTCCATATCAAAAAGTTATGTCGTAAAGTTATTTAAAAATAACTGCATTGCTATTTCGAATAAAGCTTGTACTGTAAAATTTTCAAGTGACTTTTCAACCCAATTTATTTAACAGTAACATACCTTCATCGCAAAGATGTAGTATTTTTTTGACAGTTTTAACAAGTATATAAGCATGTCACATGTGGCAGCAACTGAAAGCTCAACGGAACAATCATAAAAGCAATTGAACAGCACAAACTTGTTCTTCACACAGCATTAACAAAACTTGTCTAAATTAGATCATGGGGATAAAAAATAGATCATGGCAATAAAACCGACTCAGTATCACATTTACATTTTTTTCATGATCTTAGCTCAAAATTTCGCAATGAAATTTTTAAAGTAACAGTGTATTTTAATCTTAAAAGGTTTGTAATATGTTCTACCCACTCTTACACGACTACTGCCAATCAAAAATCAGATACAGACATATTCCTTAATTATTTTGATAACAAACATGCAAAAGCGCTACTCCATCAAAAACTTTGTTAATAAAACTTGCAATTGAATAAAAAGGGAATTCCAAAATGTAAAGCACTTCAAAATATCCTAAATTATGTTTAAATCAAGGCGAGAGATTGAAGCAAATTGTTTTGTAGTATTCGTTTCTAGACACAGCAAAAGTGGGGTCATACTGCATTTTTATGCAATGCAAAAACTAAAATTTAAATTGTCGATTCATTTCTTGAGAAACAATATTGTTAAACGAAAAATCTCACAGAGTATTTACAAACTGGTGCAAGGTGATTAAGAGAACCTTAATAGATTTCGCACAGCGTTAAACCTCAATTTTGAGTGATTACACGTTTACTATTCATTGAATTTTTTTTTTTGTGAAATGAACAATATATAAAATTGATCTTGCATCAGTCAACGTAATCACAAGAAAATTAGCTACAATTTTTTTCCTTTCAAAAGCAACAATACCTGCCTTTCAGATAAATAACATTTATGATATAAATACACTCATATTATCAAAACCAAACAAAAATGATCTAAAAGCGAGTTTGTAGCTTAATAACCAAAGATTTCTTTGCCAAAAAACTTATCGAAAAAATAAACAGGAAGATCTTCCAACTTTTGTAATGCTATGAAATACAGTGTACACACTGCAATTCTTAATAAAACTTGCTACTGCGTTACATACCAATGCTGGTAAGTTTAAAACTATATCATTTGATGTTCCGATTTCTCCAAAATCAGAACATAAAGTTGGCAAATATAAACAGCAATCGCTAAAATAGTAAAAACAAACAATATAATACCTCAGCATTTTCCATCACTAACGCAAACTAAAGTGCTTCAAAAAAGAGATAATTTTGAAATTGCTGCGATTTATTTCTTAAATGAAGCCTTAAACTGGAAAATTCTTGTACACACCACTTCTTTGTTAAAAACAACGTTGTCAAGTCCAGATACACATTACTCGCCGATTCAACTAAAAGATACTTTTTGATAAATTATTTGTCACTACAAAAATACTTTTTACACATGCCATGCACACAACTTTGCAGTAAGTGAAAATTCATGTACCTAAGACGCTGAAAGGCAATCATATTTCATAAGCGCTTTTATCTATTACACTTTAAGTTACATTGTTTAAAAAAAGGATAGAGATTTTGACAAATCATTAAGTACAGCATATATTTTAGTTGATCGAAATTACCGACAAAGCTTTTAGCTTAGCAAAAATTCAAGAACAAAGTTCTACGACTTTGAATTTCCTCACAACCACCCGTGACTATTGCGTCATTGAAATTCATTAAGACCAGAGTATTAGCACAGGACTTCCCAAACTTTTTCGCTCGCGACCCCTTTTAATCTTCCAAAATTTTTCGCGACCCTTTACAACAAAAATCACAAACAGTGCGAAATATGCATTTGTGATAATTATTGAAAGGCGAAAACTAAAAACAAGTTACCGCTACTCAATTATTTATTTATTTTATTTTTGTGGCATATTTATTCTCCTATCACAAGAAATCAATCAATGCGCTATACGAGCTCGCTCAGGAGTTGCCAGCCATCTGTTTACCACACCAACATGGGGTAATCCCGCTAAGTGCCTGTCCCACCGACACAACAAGTAAACTTGCCGGCTTGTTCTTCACACTGTCCCTTTATTGCTGAGCGTCAAGCAGGGAAGCTGTGAATACCAATTTTAAAGTCATTGGTTTGACCCAACTCGGAATTAAACCCAAGTCCACAGATTCAGAGGCAAACGTTCTTACCTCTCGGCCATCTGAGCTGTGGATGCCTACAATGCCTACTGGTTTATACTTAAATAGCTTATTAGAAACAAAAAAAGCAAACACATTTATGTAATGTGATGGGTGCAATTGCTTTCTCCTACAAGCCTAATCCAGCCGCGGCTCAATATTTGTTAATGCCGGTCTCACGGCGGTTTCAATGTTGCTTATGCAGGAACGATGTTTTGCCGTCAACGTTGAACATGCAGACTCGCACAGACACGTCGAGACAAACGGCCGGAGTGCGGTTACTGCCGAGACCGATGATGATGGATATTCGGCTTTAATGCTAACCATTGATTAACCAGCTATCCATTGTTTAAATAATTTTTAGTTACCGGTACTATAGCCTCTTGCCAGCAGAGTTCTACATGGCGTCGCCAACCGAAGCGAAGAAACAAAAAGATACATCCAGCTTTGTCACTTGATACCAAAGTGACGAAACAAAACAGTTCATAGTTATACAGAGAACTACAACATTCAACCGCTACCTCACCATTTCGTATTTAGCTTAGAGATAGGCCAAAATCTACAGCTAGGCCTAAGTTAAGAATGCTGTTTGCGCAATTGCACCAGTTTTAAAAGTTTTAAAAATCACAACAGCATGCTACGCAATTGCGTAACACTGAATACGCCAATACTTTGCCGAAAATTTGTACAAATGTGTACTTCCTGCGACCCCTGAAGTTTGTTACGCGACCCCTCGCGGGGTCGCGACCCCCAGTTTGGGAAGCTCTGTATTAGCAGATCCAGCGCTAAAAAATTCTTAAAGCGTATGCACGATAGTAACCAGTAAGAATAAAACTGTACGTGGTACGTAATCAACTTAAGCTTAATGAAGCAGTAACAAGTTATTAAAACCTTTCGTTCATCAGTACTGCATCTAGCAGTTCTGATTGCTTTCGTAAGGAAGCGTTATAATAAAAAGGCACTTTTTTGAGTTTACATCTGTGGCATGCATTAATGCAGCTTTGTTCAATTTGTTGATTGGTAAAGCTTCAGCATTAACATTGTTTACTTGGTTGGAGTTGTATTTGAAATAAAAACACTGTTAGATGAAGAAGGTATACTGTTTCTCGAAGAATTGTCACAGGTTATTTCCTGACTTTCGCAGCGTGGCACACTCATTTCTTCCGGAGATTCAGCTTTAAAAATTGTTTGACAAGGTGTTGGCAGTACATTGGAACAGGTAATGTCTTGCATAGGAGTAACGTCGCAAGAGCTCTCTTGAACATCGGATGACATCGAAGTGGTTGAGCACACACCTGGACTGCGTGGTTTGTTGCAAAAGCTTGTGGATTTTTCATCTTCATCATCACATAAAATTATCTCTGTGCTCATTAACGGACAAGTCATTATAGGAGGCAGGTCCGAGCAAGGAAGCTTATTAAGTTGTTCAGCCATTCTAGAAGCTTGCTGAAACTCGTTTTCGAAAAATTTCGCCATTGAAAATACGGCTTGGTCTTTACTGGCTTCTCCTTCAGTTTGCAAGCCGGTGCATTTTTCTTTTAAAGCAGTACCACATGGTGTTAAAATTCCACTAAACACTTCCTTGTAACGTTGATTAAATTTGCTAATCAAACCCAGCATATTATCGCGCACACACCGCCGTTCACACATCAAATCATTGTACTCCTTGTGAAGACTTTCCAATTCACACTGCAAAGATCGAATGCAGTCCATTTTTCGCTTGCGACATCTCTGAGCAGCAATTCTATTTTTGCCTCTTCTTCGAATTTCATTCATGGCAGTCATTTGTTGAACACTGAGCTGGGGATGTTTATTAAGTAACTCTTGCAATTCACTACGAGGAAGTTTGGTTATCTCTTCAACAGACAATGGTAGTTCTACATCCGGATATTTTCTAGACTTGCACAATTCCCCTCCACCCAATGTTCCACATTTAAACGCTTTTTCACTATCTTCATCAGCTGAAAATGGCTCATCAGTATCAGAGTTGTAGCATATATATTTGCTGTTACAAGGTAGGCTAAATTGGGGCTGAAGACAAGTTGTTGTAAACTGGGGATTGCTACCCGAAGCTTCTACAGGTATCACACTTATATTTCCTTCACCTTTTTCAATTCGAGGACCCTGGAAAATACCTGGGAAAAAGCTAGGTTGACTGGGCTTTGGTAAGACACAAATTCCAGAAAAAGGTTTGAGTGCAGGCAAGGGTTGTTGCGATGGCTTGGAAGAGCATGTCTTGGGTTGTTGTTGCACAAGTTTAGGCTGTGATTGTGATGTAAATGCAGGCTTGGGATTAAGACTCAGTTGGGACATAACAAGGCAGCTTCCAGAAGGAACAGCCTGAGGACAGTGCTGAGCTGATAATTTAGCTTTTGACTCTGAGCCAGAGTCACTAGATTGACTTTTAATTCCACTTTTCGAAGAAGGAACAAGTTTTCGTGAAATGGTACTATTTCTGCAAACACGCTTTCCTTCAGCGCAAGAATTCTGCCCACCTACTTCAGATGATTCCATGACTAGCTTTTGTCGCAGAAAATCTAAGCACGAATATTCTAGATTTTTCATTTCCAATTCACGTGCAGCAGATAAAACATGGTCGATGTTATCTTTTGATACAGTAAGTTTAGAGGTATAAGCAAATTCCAGCAAGTTTTCCATCCCAATTTTGCTAATGCTGCTGAGCTCAAGAACAATATTATGGCTTACATTTGCAGGATCAGTTATAATTCCACTGAAGTAAGTGCTACATGCAGCTAAAACTGCTTTGTGGGCAAGTAATTCAACACCTTCCACAATAACAGTAATATCACACAACAAACCAAACTTTCTTTGCTCGTTTAAAGTATTGAGAAGATTTTGTGAATGAATAGTGGATTCATAAACATATTGTGGTTGAACATCACAATGTTTTGGTAAAGAACTTGGCACAGGTGATGCTATAGATTCAGATTTAGTTTGAATGACATTCATTATTACGAAGAAAGGCTAGCTACACATCCAATGTACATAAAACATAATATCTGTAAATATGAATTAAATACATGAAATATAAAACAGTCTCTTTTTTTCGAACATTTTTCGGACCTTGTCCGAGTTTTTGCTCAATGCCCAAAATGTTTGGTGCCATTTCGAACAAAGTGTCTAAAAATATTTCGCTTAGAGCACAGCAATACGCTTGCGGCGGCTCCATGCTCATTAACTTAACTAAAATTTTGCGAGTTCCTTATTGCAACTAAACCATTGCCACCGTAACGTTTGATGAGTTTTTTGCAACACGTATACTTATTGAAACATTCTCGCTTGTCAGCAAGGAGAAATAGTTTTTGTGTTTTAACATATTTGGGAATTATGTGACTTTATGTCCAGACGTTTAGAACGATTGTGGCTACTGCGATATCGCGCACGGGCTTCATGATTTGGACTCCTTCGACTTTAATGACAACTAGAAGCAATTTGTTGCTTTTGATATTTTAAGTGAAGTTGCGAAATATTACGCTAAAAATCCTAAAATAGATTTTTGAAAGACAAGAGTAATTATGGCGTCGTCGGAAGACAGTAACTTAAAAAGATCATTTTCGTATAAAATCGGTTCCGTTAATCGAGGTGACAATCCATATTAAATATTAGGCATGGAACAAAAAGAGTCAAGGAAAAAAATAAGTTTAGTTTAAACTAGTCTTGCGTTTTTGTGAAATGCAGAAATTAGTAACATTTGATTTAGCAAACTTGTAAAATCGTTTGTTCATAAATCTTACCAAAAATTTTTTTAATTTTTTAGTTGTTGCATATTCATCCTCCTATCACGAAAAAGCAATCAATGCGCTATACGAGCTAGCTTATAGGAGTTTCCAGTCATCTGTCTACCACACCAAGATGGGGTAATCTCGCTAAGTGCCTTTCCCAACAGCACAACAAGTAAACTTGCCGGCTTGTTCTTCACACTGTCCCTTTACTTAAGGATGTGCCGGATACCGGATATCCGGCAAACCTAACTTACCAGATATCCGGAATCCGTCACTATCTGGCCGGACACCGGATAGTAGCACCAAGCCAAAATTAACATTTTGATGGTTTTCGTTCGACTTCACGCTATCGTCTTGCTCGACTAGCGAGCCATAAAACTATTGTATAAGATTATGTGACACACAAGAAACTTACAAAAGCATTGCGTCATAAAAAATGGACTTCAAAATCGGCAGAATCGGCAACTTGTTTGAGCGGCAGGAGCTTAGTAGATATAATGACCACGTTACTGATCACTTTTGATTTAACTCCGAACCACGACACTACATTTGTGCAGCAACCTAGTTTTCAACGCTGGGCTTTATTTTTTGGGTAAGAAAAATTGTGTTGAAAGTGTGGATTTTGGTCAAGAGTGTGCCGATAATCGAATGCCAAGTCATTCGGCCGGGCAGTGCTTCCTCGGGTCTAATACCGAAGGGGGAGACATGTGTCTTGCCTCTGGGGTGTTTTCATCATCATATTAAAAGTTGACTGCATGCACATTGCACAGTAGCTAAAACAGTTTCAAAATGTAACTGCACAAAATCTTATAATGTAACAGCACAAAAATTGTTTTGATGAAACTTTGCACTCATGCTATGCATAAAGCGAAAATATTCATGTCATTTCGGACAAGATGTCCAAAAAACATTTGGCTGCTTTATTGCGCGTATAGGCTACTCCTTGAAGAAAACATTTCGAAAAACTCGGAGAATCATGTCGTGAAAACTTCTATTAGTAAAAACAAATTGTTGAAGTTTCATCACTATCTGCATGCTGCCTGAAGAAAAGTGAGTCATTTGAAGTGATGTTCGAGCGTAACTATGGTTAGAGAGTCGCTTTGGGCTGCTAATTTTTCGACAAAAAGAAAATACTTTTTTCTACATTTAGAAAGAGAGTTCAAGCGCATGTCTGAAACTTCGAATGCGTTCCAGAGGGTGATTTGGCACCGCGCTGAAATTTCGTCACATAGTCCACGCACAAGATTTCCAACGCACGCATCAAAAACAACCGGCGCTTTTAACTGATTTAAAGATGACGAATTTTAATTGAAGCACTTAATAAATACGCCGGATCAAAGTCAATTTAACAGCAGTCATTAAGCTAAGGAATTATCAAAAAAATGGAAAAAAGATCGATGGCGTATATCCTGTATACTCTAAAGATTATCTGGTACTGGTAAACATTTCATGCGAAACTTAAAATTTAATTACGAAATGGAGCACGATCAACAAGTTCGGAAGAGAATGAAAGTTACGGTACATCTGCTTCGGCGCATTATATCAGACTTTTTCCCATGAAAACTGAAGATTTTTCAATTACTTTTCATCAAACTTTAAATGCATTAACTAGAAGGTGTGTCATTGGTTAAGTTGCAATCTAAAGGAAAAGTTGCGATTTTGCCACTAATAAAGTAGACCAAAGTAAGCCTGTAAATTTCAGCAAAATTCGGTTGAAACCCTAAAATCAAATGTGCCGAATTAAATTTAAAATGTCCGAAACTTTTTGAGTAGTTTCGGACAAATATCCGAAATATTTTGGCAAAAAAAAAACAGGGCAGAGCCCATCTATGCACCCATGCAACACAATTTCGAATCCTGAAAAAAAAAAAAAAACACCGCAACGGTGGCGAGCCTCCCACACTGATAGCGATGTCTTTAACCACTACGCTAAATGGTCGGTAAGGGCAAGTTTGAATTTTCACATGTTTTGCGCTATTATCAAAGCTACTAAAAAACGCAAGGTTTATAGCTTGAAAATACTGTATTACCATAAAATTACTACAAAAAATTGATCCTGCGTAATATCTGGAATGATGAATATATTTTGTCAAACTGTAATACAAACAGCCAACTAATGAACTAAAGATGTTGAATTAAAGACTTCAACTTACATAACATTACAAAATCGCACAACATTTAAAATCATAAACACATCCATTACAATGCTACTGGCACCTTAAAACATCATTTTTTGATCGTAGACCACAAAGTTTCTATAAAAATTCTCTCCCCCTGCTGTTTGCCTTCGAGAAAAAATTGGCAACTATGTTGGCCGCTCATTGCATTTTTTTTTCATTTTGAACAAAAGACAAACATGCAAGTTACAGGACAGAAGACAGGCTCATAAACGTAAATTATTTGCATGGTTTTTACGGATGAAACAACCGTGGTGGTCATCAAACTTACACCGTCTCAATTTGAAACCGATTGAATACTGCCTTACTGCTATACGATCGAAGTGGCTTTCTTGATGACAATAGTAAGTCACAGCACCAAACGATTAAAAACCAGTGATAGTGGACTAAATTTAAATCCACTTGATAAAAAAAGTTACCAATGCGGCAATAGGTTCGGGCTTAGTTCTACTTTTTGTGGAGAGTCTAAACAAAATCAAAGTTTTCTACTCGCACCAAATTTTTTCACATGAATTGAAAAGATAAACTTCATTTTTACCGAATTTACTCTATACGCAATTTCCCTGAACTTTAAAAATATTTGGTATCTGGCCGGATAGAAAAGCACTATCCGGCTGGATACCAGGTACCTCAATAAGCGCCGGATACCGACTATGTATCCGATATTCGACACATCCCTAACTTTACTCAGTACTGCTGAGCGTCCAACAGAAAAGCTGTGAATACCAATTTTAAAAACATTGGTTTGACTCAGCTTGAAATCAAACCCAAGTCTACTGATTTTGAGATGTACGCTCTTACCACTTGGCTATCTGAGATGTTAGCACAATTTTTTTGAGCAAATTCAAACATTTGTCCAAAATTTTACAACTAAAAATAAAGGAAATATCTATTTCACTGGAAATTCCGGTTACTGAAGTTTGAAAATTGTAGTTGCGTAACTGTTTTACAGTTTCTGTAGCGCGATTCCCATATTAGGGGAACCGTAGAGGACGTTTCCGGTTCCGCAACCATGATTTCCAAACTTCAGTAATCGGAAATTTTCGGTAAAATAGAACAGAAGCTTCCAAAAATAAAGGCAGTGGCTAGAGCACTGGTCTGGTTTACCCGCCTGAATAACCTTGCTAGAGTGCTTGCACTAACGCAAGTGTTAAGGCAGGATATAAATATGTCATTATCATTATTATTAATCAAAACGCTGCTGCAACAGACTGCTTTGTTTCAAAAATAACATCGCCGTCATGTGGGACTGGTTTTCCTGTGGTGCACCAGACTGCTTGTTTGTTCCTATAAAAGGTTACCAGTGCTCTAGATACTTCAAAAAAAAAAAAAAACAGCTTCAAAAGTGCATAAAATGCAATATTTGTAAATACAAAATGAATACATTGATGAGGGACATAACGTAACACCAAAACAGGAGGGCTCAGGTCTTATTTTGTATGAACATAAAATCATTCATTTATTTGATTCGCATAGTTGCAAGTTACATTTACAACTTCTTTGATTATGCCAACAACTCTTCTCTCTTTCATATCTACCTGAAACATACAAACACAATAAATGCTACTGTAAATAAGTTGTTCTTCCCCTGCATAGGCTAAGCCAAAATCCCACTGTCCCAAACTTCTAATCTCATACCAAAGGCTTGAACTTTCAGAATCCAAACCGAGGCTATAAACGAACTGAATCAAAAGCGCCAACCTTCCTACTCTATCTGTCTCGACTACCGGTATCTGGTCTATGTTGAGCTGATCAGCTGGGTAATGTCTAATATCAGCCCCCAAGTTTGATTAGGGTTAGGTTTGTTTAGGATTAGGTTCAGTTAAGGTTTTAACTGAACTGCACAAAATCTTACCTCAACCTTGACCTTAACCTATAATCTGACCCTAACCGAACCTAACATTAACTAAATTGAACCTTAACCGAACCTAGGGTTCGGATCTTACTCTGAGCACAACTTGAACAAGACTAGCCCAGAGTCGATCACACTAACCTAGTCTAATTTTAAAACAAAATCTGGCAACCTGTACTGCTGTAGACTACCGGTACTCTGCTAAGCTAAGTACTGCGTAACAGTGTCTGTAAACTTGAACATTGGAAGGCTAGGCTAGTATACTAGACTATTTGGGAACAATTATCATGGACTTCAACGAGTCTGCACGCTGTAGTTCTCGCTTTCTATATGAGTCAACTTAAGTGTAACACAGGTACCGGTACTGGGTATACTATCCTACACCACCCTTGTTCTGTAGGCTGACAAAATGAACTTATATATTGAACAGTGAGTGAAGCAAATAGCAATGTCGAAATTAAGCGATGACGTCAAGGAATGATGTTGCCATTTTTTTCGAACCCTTTTGAGCTCCTTAAAGTTTTTGAACCGAATGCATTCAACCGGTATTTCAATCAATCAATCAATCAATCAATTCTTTTTTTATTTCCGCACTCCATTACGTTATAAACACACGTTCATAATAAGTATTGGAAAAGCGTGGAAAAGGGCACACGCAGCAAAACGGGTAATCGTTGAAGCATGCCCGTCAAAAAGACTAGGCATGGCTGCGTGACCCTAACAAACATAAATAAATAAAAACAACAAAAAAACAAATGGATTTAACAACAAAAACACACGCACAAAACGAACCAACGCAGAAACAGAATTAATTAATTAATTAAGCAACATGCCATAGCAAACAAGATCAAATTTGCAAATAAACTGTATCAGCACTAAGATTTCAGTCTGTGACCCTAGCTATTGGGGGGCTAACAGGTTCTAAACCTTGCCCAAGGGTTACGTGGAGGGAGTTGTGAATGGGTACCCTCATTCATCCGCACTTGTTTAAAAGACAAGTTCACAACCGGGTACAGTTTTTACTCATGTCCAGGAGTGTATTGGTATCAGATTAACGATAGATTAGAAATATATGCCAGTTTTTTGATAGGGTATTTAACAGTAGCCTACGAATGACTGCAGTTTTGTGTGTAATTTATATATGTAATCACAAAAAGGTATTTTTTAAAAACTGAGTTGTGATAATAATAATTAACCATCTTTTCAGAAACAGGCACTGTTCATCAATCAAAGTGAAATATTGCAACTGCATTGTGGTTCTTGATTTAGTATTAGATGGAGTTGCTCGTCGACATCTTTTTGGATTTCCAACTTCATGATTCCATTCGTTCTTTGAGCATCTGCAAATAAAGATCAACAGCAGCACCAGAACAGATCAATTCATAAATCAATTACTGTAAATATACAATGACCCAACAGAGGTAGCGGTAATCGACAGAGCTTGTTAACGACATAATAATTAGTCTGTGCTCAAAAAATGTGCTTTAACTTTGTCTGAAAAAGATTTTAAACTCTTGCTTTCCTTAATCGCAGTTGGCAATTTACTCCATATTTTAGGTCCTGAAAATTTTATAGACTGTTGGCACATAGTTAATCTATATGATGGGGAGATATGAAGACTATTACTTCTAGTTGATACAAGACTTGATTTCAATTGAAATAAGTTTAGTATTGCGACTGGGTGAAGTTTTTTAACGGTTTTATACATGAAAATAGCTAGCTCAACATGATATACTTGTTTAATAGTCAATAATCCATTTTGTTTCATGACATTTTTTACACTGTCACGTTTCTTTAAGCCAAAAACTAATCTGTTAAATTTATTACAGATGCGTTGTAATTGATGAATTCTGGTTTCATTGCCAAAACACCAGTTGGTTATACAATAGCGAACATGGCTAAGTAGCAATGAGTGGTAAAGACAGAGCATAGCTTTAGAAGATAAATACACACGAATGCGCATAACAGCACCAAGAGCAGCTCTCATTTTTTTCTTTATCATATCTACGTGGTTCTTCCAAGATAAGTTTTCATTTATTAACACTCCAAGAAATCGAGTTGACGACACTCTATCTATCGCATTATTTCTTAGTTTCAGCTGAAAATTTTTCACGATTTTTGTTAATCGGGATTTTGGTGTTTGAAACAGAATATAATTTGTTTTATTGGTGTTTACAGATAGTTTATTTGCTATCATCCAGTTATCAATGTTTTCAAGTTCGATGTTTCCTTTTTTATGAAGTGCTTGAAGATTTTTATCAACAATAAAAACATTGGTGTCATCAGCGAAAGATATATTTGTGCTATACTGCAGGCAATTTTTAAAGTCGTTTACATAGATGATAAATAATAAAGGTGCGAGGATAGAGCCTTGTGGCACCGAACAAAAGGTATTCATTTGGTTAGAAGAAGTAACGCCAGCATATTCCACAATTTGAGAACGATCGGAGAGGTAACTTTTGAACCAATTCAACGATATACCTCTTACACCATAGTTATTCAATTTATGCAGAAAAATTGCTTGGTCAATTGTGTCAAATGCCTTTGAGATATCAAGAAAAATTCCCAATACCAATTGTTTTTTTTCAAAAGCATCTACAATGTTACTAATAAGCAAAGTTGTTGCATGATTGGTCGAATGTTTATTTCTGAATCCAAACTGCTGATGCGAGAGATTATTATCCATGTTAATAAACGAATGCAATCTAGCGTGAACAATTTTTTCCAGAATTTTTGACACAGAAGAGAGCAAGCTAACAGGTCTATAATTCAAAACATTCTTTGGATTTCCTTTTTTGTAAACTGCTATAATTTTAGCTAGCTTAAACACAGATATAAATTTTCCTTCGCATAAAGACTGATTGAATATGTAAGTTAGGGCGTGTAGTACATTATCAGGAAGATACCTCAAAACGATTGGAGGGATTTGATCAACACCAGCACTCAGCTTAGGTTTAAGTTCACATATAAATCTCTTGATTTCAACTATATTTGTAGGGGTCATGAACATGGAAGAGGGATTTGGTGGTGGTAAATAATCAGTGAATTTAGAGGCAGACAAAGGTAGTTTGTCAGTTAGTTTTTTAGCTATTGTAGAAAAATGATGGTTAAAACAGTTAGCTATTTCGACAGGTTTATTGACGTGAGCACCCTCATAGCTGATAGATGTAGAACTAGACTTATCGCGAACTTTACCAAGAAGATTTTTCATCAGTTGCCAAGTTTTCCGAATATTGTTTTGATGCTTTTTAAATTGATTTTGTACATGCTCTTTCTTTTTTTGAGTTATCGCGTGGAAATAAAAATTTCTAAATTTATGATATTTTTCTTTCGCGCTTGAAGTTTTCTTTTTAAGATAGATTTTGTACAGTCTGTCTTTTTTTCGAGAGAGAAGTAACAGCTCACGGTTATACCATACACAACGTTGAATATTTCTTTTTGGACTTTTTTCCTCTTAAAGCAGTCAACTAACATGGGGTTAATTTCTCTCAAGAACACTTTGAAGCTATCATCCGGGTCAGACATATTATACACTTCACCAAAGTCCGTTGCTTCTAGCATTTGACAAAAGTTTTGCAGGTTAGGTTGACTAGAGTTCCATTCTCGATTTTCAGACTTTAACAAAGGTGTGCCAATATTAGAAACTTGATTTACTGGAAGATGGTCAGCTATTTCATGAGCAAGAATGGCACTTTTTATTTGAGCTCCAGTAACATTTGTCCAAATGTGATCAATAGCAGAGAATTTATCTTTTACTATACGAGTTGGTTTGTTAATCAAGGGGTAGAAATTATAATCAAACATTGTCTCAACATATGTTTCTAAGTTATTATTATTTACATCTAGAAGGTCAATATTAAAGTCCCCCATGATGAAGCTTCTGTTTTTTGACTTATTCAAAATCTTCAAAGTATTTTCAAGGTGATTAAAAAACTGGGTAGAGGCTTCTTGATTAGTCTGGGGTGATCGATAAATTGTCCCACAAGTTATCTCTTTGTTCATGAACTGAATATTTATAAAAATTGATTCAAAAATCTGTTCATTCATTAAATTTATTTATTTATTTTTATTTAGTTGCATATTCATCCTCCTATCAAGAGAAATCAATTGTAGCAACTCTTACTCGCTACATTTCTTTTATCACTTGTTTCGGATGATTTTGGAAGCTTACGCCTACGGTTCAAGCCTCAGCACCCGACACGGAGACTCAGATGAAGACCTGTCAAGGAAACTTCAGGCTTCACCTTGCCTTTATTGTATGAAAATCTATGGCTCTACATCTATGGCGTATTGCGCAACTATACACTACATCCTAAAAGTGGATGAAATATTTGTGCAAACTCTACAAGCTACCTATCTCCATATGGACTTTGGGACTGTTTTTGGACACATTAGGTCTACTTGTTTATATTTATTTACGAATTTATTCATCATTCACTCGTAGGGGCTAGTTTAATTATATTACTTTGTTTTAGTCTTTACGTGGTTACATCCGGGTGTGTTTCGGGCTCTGTGATGTGCAAGCCTTAGTATATAAGCTCATAAGCTCGTGCGTCATTGCTTCTGTCTCTTTCGATGTGGATTTCGCTTTGTGAACATGCCGATTCAGAAGATCGTGGTTGTGGACAACGTCGTTATAATTATCTACTTTAACCCGAATATACATTGGTGCTAAAAGGACGAGTGGAGTGAATTTGAGTGGAGGAAGCGTCGGCGGACTGTATACGACATTAACTGTGATTTTGCCGGAGGCCGAACACAAATAACAAGCCGATTCGCTTTACGATCACAGCGTTATACGAGCTCGCTTAGGAGTTGCCAGCCATCTGTCTACCACTAGTACCACACCAAGGTGGAGGAATTCCGCTAAGTGCTTTTCCCAACAGCGCAACAAGTAAATTATTTGACTCTACATGAATAAGTTCATTCTATTTATTAAGGGTTTTTTATTATTTGATTCTATTTGATTAAAATTTTTAACTGAATTTAACTGATATAATTTTGAATAAATTGTTGAATTTGAATAAATTTGAAAGATTCTATTTGCAAGAACCTAATGAATTGAGTTCATCTCAACCTGAAGTTATTGTCAATACCATATTATGGCTTATCCATGAAAGAATGAAGATGCTGAAATCTGATATTTTAATCAAAAGTGTGGTTGACTATTTTGACCCAAAAGAGATTGAATCTGCCAAAGATATTTTACATGAAAACTTTCCTGTTGAATGCAGACTGTGGCGAATTTATCAAAATGAAGCATTCGCCGTCTCTGTAATTTTGTTCACTATATTTTGCGTCTCGTCATGCAGATGTTTGGACTATGAATTTCAAGTCATTTTCAATGATGATGTCACTAACACGTCAATTTCGATGTCTCATTTGCATAATAGAAGTTTTCGCCTAATTTTTAACTTTATGTCTCGTAGCGGCTCGCTGGCCCCGCAGTGCGACCATGCTCATCTTGCAACTTCCTTCATATTACATCTTTACAAAAATAATAATATTTCCCGCTTCGCTGCAATTGGCCAATTTTGTATGTGACGTCATTGTCCATTTCAATGTTCAAAAAAACTATAAATACAGGTAGCTGGCGGCATTCAAGAAAATAGTCTAGCTTGCAGGGATGCTCTATGTGTTCTGATTTATTGTCTGTTTGGTTAAATTTTAGTTAAAAGTTGCTGCTGCACTACTGCCTGAAAATTGAAGAAAAGAAGATCCAGAAGTTTCCTAGCAATCCATTTGGCAATCTATTTTTCCTAGCAACCATAAAAGAGTTTGGTAGGCTACTGCGCAGCAGCTAGTCTACAAAAGGGTTACAGCTACCTATCCGGCCTTCCATCCGTTTCCATCGAAAGTGTTCACGCGCGGCTACGGCAGAAGTTGCGCTTTCGCAAGTGGGGCACATTCAAAAGAGTATAGGCGAGACCTACTGGCTAGCCTGCGCCCACAACTAACTAGTAACACCCCGTTACCACACAAATCATTACCCCACACTGAACATAATACTATATCCCCACAAGACCTAATAACCTAAGGAAAAGAAGCAGCGTCAGGGTCCAAATAAGTCGGAGGGCGATGTGAGGGATATGATTAGAGTTATGCATGAAATGTCGATAGTCTCTTCTTTTATACCGCCTTCATTGGCCACTGTTTCCAGTAATTTTCCATCTGTAGAATCAATGACATATATGTCATTGGTAGAATTAAACAATCTGGATGCCCCTACCATGTTGCATTACATCATCATTCTGAAGAAGGAATTGGAGCTCCTCAAGCAAGTGCAAACGGAAAAAATGACTATGTTGATGATCTCAAATCAGAGTTGAAAGAAGTGAAGGCACTTCAAGCTTCAATGCCTATTTTTCAAAAAAATATGGATATATCTTCTCAGTGCAAACCTTCTTTTGCTGCCATTGTTACGCAGCCTTCAGTTAATGAAGAAGTTATATCTCCTATTCGTGGGCAAAGTAGTACACCTGCTAATATCTCTTCTCAGGCACCGGTACATAGGCATATTGAGCAGAAGGAAGTCCTTAAGAAACATGATGGTGCTTGGAATGTAGTTACACAAAAAACGCAAGCTGGCAAAGCAACCAAGTATTGGTACCGATAAGAAGGCGACTAATGTTATAAAAACTGTTACAGCGGTGAAGTCCCCAGCTAAAATTTTTCATTCTCGACTACATGCAGACACAACACTGCAACAGGTCAAAGTATTTGTTGAACAACAATTCAGTGCAGATGCTGTTGATGTTCTCCAGCTCTCTGTTAAATTTCCAGAATCTTATTCTTCTTTCAGAACATCTATTTCTGGTGTTGACGTAAAAGTTGCCTTAAATGTGGATTATTGGCCTGAAGGTGCTTTAGTGAAGAAATTTTTTTTGCCCAATGATAAAAGTCTGATTACAAGTCTCCCGTAATGGGTGCTGAAGTTCCTGATCATTCTTCTGATCCTTAAAATTAAAGATGTGCTCCTACAACTGTAGGGGTCTCAGCTCTTCCCGGAAGGAAATTTCTGACTTACGATAAAACTACCATAAGAAACTTGGCTCACTAAACAAACTGTAGATAAGCTTAATGATGTAAGTGATTCTCACCTTTCAGCAGGGACTTACGTAGTTGACTGTACTGATGGAGTGGTGAGTGGTAGGCCCCATGGTGATAGCCTACTGCTATATTATGGAGCAAAGCGCTTAATGCTTCTATTTTTTGCAATGATAAGTCCATTATTGGCCTCTAACTGTGTGGTCTGCTACTGATCTCTGTTTCATTAATGCCTACCTACCGTACTGTTTCTTGCAGTACAAACATTGATAAATTTCTCCCATATCTCGGTGCATTAGAGGCTATGTACAAATTTTTGAATTGCCCTAACATTGCCATTTTCGGGGACTTTAATGCCAGTGATTCTAGTTCTTTTGGCAAATCATTGAATGACTTCTGCTGTAATAACAATTTTAAGCTTTCTGACAAGTTCTATATGCTTTCTAATTCCTTTACCTACTATAGTGAAGCTCACTCTACTACTTCTTGGTTGGATCATAGTTTGTCAGCGACATGGCCTAGCGGTACCGCGCGCAGGTGACAGATCCTACGTGACGGGTTCGATTCGCGGCTGGAGCCGATCGCAATTGACATATTTAATGGGTGGCTGCTGACTCGAAGAGCGCAAGCTCACTTCGCAGTCTCCCTCAATTACCGTTGAATTTTCTGTTCAATATAATTTGAAAATAACCTCAGTTATTTATTTTTTATTTGTCTTCTCATTCATTACACAATTTAATTGAATGTATGGAGATTCTTTATGGTTACATCTCTTCTGATCATCATCCTTTAGCAGTGAACTTTAATATTTGTTTACAAACCCAGTTTATCAATGTTGGCAAATCTTATAGTACGTCTTTATCCCTGTATTGGGATAATGTTTCTTTTGACAAGTATGGCTATTTTTTGAATAGTGGTAAACTACTTTCTAGTATTGATTTACCCATTGATGCTATTCAGTGTAAAAGCATTAAATGCAATAACCCTAATCATTTGAAAAATATTGACACTTTCTACGATAACATTACTGAGTTACTCATCACTGCTACACACAATGCTATACCAGTTGGTGATACCTCTAGTATTGGAAAAGCTGTTGCGAGTGGTTACAGCCTCATTCCTGGTTGGAATAAAGCTGTAAAAAGTGATTATGCTAAGGCAAGAAATGAATACTTTAACTGGTTGAGTGTTGGCAAGCCTTTTTCAGGGCCCTCTTATGAAAGAATCTAGAAAAAAATTTAAATATGCTCTTCAAAAATGCAAGTCTGACGAGGAACAGCATAGAGCTGACGCTAGCGCAGCTGCTTTGTATGAAGACCCTACTAAAAAGTCTTTTTGGAATATTCTGTCCAAAAATCGCCTCAAAAATGTATTCCAGCTTGTGTTGGAGGTTTTTTGAGTCCTCAAGCTATTTGTGACTTATGGAAGAATCATTACTCCAATCTGTTGAACAGCATTCCGAAAACTAACCAAGATGATAAAGATTTTGTTAATTCGTCAATTAATTCAAACTTGCAAGATATTGATATTAAACATATCAAATGTTCTGTTCCTATATTAAGTCCCCTTTTACACAACCTTTCCTTAAGATGTTCCAGTGGAGCAGATTGCTTGTCTGCTCATCATTTGTGTTATGCTGACCCTAATATTAATATTTATCTTAATATTTTGTTTAATTTGTGTTTATTTCATGGTGTTATTCCTGGTAATTGTTTAGCTTCTGTGATTATTCTTACCGTGAAAAATAAGGACAAAGATTTGCAAGATGTTAATAACTATCGACCTATTGCAGTTGCTTCCACCATTTCTAAATTATTTGAACTCTTTATTTTGCATCAGATTAACCCTTTTTTTGAAACTTCCCATAATCAGTTTGGATTCAAAGAGCAACATAGTTCTGATATGAGTGTTTTTCTTCCAAAGCAAACTGTGAACTTTTATGTTGAGCATAACACATGTGTCTTTTCTGTATTCTTAGACGCTTCTAAGGCTTTTGACCGGGTGAACCATTATAAGTTATTTAAAAAAATAATTATGCGTCATGTACCTGCGTGCTTTGTTCGTCTATTAGGCTACAATATTGGTGTGCTCATCAAACTATGCAAGGTAAATGGGGTAGTAGTTTTTCCGAGTCTTTTCTAGTTACTAATGATGTGTGGCAAAGAGGTGTGCTTAGTCCATATTATCTATTTGCCAACTGTATTCATGACCTGTCGGTCAAACTGAACAAACTTCGGGCAGGATGTTGCGTTGGAAATAGTTTGATAAACCATCTTCTATTTGCTGATGATCTATGTTGTTTATCTGCTAGCCTCGATGGTTTGCAATTATTGTAAATTTATGCTCTAAAGAATGATTTAATCTTTAATAGCCAAAAATTATTTGGTGTAGCGTTTTTACCTCGTAAATTCCAACTGTCAGGTGTTCCTACTCTAACTTGAATCATAATCAAATTAGATTTGTTGACTCTGTTAAATATTCGGGCATTAATTTGAGTAGTACTCTGAATGATGATGATGACATTGCGAGACAAGTACGTTACATATATTATGGTGCCAATGTGTTAAAATATCGATTTTTTCGGTGCTCTAGGGTTGTTAAGAACCACTTATTTCAATCTTACTGCACTTCGTTTTACTCAAGTCAACTATGGTGTAAATATTCTAAAAGTGCAAGGTATCGGCTTAGGGTTGCATGTAACGATAGTCATCGTAATTTTCACAATCTTCCTCGATGGACCAGTGCTCGTTTATCTCTAAATGAATGCCACATTACCTTTGACTCTATTTTACACAAATCTACATTCTCTTTCATTCAACGTTGTCAGAGATCGTCTCACAACTTAATTAACTCCCTAAAGCTACGGCTCCACCAGTGGTAATTTTAAATTATCACCATAATTATCACTGAAACTCAGTAAGAACTTCAAAATCTTCACTGGTGGAGCAGAGCAGTGAGAATTTCATCAGTAAGAATTTTGAAATTATCACCGGAAGTGCTAAAATTACCACTGAAAATTCTCACTGGGTGAAAAATTATCACTGAGTGAGAATTATAAATTGTCAGAGGTGGAGCAGTCTGTGATAATTTTATTTTCCGATTTCAGTGAGAATTATGGTGATAATTTATTAAAAAGTTTTGATATTTTCTCACTGAAATTACCACCTGGATAAAAACCTTCTATGATGCCACAAGCAGCAATGTTACGTCATTATTAAAAATCGGGTAAGAAACACCGTATTTACTCGTTTTGTAGCCCGGGCACTTATTTTTTTCAACCTTACTCACTGCCGGGCCCCTATTCAAACAGGCGTTTATTCAAGCACGGGCGCTTGTTATTTTCAAAGTAAAATTACCACAAAAATTATCGTTGAAAATCAAAAATTATCATTGCAATTGGACGTCTAAGGCGTTAGTGTTGTCTACCAAAACGTAACCAATGCTATCTGTTATACAATTGGACGTCTAAGGCGTGAGTGTTGTCTACTAGCGCTTAAAATTCGACAGCGTTGTGACACAAGCGTTTCTTAGCAGCTTCTTATTTTCTATTGTTCTCTACCACTTAAAAAATAGCTTTTGCACCGGGCGGTTATTAAAGCACGGGCCCTTATTTATTTTTTTGTTCTGCTCACACGGGCGGCTATTCAAACGGGCCCTTAATCAAGATCGGGCGGTAAAACGAGTAAATACGGTATAGGTCTAAGAACCATAGTTCCAAAGTGGCCTTTTTGACTTTCTGCAAGGTATAGTTTGGATGTAACAGCTCAGATGGCCGAGTGGTATGCAGCGTCTGTCTCTTGAGCTATAGACTCGGGTTTGATTCCGAGTCGGGTCAAACCAATGACTTGAAAATTGGTATTCACAGCTTCCCTGCTTGACGCTCAGCATTAAAGGGACAGTGTGGAAAACAAGCCGGCAAGTTTACTTGTTGTGCCGTTGGGAAAGGTACATAGCGGGATTCCCCCATCTTGCTGTGGTAGACAGATGGCTGGCAACTCCTAAGCGAGCTCGTATAGCGCATTGATCGCTTTCTAGTGATAGGAGGATAAATATGCAACTAACTATGTGTCACTGAAGTACTCTCCATGATAATGGGTAAAACAAACCAATGCGTGTTGCAGCAAGATGAAAAGTTGGCTGAAGAGGTAAGGAAATACCCTTGCCTCTATTACAAGGCAGAGGCTGGCTACAAAGATAAATTGCGTAAAGGAAATGCCTGGGCTAAAATAGATGAAACTCTTGACAAGCAGCCGGGAAGTTCCAGCCACGATTGGGAGGTTTTGCTAAATAGGTACAGCAGAAAACGGATAAACGTGAAAACCTCAAGCAAGTCTGGAGTTGGCTCAGATCAAGTTTTAAAAGCTCAAAAATGCTTGGATGACTACAAATTTTCACAGTGGTATGACTCGTATATTCGCCAAAAACTCACCAAAACAAATGTAATGGCTGGAAGTTCAAACAGCATCAGTGTGGACCCGCGCTCGCAGCTTGAACCAAATTGCAGTGAGAAACGCTCCTTATCCTCAGAAAATGCAAGTTCAAGTGAGGTTAGCCCCGAAGTTTCGATCATGTCCGGCACGGAGAGTAGGGTACAATAGCGAATAATCAGGATGAGAAAAAAAAAGTTCGCGAAAAACGTCGGACCCAAGACGAAGTGATGAATGAAGTAGCAGCTTTTCTCAAATTTAAGAAGAGCAAAGCAACTAGAAACAGCGATAGTGCAGAGGATGTTTTTGGGAAATGGATCGCTGAGGAATTAAAGCTATTCCCGGATCAAATGCAGGTGGAAATTAAACACGAAATTTCTGATCTATAGACACAGAAGAATAAGTTCAACGGCTTTCCAAGAGCAGCCTCAAAGCTCTGAGAGTTCAGGGCTATCGTTTAATATGCCTTCACCCTTCATCAAGAGTCACCGGAACAAACATTTTATAACCTGTGATTGTGATTTTTTTTATTGAAAAATAAAACAGGTGGACGAAAACTTATGCGACACCTGCGTTGTCATACTTGCCAATCGTAAAATTCGCTTAAAATAAACAGGTTACGAGTGTAAAACCACAAACACATGTATACATAGGCTAAGGCTTAAGCGCTAATTAGGAAGAAAGGCAAGAAAAGAATGAATGGTTAATCGGAGTGTCCGAGTCCGAACTCTTTTTAGGGACCTCTTGCCTTGTTTTAAGGTGTTTTTGTGACGGTTTTTCCTACCCTCCCACCCTTATGCCGGTATTCTCAGGGTTTCTAGTGACTCTTTCCCCTCCTTGGACGTCGCATGATATTCGAAGTTTCGAATATTCTCAACTAGTACATGAGTTAAGCATGTTCAATCTTTCTTGCCCGGCCCGCAACGTGGACTCGGAATCAAACCCGAGTCTACATCTCCAGAGGCGGACACTTTTACCACTCGACCATCTGAGCTGCTGTAAGCTTATCGTAATTTATGAACCACTCACACCATTTTCAGAAAGCAAATTTTTAAGGCACGGAGCGTACACATAGCAAAAACAAAACATTCCAGAGTAATATTACGCGGTAGTCTAAAACCAATTAGTCACAACCTGAAGACGTATATATTGCATGCGACTGTTAACATGTGATTTATTCTTGGTGGTATTGCCAACCAGTTTGAAAATGTACGCTAGCCTTAAAATAGGCTATCAAATGCAGGCGTTACGGCAAAAGAGACTGCACTGTCACCCAACGTTTTACACAGCCACGACGTTACAGAGTTTAGGTTCGACGTACATAATCAACTTGCCAGTTCAACGAACCAGTATCACTATTGACATATTCCATCAGGCAATCTCGCATGTGTAGAGCATTCTCACTGCGGCGTGATCCTCTGAGTGTAGGCACTGGCACTACTCCATCACTGCCTGCTGAACTGCCTACACCAATTTCTCTACGCCAGTGTCCAGGAATGATTTCTCCACTGGAATTTTCACTATCAAGGAACCCACAAGGGCAATAACTTGCGTTGTCGGTTTGCCTCAAGTAGTCATGCAAAGCAATGGTAGCCATGACAATCGGTTCGACATTCTCTACTTTGGCTTGAATTGGGGTATTAAAGATTCTCCAACGAGCAACCAAGATACCAAAGGCGTTTTCTATAACGCGGCGACACCAAGAATGTCGATAGTTGTAAACGGACTTCTTTTCATTTAGTTGTGAGCCTGGATAGGGTCGCATCAAATAAGTTTTCAAGGGAAAGATCTCGTCACCAACAAGAAAATAAGGTAGTGGGTCGTAGGCGCAATCCTCGAGAGTACTCGCACAAGGAAGGTTTAAATTTTCCTGAGCTAATTGCTTCCCCATTTTATTTTTCAGCAGAACGCCACTGTCATTATTGCTGCCATATTGATCCAAATCGTACATTAGAAAACAATAGTTGGCATCACAGACAGCCAACAAAACCATGCTGAAAAAAGCTTTGTAATTATGATACAAGCTGCCTGTTTTGTTTGGGCAACGTATGCGGATATGTTTGCTGTCCAGTGCTCCAATTACATGAGGAAGGTCCCACTTTTTCTGAAAATGTTTCGAAACAACAAGCCATCCTTCCGCCGAAGTTGGCATACTTACATACTCAGGGGCTAGAGCTTCGCTGATAGCCTTGCAGGTTTCTGGAATTATTTTGGAGATGGTTTGCCGTCCTATTCTGTACTGTAAGCTCAGAGAAATCTGAGACTCTCCAGTAGCCAGATGGCGAAGCGTTAGGGAAAGTCTTTGGTCAGGTGGGATTGGCTCTCGATAGTTGGTTATTTTTTTTGTTGTTTTAGGGGCGATTAGGGTAAGCAAATGTTCAAAACGGCTAGGACTCATTCGCATGTAACGAAAATACATCTCGTGGTCCCACATAGACAATTCCTTAATAAGGCTGTAGCAGCTTTTCTCTTTATTAGCAAATGCACTCCTGACCCACATTTTGTGCTTTCTTTTTCTTTTGGTAAGAGCAAAAGCCATTACCGCTAGACATTCGTTCTCGCTACTTGAAGTACCAACGTCACCCTGCATGCTAAATTTTAAATCGACCTCTTCTACTTTGCCTACTGCAGCGGCCTCCTCACCAGTACTGCAATTGTTACATCATCATAATCAATGATAAGATGCTTCTGTCTCCACCAGTGATAATTTTTAAATTGTCGTTTTCAGTGATAATTTTTTCAGTGAGAATTAATTTGGCCCAAAATTCTCACTTTTCTCACTGGTGGAGCAGACCCTTCAGGAAAAAACATTTGCGCTGCTCCACCAGTGAGAATTTTTGATAAAATTAATTATCACTGAAAAAATTACCACTGAAATCGATAATTTAAAATTACCACTGGTGGAGCCGTAGCTTAATGACATCAGGCTGTTTTTATGAATCCATGCTTTATGCCAATTACAACAATTTGCTCTTTGCTTTTACATGATTCTGTGATGCCTTTTTGGTACTGTTTAATGGCTATTATTCATCCTGTATTTCATTTATCCGTTTGTTTTTTCGTGTGTGTTATTCTCTATGGACCTTGCTTCACGCTGCTTTTTTTGCTAGCTGCTTGAGTCTGAAATAAACAAGTAATAATAATAATAAACTTGCCGGGTTGTTCTCCACACTGTCCCTTTAATGCTGAGCGTCAAGCAGGGAAGCTGTGAATATTAATTTTAAAGTCATTGGTTTGAGCCGACTCGGAATCAAACCCGATTCTACAGCTTTAGAGACGGACGCTCTCTACCACTCGGCCTTCTGAGCAGCTTAAATCTCTATATCAGTGGTAGCAGTTTATTTATCATAAGTAACTAACTTGAACCACGCAAAAAACACCAAACAACAACAAAAAACAAAAACAATGGCCAATAAACAGGTTACAGCAACAAAACGATATACGTTGAAACGTGCAGGAATTAAAAAATAAACACCACTTAAAAAAAATGCACGGTCACTGCACCCTAGGTTGAATTTAATTTGCTATACTTAAAAAAAATACGCCAAGTAGAGTAAAACAATACGCTACGTAGAGTAAACAATACGCCACGTAGGGTAATCTAATCAATCAATCAGTCTTTTATTTCTGACCGTTAACAATAACCAATCGAAAGCCATGGCGAGTTTGCTTATGATGAAGAGACGTTAGCTTGGAAACGGTTAAAGGTTCCGCTGCCGCTCCTGCAAATGAAACAGCGTGCGCTGCCGCTGTTTTAAAGAAAAAAAGTAAAAGCGCGATGACATTCTATAACCCTGTAGCCTACTAGCGAAATTTCAACTTTATCGACGAAAGTGGGGGAAGATTGGACACCAAATTTAACCGCATATTTCTCCCTATGTATTTGCATTTAGCGAGCTAAAGTTTACATCATAGGTGGGGCATGTGATGAACATTACACAACATAAAAAGCATTGATGTTACTAATTTTAATGAAATGGCAAAAACAAAAAATTCTGCAGGTCCCGTCCTACAGAACTTAGTTTGCTAATATGGGACAGTCCATTACCTTGAAAAAGTCTTGAGATTGTCGCCTGGAACCAGTATTTTTTATGGTCGCACTCTCAGAAAATACATTTAACACGATTTTTATGGTTACAACAAACTGTTAACAAGTTTTTTAGTTCGAAATGTTTTATAGTTCGAATTCTTTCTCCATAGTGTTTAACATCCCAAGATCCTCTTGTTTGATTTTCTTTTGTTATTCATATAAGGTTAATTAACACCTCCCACATCAAAAAATTTTCTGAAAATAACAGAGCTATTAAGTCACCAAACCTGTATGAAGCTGATATTCTGGCTCACAGTCAAGGTTTTCTAAGATGGGACACCCAGTCCCTTCTTATATAAACTGACAAGGTTAAATAAAATGTCTGCCACGGACAAACTGCTTGAGCAATTTCCTCTGCTGTTTCATTTTTGGAAACCACTTTCCCTAAGCGTTTGTATCCGCATTTAACAATATTCTAAACTGCAACTTAACTTAGAGTAATAACCTTAAGTACAAAACTCAAAATAACATTAAACTTGCAAAAAAGTATTATTTTTGTCCTACTCAGCAGCCTTACATGCCTGGCACTTAAAACTGCTAATGCAAAATGACTTGTCACGTGATCCCACCAATTTATGGCTACGTAGCTCTACCTAGCGGAAAAATAAAAATATGGCAATGTCCCAACTTATGAAGTGTCTCATGCGATCCTACTTTCCCCTATACAATGCAACTACATAATTATGAGAGTAATAAAAACAAAACGATGTCGATTGCAGGTACTGTAGGCATAGCAATAAGTGGTAAAAAATCCAGTCAATCGTTGATTTTAGGTATTTTTCGTCATTTGATTGATTGATTTCATTTTTATCCTCCTGTCACGAGAAAGCGACCGCAGCGCTATGCATAGGACGAATCCAGGCTCGCTTAGGATTCAGTTGCTTTTGCTTCCGAGTTTTCCGCTTGAATTTTCAAGTGACCTCTTCAATTTGCTGCTTGTTAGATTCCACCAAGCAGAGATAATTGTGAAGCATCTTATCCAAGGACACAACAAGGCGGCTTGGGTGGGAGTTGAACCATCAACCTTGCGACCATGGCCATCGTAAAAACAACGCTCCGAACCACTCGGCCACGCTGCCGACTGATTTTACCGCACGGCGGACCGACGCCTTTTTTCTCATCGGCACTCTACAGGCGCGACATCCGTTTTCCGCCAATAAATCGGCGGCTCGCTGGAGTACCGCTGGAGAATTTCCGCTTGAAAAATATAGCCAGGGTTGGGAATCGATACCCCAAAAAGTAAAGAAATAATTAATCGATATTCGATAGTACTCCAAAGTAAAGAAAAAATCAATTTTAATGGTAGTTTAAAAAAGTAAAGAATATTGTAATCGATATTTGATTGTAGGCCTACACTGAGCATTTAGCGGTGTGGCCTACTCAGTGGCGTTCGCAGGATTTTTCAATTTCAATGAAGGGGGGTTTCAATGACGTCACATCGTGATGACGTAAGGATGCTACAATTGCAGTAGTTCAAAGGTGTTAATTTGTGTCGGATTGTAATGTTTCTAGTCTAAATTATTGCGCAATTGCAGCTAACCATGATTTACTGTAGTTGTACAGCCTAATGCCACAACGAAGGAAACAATAAGATATTTCATTCACACTTCTGCTTGATTTTTTGCGCTTCATTTAACCCTCATACGGTTATTGGGGTCAAATCTGACCCCAAGAAATTAAAAACCACTAATAACTTATGAAAATTTATGCTAATCGCTTCAGGAATTCCTAAATCAAGCTGTTTCAAGGTTTTTCACATCAAATGTTCTCTGATTTTGTGATTCTTCATGATATGTTATATATTTCTGCAGCACATACCTAAAAGTCAATTGGGGTCAAATCTGACCCCAAGAAATTAAAATCCACTATTAACTTACGTTAGTCGTAAATTTATGCTAAATCGATTTAACAATTCCTAAATCAATCTGTTCCAAGGTTATTGCATAAAATATTCTCTGATTTTATGTTTTTTTATAGTATTTAATGATATTTCTGCAGCACCTAATACCTAAAAGCCAATTGGGGTCAAATTTAACACCATGGAAAATGACTGATGTTTGTCAACCAGAGCTTGATTACTCAACTTTAGCACAATAACAAGAATGGGCTCCCGTAGTGGCTTTGTCTTTTCCGACCACTACTTTGGTGGTTTTGTTCATTTACCGTCATAATTACAGAAAAACCAATTGGGGTCAAATTTGACCCCAAACGACTTTATGCGAATGAAAATGTGATTACCGTATGAGGGTTAAGAGAAAAGGTTTCACAGAAACTCAAGCTGTCAAGCCGTGGTTAAAAATTTTATGGACCACCTTTTTTGGACCTCATTTTTGGACCACAGGAAGGTTAACTGACTTAAGTAGACTAGCTTTCACGGCGTCGCAAACAGGATGTAGCCTGGGGGGCGAAACAGGCAATCCAAAACAATCTTTTTTCAAGAACCAACATTGATAACAACGCATATAAACCTTGATATACCCAATTAATATGCACTCATTATGAAGGGGGCAGTTTCTCCCATAATGGTCCTAAAAAGTAAAGATAGTGGAGCATGAGAAAAAATTGCCCTCCCTATCAAAACATTTTTAAACCAAAATAAATTACGCGCGAGAGGATGCGATAAAGGTCAAAAGCAGGGTCGATATTATCTAAGCATTTTTCACCCAAATCACAGCGTCAATATCATCAGATACTCTCAAACAAATAATCGGGGTGTCTGGAAAAGAGAGCACTCCAGCTCCTAAGACAGTCACGGTACGCAAAAATAATTTTGCTTTCCCCCTCCGTTCTGCCCCGTTTTTTTTCACATCTTTCGTTGGTCTGGTCTTCCTTGGCAGTATTTTTATTTTATTCTGAACACTCAGGGTAGTGTCAATTTAGATTTTTGTATTTTAATAATTTTTTAACAAATCGACCAGATACAGCGCAGTGGTTTTAAAGTTGTCGCTATCGATGCGGAGGGTCCGAGGTTTAATTCCTAGGTTGGTCATTGGACACAGTGTAGCCAATAGCTTGCCCTTCCGGGACGTTTTTTGGAGCTGCGTTGCTCAGGCGCTAAGCCATGGGGTCGGGCCCCGCCACAGGCTACCACGCTTCGGTTCTACAGCGAGTAGGCCTATAATGAAACGAGTACAGTGAAGAATTAATTCGATTTAAAAAAAAAAAATTGTGTGCAACCATAGTTACTGCAGATACACCGCATTTAAGGAAACTCCTGCTTACTAATTGTTTTACAGCAGCATCAATGACAAAATGCAGTTCAAGCAAAACAATCAGAAAAGTTGGACTAACCGGTATTGCTGCATCGCGTCGTATTGAAAGTTTCTCAAGATTAAATCGAAAAGTTGAACAAAACAGAAAAAAGTAATTTCGGCAAGCTCCGCACGAAAAAAAGTCGGTTCGTCTCGAAAGAAAAGGATTTTTTTCTGCAATCGTCAAGGGGGGGGGGGGGTTGTTGAATCCCGACCCCCTTCTTCACGTACGTCACTGGGGCCCATATCCGCCACTTCGCGTCTGGGGAACACAGAAACGTCGCAGCGGTGGCAAGTCGTTGGCGACATTGTGCCGATTTGACTGGCCCGGGAATCGGCCCCAAGGTCTTCCGCACAAATAGCCTGTGCGCCTAACAACTGAGCCAACGGCCGGTTCCGGCTCAGAAATCGAACCTAAAACCTCCCGCGCCGATTGCGATGTGTTTAACCACTACGCCAACTGGCTGGTTTCGTTAACTCAGAATTATATCATCGCAAGCGGAACATCCGTCTGCGCTGCAACCATTTTCTTCCAAGAATGCCTTCTGCGCGGAAACGTTGTCTTGCCCTGCCATAACCGTTGAGAACAATCGCTTTATGACATCACAACACGACTTCAGCTTTGACAGTCCCCACTGACCTTGTCCAGGCTTACATTTTGAGTCAGTCATTGGCTCAAGCGCAACGCACCAGAAAAGCTTTGACTAACGGTATTATTGCATCACAATGAAAGTTTTTCAAAATTATGTACGCAAGTTGAATAGCACAGAAACACATGACAGCAATTTCGGCAATCTCTGTATGAAAAAAGGCGGATCGTTCCAAAAAGAGAGGTTTTTATTTCTTTTCAAATCGTCAATGGGAAGGGGAGTGTTTACATCATTAGTTTATACGTAAGTTTACACGATCTTTACTTTTTTAAAAATTCCAAGAGATATTCGCTCCGATTGCCAGCTACTTGCTAATACCATTGTACCGTGCCTTGTTATTCTTAACTTGTTAGGCCTACAATAATCTTCGCAACATGGCCCGAGAAGCTGAGATGCTTCCGTAGTTCACATTCAGCTGACAAAACACAAATAAATTTGCAACTGAAATCGCAAGTAGTGCCAAAAATTTGAAGCAGTTTTCACCCAAACCCAATGTTAAAAACTTGTTTAATTTTGAAGCAAAGCAAAAATAGATCCGATCAATAAGGTCAACTAAGTATTCTATTTACGCTACATGTTGTACACAATTATGACACAAAGTAATATATCAGTCTATATAAGCTACTGTAACGCAAAATAGAAATCCTCTACATAAAGTTGCCACACAAACAATTAACGCCGGCTACTGAGACATCAACGAAAATATATTCAAATTATCTAATATAGTCGCTGAGAAGCAAACATTCCTAGATAAGTTTATACGAGTAACGACTGGTCTTCAACTAAAAATCTACCAAGCCAAACATTTTGTAGCGGAGTGAGAATGTCATTTAGAAACAGATAAACATTCCTACATGATTTAATTGCGAAGCTCTAGCCACGAAACAATGTGCCTTACATCAACAAAACATCATTTAGGCTACAAGGCAACACTCAAATGTGAATTTACTTATTAGGTTTGGTTTTAAATTACCGGTGGGCAAGCACAGGTGAATTTCACCACGCAGCAAAATGTATCCTACTTGTCGAACGATTGGGATTACAGAAAAAACGCTGGGGTACAACTCGACCTAGATTTGAGATAGGCTACCTAAATTTAATACACAACACTGCAAGAAACTATGTACGAGATATGTTTTTTGTCACTAATCTTCCTTGCAAGAAAAAAAAAAAAAAATAGTAATAATAATCCTAAAACAACACCAACGTAACAAGAGAAGCAAAAATGCTCAAATTTAATTAAGTAAAAAGCAATTAAAAACTTTATAATTCTACCTTTTTTTCTTGCATTATGATTGATTGGCCTAATATAAATGAAGAAACGAAAAGCTCACTTGCCAAGTCCAATAAATCAATTACACTCTTGACGATTTACAGCAATATACCGTTAACATTTACTGATGAAACACTGACATAAAATTTTGTAGTTATGAAGTCTGCATGTTTTCAACCAAACATGTATGTAGCAGTGAGTGTTGTGCAAATCAGGTCGTCACTGGCAAATAATATGTGAAAACTTGTTATCACGATTTCAGTGACTTATTCTGATTCTTTTTTCTGTTCTTTGCTTTCAACTTTTTTTTCCTCAACAATATCTGGGTTACTTAATACTGTTTCGTTCATTTCACTTTCTTGAGTATTCGGCAGTTTTGTAGGTTCTCCTGAGCTTTCTTCAGCTACCTGCTGGGAAGAAGAGTCTTCCTTAGCCGGTTTTAATGTCCCATAAGCTGGGTTGTCTGAATAAGAAAACTCATCATCATTGTCATCGTCTTCCAAAGTTGCTGTGTATAAATCCGTTGAACCCAGAGAAGTTGAATCAACTTCTGGAAAATTGATTTCAATTGGGTTTTCTGCCTCATCATCTGGGACAACTCCTTCCGGAAGATCAAGAAAGCTCGTTATTCCTGGTAAAGAGACAGGTTTTTTCGCTATTGATATTGGATTGGGTGGAGTGTTTTCAACATTATCCTGCGATGCACTTTCGTCAGATGAGTTGAATATCGGGACGATCAGATTATCTTGCGACATCAAATTGTACTTGATCACGAACGATGTAAATCGGCGACAGAGATAAGTTTCATTCTAAAGCAATCAATTCAAATCTACATAAAAAAGTTGCAAGGTATATAATTCAATTTGTGCAACAATAGTTGTTCACAATTTGAAGTTCGGTTCACTAATCTTTAAAAAATGTATCATTAAAACAAGTCATCAGTTTAATCAGTCCCAACTTTCCATTGCCGACTGATGAAATATGTTAACGTACTTGAATAAGGTCTTTCACGCTTTGACACTCAGTGCCTGAACCTAAAACAACCATTATGGAGGGTTCACGGTATAATACAGAGGTTCTTAACCAGGGGTGCGGGAACCCATGGGGGGGGGGGGTTAACAACGAAATTTCTTGGGTTACTTGGATGCAGGAGCGGAGTAAGCAAAAAATCTTAGGGGGAAGCGATGGCCAGATTTAGACAATGAGAAGCTTTGTTTTCATTGGCCCTTAGTGATCGATTTCTACAAAAATGTCCAATACGAAACGTCAAATAGAGGAAGGGCCAAAGCCCCAGTCCTCCCTCCTGGCGATGCCACAGTTAGGAGAGCAGTCAAGTTTCATGTGTTGCTATAGGTTAAGATTCCCTTCTAAAGAAAACTGCGTGTTGATTGAGAATAGTGCGCACATTTTGTCTGAATTTGCGTTATTGCGACGCACCAATGCCAAATCCAAGACTTGTTTCATAAACTGTTGCCTAATATTTTCATCACCGAATAATGAAGTCTGAATTCAAACAAGGACCATTAATGTGGTGTCACCTTACTGGGGGTTAGGGTTGTTTGCTTCACCACTCAGGGGTACTTATCAAGGAAATTGGTTTAATGGAATCAACGACTTCATAGATAGTAGTAAGGGAATCGAGTAATGACAAAAAACAAAAACGGAGCTAATAACGTCATCTCTGCCATTGACCCGACGGAAAAAGATTGCTAATTCACGGAAATAGAAGATATTTGGTAAGCTTTTAGCGTCAAAGCTCTTCGTGGATATACTCTTTCCATACAACAAGAATTCGGTGGTACATCAACAAAAAAATAGCGATACTTCATGAAAATAACTACCCGTGTACACGTATTAAAGGAAAGCATAGACAAAGATCATGACTCTTCTAAATTACGTTAAGAAACAGCACATCTGTGAAGAATCACACAACGCATAACCGTAACTGTAGTCATTGCTACATACACAATATCATGTAAGTTTCTTGCCTAAAATTAGAAATCGAAGATGACCGACCGGCGAATTTGCCAGACTAATATCAAAGCAGCATAAACCTTAAATACCATTTAAAACTGATAATGCAATGTTAACATTAACCTTCGTAGTAACAGCTGACGTTGGTGATTACAAAACCTGGAAATAAACATTAGTGCAACCTACACCTCTCAATGTTATGAATATCGAGTGGAGAGATGGAGCCATTGCAGCAAAACAAAAATCTGTATCAGGGCAGTACACGGAACTGCCCGACTTGGAATCTCTATAACTCGAAAGTTGAAACTGGACCAAACCTGGAAACGTCATCATTTCCGCTCAAACTTCAATACACGTGACCTGCCTTTTTCTCGCTCACGCTCGTTTAAACTGCCATTTGAGTAAATGCATCGTAGGCGAGTGTTTCATTTATATTCCCAGACGATGGCACCAGAATCAGACTTCAAAATCGATGAAGACACGCTTATTGCCTACAGCAGCGATTGCATTAAAACATTACAACCTGGGATTTTCGCAACTGAGCCAACCACAATCGGTTTAATTTACGGTCAAAACATTTTACGGATGCTCATACACAGCTTTTTGTTTTAAACCTAATTTCCCAGATCACTTTATCGAGGGCATGGCTAAGAAACCTACTTTCTTGATTCGTTAATATAATAAGCGTTAATCAGTTTGTATAGAAAGTCCATGTTAATTTAGCAAGTCGAAAAAAATAATTGCAATACCTCCGCTTCATCGAAAATTTGACGATGATGATAATAAGCGTGAGAAAATATACGATACACTCTTCTGCACACAGATCCAAGCTTGGCCACGGAGGACTCTTTGATGCTAACCCTAAAAGATTAAATTTAAACAAGTTACAAGAAAATAAACAAAAACTGAAAACAAGTTCTACAACTTAGTTCGACAAAACATTTGTGTTTTTGTATTTACAGTATAAGCATATTTATTCTTCCATCACAAGAAAGCGATCAATGCGCTACAACGATCTCGCTTATGAGTTGCCAGCCATCCGTCTACCACACCAAGACGGGGGGAATCCAGCTACTTTGCCTCTCCCAACGGCACAACAAGTAAACTTGCCAGCTTGTTCCCACACTATTCCTTTAATGCTGAGTATCAAGCAGGGAAGCTCTGAAATACCAATTTTAACGTCATTGGTTTGACCCGACTCGGCATCAAACCCGAGTCTGCAGATCCACAGGCAGACACTCTTGTCACTCAGCCATCTGAGCTGTTACGCAAAAAACAACTTTGAGACACAGAAATAGCGGAATGAAAGCTTGAAGAAAATATTCAGCCAAAAAGCAGCCCTTTACTGCTTGATCTAATCTGATCATGACAGCTGTTGTCTATGTTATTCTTGATAAGCAATTAAGGATAGATTTTCACTCTAATGCAAATATTGACTTCACTTTACAATTTTTGTAATTGTTATTGATGTTAAAATAAAGTAAGCATACAACAAATTTTAATGCAGCGATAGCATACCGTTTGCAATGTCAAACCAGAATACTGTAAATATGACGCACTATACTTAAGTTTCAAAAATGCTCAAGATTCTTGATAATTTCAAGCATAGCAATAAGTTCCCTGTTCATACTAAATAATCTAATTGTATTGGGCAAGAAACAAACTTTGCTCAGAAAGAACAATTTTTCGGTCAACCCAAGCAACTCTAAAACCATTGTGCATCATACGACATATTTTGCCAGTAGAAATTAAATTATACACCGGTACCGTATGTTAGTCTCAACAATTTTAGTATAAGTTTAAACTGACGTCTAATTCGTTCAACTAAAATTACACTGCGCTATCATCGAGGCAATATTATCATAAATATAATAAACAATCCAATTATTTGCTCCAAGTAATCAAAGTTAAGGACTACCGGTTTGACCTAGCTGATTGCATACTCAACTCATTCGAAATATATTTCAGCTATTTCTACTAAGACTTATACCTCTCGAGTTAGGACTGGTTTATTGTGAGAAAATTTTAATACCGAAATCTTTAATGAGCTCAAAGTCTTCACTACCATTATCAATGACACAATTACCAATAAAAAACAAGTTTAGATAGAATGAGCATAATAGAGATGTATTATGGTAGGCTTTTCAATCACAACGTCCAGAGTTCTAAGTTGAAGCTACCTGATGAGCAATCAAACCGCAAAACTTACCGTACCGGTATAATAGCATACAATAGGTTTTTACAGAGTTCATCTAGTACAAATCTCTTTAAGGCCTGCTGTATTATCTCGTTGTATGATTATTGCACACTCACATCGGCTCTACTGAATTTATTATAAGATAAGGTAGAGTCATGACAAAACACAGCATATATAAATATAAGATGTATGCACAGAAAATCGATCACCAATTGAAATTAAAACCCCCAACAGACTGTTTCGCCGAGAGGTTTTCAGGGGAAACGTTAGCCTCACGGCCTAACAGCTTGTCGGAGTTTTTTAATTTCAGTTGGTCATAGTTTATATGCTCTGTCGTGTACCATTGAGCTCTCTGTTTGGCGCAGGGCTGCGAACTCGAACTTGAACTCGATCATTTTGCCGAACTCGAAAAAATATTTTTTCTGAACTCGAATAAAACTGTTCGAGTTCATGGTAAAAATATTTAAATTGTTGAAAAGAAATATAAGATCAATACGAAATATAGTTTGTTGTTCAATTGTGACCACAACACTGATAATTTTGATGGTTCTAAACAGCTGAGGTATGGTCTTGAACCTATTGCACGAGCGAAATATTTTTATCTTTTTAATTGCATGAGCACCGGCGGTGAAAAAGTTGTCTCGATTTTGAAAAAAATTATCTGCCTGAACTCGAACTCGTAAATAGTTAAATTAGAGAACTCGAACTTGAGCTCGATAAACTTCGATCGAGTTCGCAGCCCTGGTTTGGCGTAACGGTCAAACCAAGTTTATATATAATTAATTCATTCCACTCTTTGGGAAAAATTAATAAACGGGAAAGGACAAACTGCAAACAAAAAAACAACACAAGTCACAAACCTGCTTGGAAAGTATTTATTGCTGTTTAGAAGACATGCAGCGCCATCCAAAGTATGCCGAGTGTAGTCAATAGCTGGACATTCTTTTGGCGTTTTATGCGCGGCACAAAGAAATATCCACTGTTCAGTAGCAGTCATTTGTGAACAAGTCTCTGCTGTACATTCAGACTGAAGTTTTACAGCTAGGCCGTTCAACTCTAAACAAAACTGCCTGAAAAATTAAAAAGCTAATGGTTAACAAAACAAAGTATTTGCTCCACAATTCTGCAAATTTTATGAAAAACAAATTTAAATGCATTTACAGTATGCAAGGCAGAAACTGACTGAATAATGCAGCACTGAGATGTGAACCTTTTTAAGTGAATGGGTCCTAAATGAGACCTTGGGCGGTATACTGCTCAACTTTTGTTGCACTCAAACGCAATGCAATAACTTTGTTTGCTCATTAAGCTAACGCATTGGGTTAAGTGCACAAAAGTTGAGCAGTATATCGCCCCTTATCTTAAAAAAAATAGGTTGGGTCACAGATTTAATAATATTGACAAGAAACTTAAAGCTGTATCGTCGCTACAAGTTTTGCAATTCTAGGCTGATAATGAGTATTATAGATTTCAGCTTTACACATGCAGCACTAACATCTGAGCTAAGAAGATTCCTGGTCTTCAATTTTATGAATTTCTTGGGTGAAAACAAGGACTTGCAAGAATATGTGGAGCCGATTAGCCAAACATTCTTAACAAAGCCACAGCAAATTGTTTCATGGTTTCAAACGAGTTTGGTAAGCATTTCAGTGACCCACGTGTGTGAATTAGTTTGATTGGAATTTTAGTAACCCACTTGCGCAGGTCACTTTGTGAATCGCTGGTCAATGGTTCGGCCATCCCCAATGTAGTATGTGCTACTGCATTAAAGTCAATCTGGATGTTATACTGTATATACATAATGTTATCATTGCAGGATTTTCTACTGCTATGCCTTTGGCAAACACACTCATAAAAATCTTAAGTTTCACTTGATAAACCCCATGTTAAGTTAGACACCATGAAAAATACCGGTACCAGCAAAACGTGAAAAAGAGGACATGTTGCCACATAGTTGTCTGCTGTGTCTAATACAGAGCCAACTCATTTCATGTCACACATGATAAGCCACTCAGTTTTCTTAAGATCATAAAAAAAATTTAAATCAACAGTACAATTCAACAAATTCAAACCTTAAATGCTCGTATTTCCAAACACCTTCATCCTGACCATCAGGCACAGTAAGAATTCTGTCAATATCCTTAAAATCTTCACGAATACTTTGCTGAATGTACTGTTGCACTGCTAATGTGCTGTCCATTTCGTCAAATTTCTGAGCAGGCCATTTATAGAAATCCTGCAGAAAAAAAAGTACCATCGTCAAACTAAACAACAAAGCAAAACCAAGAAGAAAAACACAAATTTTTATGGGAAAAATCAAAGAAACAACAAGCACACAAATGTAGAGACGCATTTCATTTATATGTCGCTAAAAAGTTTCAATGTTTTTGATTAGAAAAATATTGTTTCAAAACTAAAACAATTACGACTGCTAGCAATTGTTGATGATAATGGTCACTGTTTCCCCGAAATTTTTAGCTATGAACATTTTCCCACACTTTTCAAAGGTGCAAGGAAAGTTTCACCCAACTTTTTTGCATTGAATTTGAGTTTCTACTTTTATTTTACACCAAAATATTGAAGGCTTTACATCAAATTTAAACAAACAGCATTATTCCAGTCATTATTCTTTGAGCAAAACTTGCGCCAAACTTCTCACTTTCCTCAAATAATTGCACTTTGGTGGGAACAGTGGTAAAAGTACAAAAAAAAAAGTTAAAAAGGAATTTAGAAGTATTTACAAACGCACTTCAAGTTGGCTATATGAAATTAACTAAGGCCGCGTTCACACATAGTGGTTTTCGCAACCAGGCACGAAAGTTCATTTTGATATTGCGAACGCGTTTTTTAAGATTTTAAAAACTTCTTCAGCAATTCGAAAAGGTAACCATTTCAGTTTTAGAATCGTTGAAACAAGTTCGAAAAGAATTAAAATAGCGTCCGCAATAACAAAATGAAGTTTTGCGTCTGGTTGCAAAAACCTCCATGTGTGAACGCGGCCTAAGTGTGTAAAGTCTGAATACAAAACTTTAATCTGATTACCTCGCTCTTGGTGCCTGGAGGATTTCTGCAGACAACATTATTTGAATTCATCACAACACCACTGGATACCATTGCATAAATAACAACTTCACAAAAACACTTCAAATCATACCACAGGAAACAGTACAATTGCCAATATAAATTATAATAAAAATATACCAGCAATCTAAAATCAAATATAGATGCAGAGGTATATGAGAAAATTTTCGGCAGAGAATTAAAAGCATCAATAACCTCTTCTCAATAAAATTTATAGCAACACAGACTAGATACAAAAGGATGAAGTGAAAAAAATGCGATTTTAAGCTGTTTTCATCCCAGAGGGACTAGCGACACCCTCCTGATGGGGACAAACAAATACCGATATTATATACATGCACAGTTCTCAGCATTTTTGCATAGGCCTACTGAAATATATATGATAATAAATGATCGGCAACATAGACTAGGCTATGCACAATCAATCATTACAAACAGCTCTGCCGTCATTTCGCAAAACCCATTATCCCCACTTTTGCACTTTTTGAAAAAATCAAGTTTAAGTTTTCAGTTTTTTTTAAGAATGTTTCTAGTTGTAGATTTTTAAAATTTTTGGTTTGATAAAAGTGCTTGATCGTAAAAGTTTAATGGTAATAATTCAGATGGCCGAGTGGTAAGAGCGTCCGCCTCTGGAGTTGTAAACTCGGGTTTGATTCCAAGTCGAGTCACACCAATGACTTTAAAATTGGTTTTCACAGCTTCCCTGCTTGATGTTCAGCATTAAAGGGACAGTGTGAAGAACAAGCTGGCAAGTTTACTTGTTGTGCCGTTGGGAATGGCATTTAGCGGGATTTCCCCATCTTGGTGTGGTAGACAGGTGGCCGGCAACTCCTAAGCGAGCTCGTTTAGTGCATTGATCGCTTTCTCGCGATAGGAGGATAAATACGCAACTAAATACAAAAATACAATTTTAATCAATAAATGTACAAACAGCGTATGAGTTTTGCATTTGATTTTCATCCAAATTTGCATTAAACTCAAATATGCCAGCTAGTCTATCATGTCACTATTATGCTAGCTAGACTATTATTATTGTTTCCCAGTTCATATTGTTACACACAATTTTTTTGCTAGTTCAATGAAATTTTTTTCAGAAATGCATTGAACTTTGTTTTTGACGCATTAACAGATTAACAATGACGAGTGGAGCTAACAGGTTTTGCCATCCACTTTTAAAAAATTTGACAACTTTTTGTACATAAATGGAGTGTATGGGTCCACCGTTTTGCCACCATAGCTCACTTGAAATTGGTTAGAAGTACAAACTGAATATTTGCACACAAGAGGGGTAATGGTGTAACAGTGTAACAATTGAAACAATGCAAAAAAGCAAACGAAGTGACTTGGTGAATGCAACATTTGCAATATTTTTTCCCTCGCGAATGGATCACGCATATTCATGCATACAGCAGCCTATATGCTTATGCCACCACCACACCATCACACTACTGCCACCTGCAGAACCTTACGAACCGAAGCCCAATGTCCGAACCTTACCTGACGAACCGAATCGAATCAAGTCCGTATCCAAAACTAGTGCAGCACTTCCTAATAGGAGCTGTGCTTCAAGACACTGCACCACAGAGAAGTCGTTGCGACGTAGCAAATAAGGGCGCGTATAAACCCACGCTTGGTCCATTCGCATTCGCGAGGAAAAAAATACTGCGAATGTTCCACTCGCCAAGTCACTTTGAAAAACAAAATTTCAAAATTTTAGAGTTACTGGTAATGGGCTTAGCCAAATGACGGCAGAGCTAATGTAATCATTACCAGTTCAATGGTTCAGCAATACGATGAATTAAAAGAAATGCCAAAACAAGTTCTGGGGGAAAACTTTTGAGAAATTTTTCTCAAGTATGATATATTTTACACAATTTTCATCATTTAAACAAAAAGTGAATAGGCCTACTGGGTCAGTCTATTGTAATACAGTCACACTGTGTAACCCACCCTCTCAGATTTCGTTCATTTTTGGATATTTTATAACCATGGATGAGAGATGAAAAATGACGTTGGTCCCATCAAAATCCATCAAGTGGTTTCCGAGATATCGCAAGTGACATTTTCGCCACTAGTGGCCAGTGGCGCACCCAGGAGGGGTTGGGGGTCGAACTCCCCCCTTTTCAAACCGAACTTTTGTTTTTAAAGTGAAGTGTCCAAACTGTGCAAGTGCAGTGCGTGCTGTTAGTGTTATTTCAAAACAGCTGTGATAGAATTTGCCGCACATCATGCTGAAGCCAAATCGGCTGGTTGGTGTAGTGGTAAGAGACATTGTTATCCATGCCAACAGGGGCAGATCCAAGAGGGATGTGCGGGATGCATCCTCCCCACCAGCCATTTTCAAACATGTTTTTGATGAATGCAGTTTTTCCATAATTTCAAACCTTTTCAGTAACAATAAACCTTACGCCTTAAGCACGCATCATCGAAAATGTACGAACAAGATGCATCATATTTGGTGAAACACTCAGATTTAGGAGCAAAAAATTTCAACAAAATTTGCCTTAAATTTGTTCAAAAAGTACTAAAATGGCCACAACAGTATGTAAATTTTCAAAAATATTCCGGGGTAGCATGCTTTTCAAAAACTATTTTCAAAACTCCGCCACAAGACTCACTTTTCTTAACTATTCTATCCACATAAATAAGGAACAGAATAGGTGAAAGAGAGCAGTCTTGCTGTAGTCCCACACTTCTCTGAAAGGTTTCGTCGTTGCACTGTTAACACGAACACAGACTTCGGAATGCATGTACAGCGACTTAATGGCATTTAGTAACTGGCCATCAATGCCATACTGCAACAGGACCGCCCAAAGCTTGTCTCTAGGAATGCAATCATTATGCTTTTTCAAGATCAACAAAACATGCATTGACCTCTTTTGCATATTCCCACGACTTCTCAAAGATTTGCTGCAAGGCAAAGATCTGATCCATTGTGCTTCGGCCAGGATGAAAACCACACTGAGCATCCGTTAGTTTAGGCTCGACTATTTCACGGCATCTCTCTTCAAGGCTTTTGGCATAGACCTTACCCAGGACACTGATGAGAGATATGCCCCTATAATTGGTGCATTTTCTCTTGTCTCCTTTCTTGTGGACAGGTATTATCACACTAGTTTGCCATTGCTTTGGTGCTTGCCCAGTACTACATGCCACCTTACAAACACGAGTCAGCCAACGAACACCATAAATGTTCATTGCTTTTAACATTTCAGGTCTGATATCATCCTCACCAGGTGCTTTTCCAGTTTTCAATGATTTGATTACTGCATTCACATCTGCTTTGGTTATCTGAATATCCTCCCCAATCTGTTCCTCATGAATTTGTATCGGTGTAGCATCAACTGGGTTTAAAAGATCATTAAAGTAGTCTCTCCACCGATTCGAAACAGCATCTTGATCTTTCAGAGTCACACCATTTGAATCTTCAATAGAGCGGCTCGAGATCTTTTTCCACGCAAACAGCGAATGGTCTGCCAGAACACTTTGTTTGCCATTTTGAAATCATCGTCTAACCTTTCTCCAAATTCCTTCCAGGCCCTTTCCTTAGACAGTTTAACTTTTGTGGCTGCTGCCTTAGGTGCTTCAGAATACTGCAAACGAAGTTCAAGTGATGACTTATTTCCAAGCCAGGCCTTATAGGCCACTTTCTTCGCACGAATAGCTTCTTTAACTTCTTGGTTCCACCAAGGAGTTCTTTTCTCGCTACTCTTCGTCCCTCCAACACACTTACGTCCACAACAGTTAGTAGCGGACGTAATGACTGCTGTTTGAAACAAACACCACTCAGTTTCAATGTCTTCAGTAGAGGTCGGAAGTTCTTTAAACTTCATGCAATGTTGTTTGCAAATGCAGTTTGTACCTCTTTGTCAGCCAATGATTCCCATTTGATTCGATAAGTTTCTCATGGTCGAAAAGTCTTTCGTTTTTTCAAGGGTTTCAAAGCTTTCAAAGTGCAGACAACTAGGTGGTGATCAGTTGACAACTCAGCCCCTCTTTTAACACGAACATCAGACACAGTAGAAAACAAGTCCGCCAAAACAATACAAAAATCAATCAGGGAGCGTTGTCCCAAAGAGTCTCTGTACCAGGTGCAGGCCTACTTATAAACTCTTTTGAGCTGAAAAAATGTGTTCATTATGCACAGCCCATTGGTGGCACAGAACTGCAATAAACACCTTCCGTTCTTGTTAATGTCAGGGTCACCATGTTGCCCAATAACACCTTTCCAGGTTGCATTGTCGATGCCCACTTGTGCATTGAAATCGCCCAAAAGGACAAGGGATTCTGATGAAGTTGCTTTTCCCAATGCAACCTCAACTTCCTCCAGAAAGGCTTCGAACTGTGATTCTATGTTAGGTGCGTACACCTGCAAGATACACAGAGATCGCTCCTGCAGCTTTAGCTTTAGAAGACAAACCCTTCCTCCCAGTGGTACCCAGTCAACGACACACTCAGCTATGTTGGGGCTCACAAGTAAGCCAACACCAGCTTGAGCAGACATTGCTGCATCAACACCTGAATAGAAAATTTTCCACCCACCATCTAACTCGACTGTTCCAGAACCCCTGCGCTTTGTTGATGAAATTCCCGCAACATCAAGGCGATACTGCTGGGCTTCGCAAACAAGCTCCTGCTCTTTTCCTGTCAGTGATGAAACGTTCCAGTTCCCGATAGATAGATACCGGCAATTTGGTCCAACTTGAGTACATTTTCTGTGCGCTGCTCCCATTTGCCTCCCCAAACGCTTAGCGACTGCGTCGGTGAGTTTCCGGTGTCGGTCAGCTTGTGGGGGAGACTGTAGCTTATTTTTCAAATGAGTCTTTCCGCCTAAAACTTCAACGCGGACCTTTTTATCCTGCGCGCCGTCCAATGCAGCATGAATATTGTTATTACAACTTTCCATATAGCTACAGCATTGGATTGCTACTTGGTCTGTTTCTCTCCTTCGACCTTACCGCCATGGGTGACCCTGATTGATGTGATTAAACACTCCCGACAGCATTGCTCTAAGAATCATTGAAAACTCAAACCTACCCACCGTGTTAAGGTGGCAATCCATAGAAGAGGTAGTTTTTATGTAATAAACATTAATTTTTGCCTTGAAATGACGCATCACAAAACAGTGATGTGACTTGTACACAATTTTGATGTTTTTTTTCTGTTTAGCATGCAGCTATGAAAAATGTTCATCAATTTTTTTTTTAGGGGGGGGCAACTCTCACTGTATCTTCTTGTAAATGCAATGCTTCTACTGTATATATTTTAAATTTTTTTTAAATCCAGCAAGTACATTGAGTATAAAGGTCCAGTTGGTTTGTGACTTCTAGAATTAATAAATTTTTTTTTAGTTGGGCCAGATGCTTCAATGTGACTAGGCCTTGGTGGTTGAGTTATTATAATAATAACATGTTTTTTGTATACCGATTAAAGTTGTAAACACAATCTTTCTAACCGGTGTTAAAAATTTACATCACAGTGTAAAATACAGTAAATCAAACAACATAATTTTCTAACAAAAAGTTTTCATACTCTCGAAAAAAATGAGTCTTCAAAGCAGTCTTAAATGTAGTTATTGCATCAATACTTCTAATATCATTCGGCAGCTCATTCCACAAAATTGGTGCATAGTTATAAAAACAACTTGAAAAAAATTTTGAGCTGCTAATAGTCGTTTCAAGTAGATATGATTCATTACTGGATCATAAACTTTCAAGTGAGGCATAAGGATACAACAAATCAGCAAGATACACAGGTGCAATGTTATGCAAACATTTAAATACTGTCAAACAAACTTTATATTTAAGGCGATATTCAAACGGTACCGGTAATATATGAGCTTTCAAGTAATACAGAGATGCACCTGTGTCCCACTTAAGATCATAAATATAACGCAAACAAGAGTTTATAATCCTACTAATTTTCTTCAACTGGTATTTAGCTAAATTTACAAAAATAGCATTGCAGTAATCAATTTTAGACAAAATCAAACTCTTAACTAACTTTATTTTTACAGTTGTGGATAGATGCTTTTTTAAACAATACAGATAATGCAATTGACGAAAACAATATTTCTTCAAGTGTGATATGTGCTCGTCTAAACTTAAATTTGCATCAAAATAAACATCGAGGCATTTCACAGTCGTAGTATTCAAGTCCAAGCAATAATTATCATGGGTAATATTAAATTTTATGTTTTTTTCATTGAAAGATTTCAGGGACTTTTTATCACCAGTTAAGAAAAGTACAGATTTGTTAACATTATTAGTAATGCAGACAAGAACAGTTTAGTGTCTTTTTAAACCATTCAACTGCAGTGCAGATAATTATTACGATAGTATGTTTACAGGTGTGTTGAAGATCATAAAATGTTATGATCTCACAATTTTGGTTAAAATTTTTACTGGTGAATTACAGGGGCAATTTGCTTTCTGATTGCTGAGTTTAATCCAAACTGAATAGTTCAAAATAATTTGCAGCAGCTATTTATCTTGTTAACCCTCACTATAATGTTTTAATTTAATAATGTGGTGTATCTTCTTTAGTCTCACTAGCAAACCAATCATACATTGATCAATATCTGTACTTTTTGTTCAATTCCCAGTTCCAGGGCTCAAAGATGGATTTATTAATGATAGTACTTTTGACTTTCAATTCCTTATTATTGCTGATAAACATATAAACCAAAACAAAAATCAAACATGAGTTTTTAATAAAATTAAAAACAACTTTTAGTTTCTAAAACATTTGTTATCAACTATGACATCATAAGCAATATACGCATAGTATGAGTATGATTTTTATTTCGATCATTTTAGAATAAACAAAATATCCTGAAAATTAAATTTCTATTAACTGGAGTTTGCAAAAAAACTTGTATACCATAGTAGCACATATGAACTAACAAGTCTTCCTCAACATTTTGGCATTGGTAGGAGGAAAATTTGTTTTTGCAGATTTTAGATATGGGGTGGCGAAGTCGAGCACCCCCAAAATTTTTGTGCTAATTTTTGAGTGCTTTCTTATGTTTGTTTCAAAACTCTGACTTCGTATTTGAAATCCTCACCCCAAAATCTGTAGGAATACAGACCAGTACTTCTTTTTTTACCAATACCTCAAGCAATGAGGATTTAAATGGTGTTTTTGTTATTAGCGAGCAAAAGTAGCACCACTAGTGGCAAAAATGTCACTTGCGATATCTTGAAAACCACTTGAAGGATTTTGATGGGACCAACGTCATTTTTCATCTCTTATCCATGATTATAACATACCGGTATCCAAAAATGAACAAAATCTGAGAGAGTGGGTAACAAAATTTTGCCTATAGTCTATTATATCAGAATGACCCTACTGCTAATAGTATAATGATAGGTAAACAGATGTTGTTGAAAAGTTAATAAAAACATCATAGTCTAGTTCTTTAACAAACACAAAATTCATTGCAATTGCAGTATATAAAATTCAGGGCTTGTTTGAATTAAGCCAGAGTTCGGGTTTGAGGTTGGGGTTCAGGGTTGCCAGAGGATTCGCCACATGGAAGATTTGCACAGAAGATTCGCCGCAAAGAAGATTTGCCACACAACGAATGTGACCGAGAATTTGAGTGTAAGCGTCCGACAAATGTTTGCAACAGTGTCGATGTGGAAGATTCGCCACACAACGGTGATAGGTTGGGGTCGGGGTTGAGGTCGGGGAGTTAGGTTGGGCTAGGGGGTAGGAGGGTTGGGGTCAACAGAGTTGGAGTTGGAAGTTTGGGGTTGGGGGGGGGGTCACGGTCGGGGTTCCCAACTCCCCGACCCCAACCCCTCGACTTCAACTCCCCAGCCCAACTCAACCCCTCGACTTCAACCCCCTAACCCCAACCTATTACCATTGTGTCGCGAATCTTCCACATCGGCAGTGTTGCAAACGTTTGTCCGACGCTTACACTTAAATTCTCGGTCACATTCGTACGTCTCACTCGTTGTGTGGCAAATCTTTTTTGTGACGAATCTTCTGTGGCGAATCTTCCATGTGGCGAATCCTTTGGCAACCACGGTTCAGGATTAGGCCCCAACTTCTACTAATACTTCACTAGCGCCCTTTGCAGTCCTGGTACTTGTGATACATCTGCCTGTTATAAAATGTGACTTAGCGGTACCGGTAATTCAAACAAGCTCCTAGCATTCTAACAGACTGGTAGGGCACCTACATCACTTCCCAATTAATACAACAAAAGCTTGGTAAGACCAAATAAACAATAATCACTGATTAGGGGGCAGAAACAGAGTAGACCTGAAAAATGATTTGCTACCCTGTACCAGCTGACCAGTGCTGGTAAATTTGACTTGCAACTACCGGGGTAATATGACTGATAAGCTGGTTCTTGTGCAGTGGGTCTGTGTGTCATGATTTTAATGTCTAAACATTGTGTCTACACAGCACACTTAAACTGGTCTGTTCAAGTCTATGCCTATCCACCTGTCCACATAAGCTAGAATGGAAAAAACAAGAGCTGAAGAGCTTACCGATACCCTAAAGCTTCTAGACTAGCAGTCCATACCAGTATACAGTTCTTACATAGTACAGTGCATGATAGCAGGCTAACAGGCTAAATAGTCATTTTTGACAGCATCATAAAAGTAAATTGATCTAGACTTAGCTTATCTAGGCCATATACAGCTAAACATAGGCCTATCGCTACTCCGTCTTTTAGCATTCTCAGTCAGCTGCATGACAATTTGACGCAAACAAACTTGACGTGAGCGATTGGACATGAAATGTGTGAAGGAGGAGGGGGAATCGAAAACGAGTTTCCACCACCCCAATCTTCATTGTTTTCCAACCCTCTAACTCCCTGACTCCTATCACTATCCATCCCCCACCCCACCCTAACATATTTCGCATCAAATCGTCCTCGCGTCAAGTCGGCGGCGTCAAATTTGTTTGCGTGAAACTGTCCAATTCAACTTGTATCGCTCCGTTCTCAGTCGCCCCGCAGGCTAGTCAGCCTACTTTCCTCACAGTACCGGTAGTTTTCTTACTTGAGTTATTTCACCGGAAGTCCGTTATTGATCCGATTTCCGCATTCGAGTTTTTTACTATCCTACTAACTCGAATACCGTTTCAATGTACCGGTACGAACTCTACAAGAAGCAAGAGTTGGCTGTCAGCGTCCACTGAAAAATTGAGTCTGTTTAATGGAATTACGGGTAGCGGTTTCCTATTAAAGCGGGCTTCACACCGAAGCCGTTACGTCAACGTTACCGTTGCGTCTGCCGTTACGACTACGTTAGGGTGTTCACACACAAAAAATGTGGGCTGGCGGTGACGGGACGGAAGTGATTTTCTTGGTTTTCCCGTCATTACGTTGAGATAAAAAACATTTATCTCAACGGTCATGACGGAAGAAAAGAGAACTGAGTTTGAGCTATGTGAGTGGGCAAATTGCAGTACCAGTGTGTTTGTTGTGGCAACTTTCAGGTTTTGAGGATAGTAATTTTACTCAAAATGCGTGCTAAACAACAAAAGAGGCGTTGTTAGGCTACGGTAGTAACCGGTATTCAGTAACCATAGCCTAGTGGACTACAGTATGGTAGGTTACTACTGTACATTTCTTGAGTAAATTGTAGTAGGCCTACCGGTAACTCTATGATGCAGCTGTAGGCTATGGTTACTAAGCAGTAGTCTATAGCTTGGTAGGCCGTAAAATAAAAGGCCTGTTAGTATGTGCCTCTGCCAGTCTGTCCTACCATTCCAGAGTAGTATCACATACCGGTACCGGTAGCCTAAAAAGCCTACCTGCCAGTCTGTTATCCAGTTATTGGTGATAGCCTACGCATACAGTTTTCTTTCACTGGTACATAGTACCAGTAGTAGCCCATATTAGCTGGTCAACTGGTGCAACTCTGTGGCTGTGCAGTGTCTGAGTGAGTAGAGTGGGCTACAATGGTTGCCAACTTGCCAATGAAGTCATCGCATACATGGTTACTGGTATGGGTTAAAATAAGAGTTTGGGGGTACCGGTAGGTTACAGGTTAGGCCCTAACCTTAACCATAAAGATAAACCTAACCCTAACTTTGACCCTATAATTTTCATAGGCTCATTCTTTTATCTATTGAACCCACTGGCAGTGTTCTCTAGTCTAGCCCAAACAAAATGTTTACAATACCAGAATACCAGTATTGGTGATTTACCCAAACGTTTTTACTAGCCTATTTTGCAACTTATGTCTAAAATTTTGCTTTGAAACTGGTTTATAAAAAAAAAAAAAAATGAATAAGCAATTGTTTGCAGACAGAAGTTTTCAGGTAGCCTACAGTCAATATGATTTGCCCAATATTTATTTTGTTCTATCTTTATATTTTCCCAATACCTCAAATTTCTCATTTTTGCACCTTACAAGGAACACTGTTCACCATGTGATCTACTGGTACCATGATGTTTCTTCACTGTTTATGTGCTGGTGTGTGCGTTCTACACTGCACAATTTTACGCATTTGTGATTAACAGATCAGGCAATAAGCATGGCATTTAATGAGATTTTAATTGAGCAAGTTAAGCAACATCCCTGCTTGTATAATGTATCATAAAAATAAAAGATTTCAAGAGTAGACTAGAAGTATTAAAGACCAAGCTTGGATTGTTATTGGCAATGAATTAAAAGAGAGCGGTAAGTTTGTGAGCAAAAAAAAAACTTTATGTCTAATATACCAATAAACTCTGTACTGATGCAGTAGGATACTTGTACCTGACTGCAGTAATTAGGAAGTTGGACCAATTCAATTCACTAAAACTGGAGTCGTGTTGTGATGTCATAAAGACATTGTTCTCAACGGCTATGGCTGGACAAGACAACGTTTCAGCGCAGAAGGCATTCTTGGAAGAGAACGGTTGCAACGCTTACATATATTCCGCTTGCGATGTCATCATTTTGAGCCAAACCGACCAGTTGGTGTAGTGGTTAAACACATCACTATCGATGCGGGAGGTTTTGGGTTCGATTTTTGGGCTCGCACCGGTCGTTAGCTCAGTTGTTAAGCGCACAGGTTATCGGTGCGGAAGGTCTGGGGTTCGATTCCCGGGATGGTCAAATCGGCACAGAGTCGCTAACGACTTGCCACCGCTGCGACGTTTCTGTGTTACCCAAGCGCAAATGGATGGGCCCCAGTGACGTTCGCAGGGGTCGGGAGTCAGCACTCCCCTTCCCCCTTGACAATTGCATAAAAAATGAAACCTTTCTTTTTTAAAACGAACCAACTTTTCTTCATGCGGAGCTTGATGAAATTGCTATCATGTTTTCATCCCAAACAACACCATCCCCCACAAAACATTTTAGCGTAAACCGTTCCCTTACAAGCACAATGATCATCCCTTCTTACGTTTGCATGAAAAGTTGTACCATCCCCCCGTAAGTATTTTTACAACTCGAGCACTGATTACGATGCAATGCTACAATATCGGTACCCAGTGGTCCAACTTTTTTGTTGTGTTTTGCTTGAAGTGCATTTTTGTCATTGATGTTGCTGTGAAACAATTAAGAAGGAGGAGTTTTCTTAATTGTGGTGTATCTGCAGTAACTATGGCTGCACACAAATTTTTTTTTTATATTAAATCAAATCTTGATTGTAATCGTTTTATTAAATTCGTTGTTGTACCAAAACATGGTAGCGAGTGGCAGGGCCCGACTCCGTGGCTTAGCGCCTGGGCAACGCAGCTCCAAAGAAACGTCACAGCGGTTGCGAGTCGTTGGCTACACTGTGTCTGATTTGACCGGCCTAGGAATTGAGTCCCAAACCTTCCGCATCGATAGCGAAATCTTTTAACACTACACTATGATCGCTCGGTTTTTTGAGAAATTTTATTAAAGTATTAAAAAACTAAATTGACACTGCTCTAAGTGCCAAAAGTAAGATAAAAATACAGCCAAAGACGGCCATAGACCAACGAAAGATTTGAAGAGGCCTAGAGGCGGAACGAGGGGAGAGACAACATTGTTTTTTCGTACCGTAAGCTGACTATCTCAAAAGCTAGAGTTTTTCATTTCCCATGGACACCCCGATTATGTGTTTGAAAGCATCTGATATCGACACTGTGATTTGGCAGAAAAATGCTTAGATAATATCGACGCTGTTTTTGACTTTAATCGGATGATTAGGGATTCCTCTCGCGCATGATTTATTTCAGTTTAAAAACGTTTTGGTAGGGAGGGCAGTTTTTTCTTATGCTTCAATATCTTCACTTTTCAAACTTCAAGCGAGAAACTGCCCCCTTCATAATGAGTGTACCGTATATTGACTGTTTATAACAAGGTTTAGCCTATATGCGTTGTTTATATTTATGTTGGTTCTTGAAAAAAGTTTTTTTGGAGAGAAGGAATTGCTTGTTTTACCCCCTGGGTGCACCCTGTTTGTTACGTTGCGACAGCTAGCCAGTCTACTTTAGTCAATTAACCTTCCTATGGCCCAAAAATGATTTCAACTAAAATTTTTTTCAGAAAAATTTTTACAACGGCCTGAGAGCTTGAGTTTCTGTGAAACCTTTTCTCTCCTTAGATGAAACGAAAAGCATTAAGCAAAAGTGTGAATGAAATATCTTTGTTGTTTCCTTAGTAATGGCATTATATAACTTAATCATGGTTAACTGCAATTTAGGCTGGAACTATTACAATACGATGCACTTTAATACCTCTAAACTACTGTAATTGTGATGTAGTACCTTTACGTCATTACAATCTGAAACCCCCCCCCATTGAAAAATCCTGCGTACGCCACTGGGGCCTACCATTTCTGAATTCATTGTAGTAATTTATTAATTCATTGGATATGTAATAGAAGTGCATACCGTAATTATATTAAGTACAGTACCTACATTTAATTGCAATAAAGGGCAAATACAGATATCTGCTGTTAGTTTTTGTTGTTGCAGATTTTAATTTCTCCAGACATCTCCCAATCGATGAGCATTTAAAATTTCTTGGTTTTCCGGCTTCCATTTCCAACAATTCTGCGTTGTGTTAAACATTTCTTTAATCTGTATCAGTTTTGCTGTGTATTAAGCTGACTAGGTCACTAGAACAATTCAAAGAATTTACTGATGAAAGTTGATTATTATTATTTTTTTAACCACTACTGGTACCCAGGGCCGGTTTTAAGCCGATTTGACCGATTTTATCAAATTGGGCCCCGCGCTAGTGTATTTTTTCCCGTATTATAAGGTACAAAATGCGGGAAAGTGCCTTATTCGTATTGACCATTTCTATTTTCTCTTAAATTAGATAAAAAAAATTCATAAGGAAAAAAGTTACGCATTTGTTTGATCACGTGGGTTTGCTGTTTACAAGAAAATACGTGTAGATAGTTTCAGGGATTCATCTTATTTTCAGTTGCAGCATACATTTCAGCGTCTATTTAAGAGATCATAGGGCCTATTCTACACCAAAAGCTCTAAGCCAGTGGTTTTTAACCTTTTTTACTTGCTGTAACCCTTTTGAATCACCAACTAATTCTCGCACCCCCGTTTAAATTGGAAAATGTCGGTGAAGAGCAATAATAAGGTCTACCCGTCTTCAGATTGCCTATATTCCAGTGAAAATATCGGTGAAATATATCGGTGAAATGATTCATCATCCCCGCGCCCCGTAGGAACATTTCTCACACCCCTGGTTAAGAAACCCTGCATTTAACCTTCGTCAAATGCTGTCGTCTTTTTGGGTGTTCAAGATTTTGGTTTGTTTTCTTTTTTGGGGAGGATTATGTTTATTTATTTATTTTTTTATATTGTGTCGTTTATTTATTTAACTCGTGTGTACTTTACCCCTTAACATTAGTCCTGGGGCTGAAAAGCATCCTTTAGTTATTGAGCGCCTTAAACCTTAATGATAATATCAATAATACTGATTGGCACGTAAGCTAAAATGTCGAATATACTCCGTTTTATAAAACCGAAAGCTTTGAGAAACCTTCAAGATTTACGGTAACAAAGTCAATAGAAGAAGCCGACAGTGCCAACAGCAGGTCGAGTTGATTCGAAACAATTATGAACAAAAACCTCTCTGAGGGGTTCGGGGGCATGCTTCCTTAAATTTTTTTGAATATTGATAGAGTAATTGCAATTTTAATGCTTTTTAAAAAACTTGGTAATTTTTGTTTATTTCATGCTTTCGATCCGACTTCTTCATCAAATATGAAGCATTCTCGTCGGCCCATTTTCGATGCTTAAGGCATAAGGCTACGTAGGTTTGTTAGGAGTTACAAATTTCAGAAAGACGTACTCGCAAATTATTGCTGTTCGGCGTAACTTTTAACATATTACCGTAATGATACTCCTAAGCGAGCTCGTATAGCGCATTGATCGCTTTCTCGAGATAGGAGGATAAATATGCAACTAAAAAAACTAAACTAATGCTTTTCTTAAATTTGCAATTACCCAATTTGCCTTTCTTGATACTAAAAAAATAAACGAAGGAGCATCTACATTAGGCCTACCTTAAATTTGTTTTATAGCACGTATTAAATGGCTATTTTTTAGTGTGTTTGCTATGGATACTTTTTTTTATGAAATATAAACACCCATACGTTAGGGGCCCCTCCAGCAGATTTCTAATTGGGCCCCGCAGTTCCTAGCACCGGCCCTGCTGGTACCTTATTTAAACGTCAAATTATGTTATTTTTTGGTCATTACTGATTACGTGGCATAGGCCTAATGTTTTTTTAGTTGTGTTTAATTTTTTTAATTCCTGCAGGTTTCAACGTAATCTGTTTTTCTGCCATTGTTCTTGTTTGGTGTTTTTCTGGTCATTAAATAAAATAAGCTACTACCGGTCCTACTACCACCATTATAAGCAAGTCAGCCTGCGCAACGTTTGAAATTGGTGTGAACGCTCACGTAAGCGTATTACGTTTGACGTTAAACGGTACGGAAACGTAGACGGCTATGAAACGCCGACGTTGACGGTAACGGCTTCGGTGTGAAGCCCGCTTTATTCCTTTAAGCCACAGGTACGGTACGTTACTGTAGGCACACGATAATTGTAAAAACTAATCATCGCAGCTGTTGATGACAGCCTATATTCTTCTTGAACCGTCAGTTTTTTATTAGTAGGATTTGCATGGCTACATTGTTTTTTATCATTAGCATACAATTCATTATCACTGAACTTGATTCAACGGCTGCTGCTTGACTTGAAGGCTGCATACAGTCCTTCGAACGTAGCTGTTGTAGGCCTCAAGGCATTTTTTTTATTGCAAATGCAGTTAAAACTAGCTTTTCCTCTCCCAGTACCAGATCATAGTGGTTGCTTCAATGAAACAGGGCTTCACTGATTATTTGCAAACTGCATAAGGCTTTTTAGTTTTGTGTGCCTGAGCATAGGCGTAACACTTTGAATTTTGTAGTGGCCGCGGGGCTCAAGCTTATATTAACTGAAACTGACACAAACAAAAACATATACTGAATGAAATAATATCAAAATAATATTGCTCACTTGGCGTTTCGAAAAACATTTGTAGTACCAGTAGCCCAAGCGTAAGACAGTCTCGTAATATAGAAAAAAAAATACGAGCAAAATTTTGCAGTTTGTATTTATATCAACAACTACCTTTATTCATATTTAAATCAACAAATTAACTGAGATTTACACAAACATATTCGTATAAATAAATCGATATTCAGCAAAAACTAATTTTTCCGCTGTTAAGACTACCTGTTAAGACTCTAGTCGGACTCGTGTCCGAGTCCGACTAGAGTCCATTGTACAAAGGACCAAAGGACTCGGACTCGACTCGAGTTCTCAATGAGATTTATGGAATCGGACTCGAGTCATCCACCAGGACTCAGACTCAAGTCCAAGTTGGTTGAAAGGCAAAATCCGTTCTGATTTTTACTTTTCCGTGAACGGATTTTCGGTAATCCAATCAATATGTTAATATCTTTTGCAACCGGCGCTTGGTGTATCGGTTAAGAGCGTCGACTTGGTAGCCGGTAGACTGGGGTTTTATTCCCAGTCGGGTCATACTAAAGACTTTAAAAATAGTATTCGCAGCTTTCGTGCCAAGCGCTCGGCACAAACGGAAGTGCGAAGGGTTTTGTGTATGTGTTGTTCGTCATGTTATGTCCCTTAACAGCGTTCAATCATTCGTGATTAAAAATTGTAATGGGCCGACAATTGAAAATGGCCTAAACAATGTATGCTTGCACCCGCTGTCCCGTACCTTTACCTTTAATATCTTTCGCGCCTTGAGTCCAAAAACAAATGCGAATTAGATGGTTGGATACAAAGTTCGTATGACCATAACTAACGTATGGATTGGATATTACTGTTGCCGACTACTAGAAACTGCGATGTCCTACGTGACTCCGTGGTGATTTTGCAGTTTTGATTTGGTCTCAGGCATCAGTTGCCAGTTGTTTTATGAATAATCTTACTTTACAAATTAAAAAGTTTATCTTAGTTTATAAATTAAAAATTTCGAAGTGACTTGCAGTGTTGTAATGACTCGAGTCCGGACTGGGACTCGAGTCCGACTCGAGTTTGGTGGACTCGGACTCGACTCGAGCATTTTCAAACGGACTCGGACTCGACTCGAGTCACAGTCCCAAATGACTCGGACTCGACTCGAGTCCTTCAATGGGTGGACTCGTTCCAACACTGAGTTAGGCCAAGCAATGTGGCTGACTATTTATTTTTCTATTGCTTCTGAGCGCTGATGCGAACTTCTTCTCGAGGTAAATGTTGAATTACTTCTGTTAGAAAGCAACTGTTTAAAATTTTAAAACAGACATTGTTGTAATTCAAACTTAAATTTCTGTTTTTCATTAGGCTAACTGTTAAAATAGAACCAGGGTTGGAATCGATAATGAAAAAGTAAAGAATAATTCGATATTCGATACCTCAAAAAAAAAAAAAAAAAGTAGAGAATTCCTACATTCGATAAAAATAAAAAGTAGAGAATATTGATCAATCGATAACGTCAAATCGATACTTTTCTCTGACTCAGTTGACAGCGACAGCGTCAACATATTTTGATGCTAATGAGGGGGGGGGGGGAGGGAGGAAGTTCAGGTTAGGCAAAGTGAAAAAGGTCGGTATCGAAGGCATAGCATATTTTGATGGGCAGTTTAAAACAGGAATACCAGAAGGCTTACTCACTTTTCCCTTTTCACAATAAAAAAGATCAAATACATCACTTTTTTTTTAATTACTTTCTACCTTTGACCTTGGCCTACTTCAGATGTTGCATCAGGGCCGGCGCAAAGGGGGGCCAGGGGGGCCTGGCCCAAGACAGCGGTTGTTGTGCTAAACGTCAAACTTTGCCCCCCCCCCTGAGAAACGCTTGGCCCCCCTAAGTCGACTGCTCTGGCGCCGGCTCTGTGCTGCATGTTGACTATAAACCTTTTCTACGATATTCGAAACACAAAAGCAGTGCCGAAACTAGCGCACCCCGAACCCCCCAACCGAAGGGGGGCCCGCACAAAAAAGGGGCCCCGTAAATAGTCAGTACGTAGTACTCTTTACTCAACGTATGATAAAGGTGCCTTAAATAGGCCTATTCTGAGATTCAATATATTTTTTCTCTTAACTCGCGCGATATTGGGCCCCCATACCATATTTATGCTTTTGGCCATGGAGGGCCCCTGCAAATTTTTCGAAAGATAGCAGTCGCAAAACCAGCAAACAAACGTTTAGTGGCATACCAAGGGCCTCTAATCCTCAAGTGAAAGGTGCAAAAAATAAGCCTTAAAAACGTTTTTTCTTCGCATAGGTAGCGAAATGTTAGAGTAGGGTTTGCTTGCAGCATCATTTTAGTGGGTGTGGAAGGGACCTAGTAAAACAGACTATTAAACCTTGTTAAAACTAAGGAATTTTAAAGGCTAAAAACACACAAAAAGCCTCCAAATTAATGTCAAATTCCGCAAAATTTTTTGAGGGGGCAAGCCTCCAAACCCTCCTAGCTTGGCATCGCCCCTTCGGAGCACGCTCTTTTGTATCACCATTCAAGAAAACTTTTTTAGGGGGTCCCGAAAGATGATTCCGGGGGGGGGGGGGGGGGCGCATTGTCTAATTCGGCCCTGCTGCACAAAAGTATTCCTACCAGTATCAGATGTAATCTTTTAAACAGGGTTGGGAATCGATACCCAAGAAAGTAAACAAATGATCGATATTCGATAGTTCACCAAAAAGTAAAGAAATAATCGATTTCGATGGTAGTTTAACCGTATTTTAACTGGGGGGAGTGTCGATTCGACACAGGGCGTTTTCAAAGTGACACACAAAGAAAACGGTTAAACGTAGAGCATTGAAGTTTCTTGACTTTTCCTAAAATTTGTTTCGGTGTGCATGAATGTTTGAATTAGCACTCCACCTATTTTAGTTTAGCTACAAATGAGCATTTTTGACAGGTACCTCACAATTTTGCGGCATTTCAAACAGATTTTCGATTTTACGGCCAATATTCATGCTGAGAGAGTTAATGAAATAATCTTCGCGTTTCGCAGACGCTAGCTTTGCGTCAAAGAAATTGGTCAAGCGTGTATGCGCGTTATTGTTGTTTCAATGTTTTTGCCTCAAGCTATAAGTGACCTATTAACCCCATTTCTTTCCACCACAATATGACAATAATGCAATGTTGCTTCTTAAATCTTGACTACATTCACTGGAGGTGTTTGAGTTGTTTAGTTCGCTTCTCTTCAAAGCAAAGTCACTGATTTCGCAACGAAACGATCCGAAGCTTGCAAACTATGTTATTATGTTTTGTTTGGCAATGTGGTGCGCTGCTCGCAATAATAAGGTTATAAAAAAAATTCCTCACGCAGATGATTCTCTTTCGAAGGGATGGATTGCTACATCCTCATCTATGTACTCTCACAAAAATAATAACATTACCACCCACAGCTGTAATGTAGAGTAATAAAAAGTGCTTGATGAGACAAGAAAATTAATGTTAGACCTTTGAATTATTTTTCTGCATTACTTTTATTTCTTTTTAGTTCCAATCTGTCGTTATAGATTTTCACGCGATATCATACTTTACCGAGTAAAGAACAGAAAATAAAAGCTAAACAGGAAAAACTATTTTTTTTTCTAAGTTGTTGCCATTCAATTAGTTGCATTGACAAAAACTCTCACGGAAATCAGAAATTTACCACAAAGAATAAAAAATAAGCGGTACATAGGATAGGCTGCATGTAATTAATAAGCGAAAGAATCGTTATATTTTCAACTTTTCATAGTCTGGTACACAGTTCGTAAGTTCGTACTTCAATTCTGTACAGTAAAGATATACATTTGAGAGAACAATTATTCAGCAAAAGTGATTTGGAGTAAGTTGTGATGCCGCAATTACTGTTTAGTATAACAAGCTTGTAGGTTTTGTAAAATAATAAATCGACCAAAAACTTTTGAAGTTGAGCAAAATTACTACACAAACCAAAGCAACTCAACCAGCAGGACAGGGCAGTGCAGTGCAGCTTATTATAAAAAAAGTATTCATATCTACTATAAGCAAAATTAATTAAGTACGCCAAATCTTTAGTGGAGTTTAGGTTTTCTCAAGCTACGCGCAGCAGACAAATTGTATTTTGACGAAATATTTTATTCAATTTATAGGCTATAGGATACGCTGGGTTACTGCACATGGTCCAACCTGAAGTCTTGTAATAATCCAGGGTAATCAAATACATTTTGTAAAATCATGACGAGTTTCAAGTCGAGTTGAGTCTTTTCGAAGCAACTTGAGTAAATTTGACTTCAGTGTTCTCACAGATAATTTTTTGCTTTTTGTTATGCAGCTGTATCGCAATGTAGAAAAATTACTTTTTACAATATATATACAATGGCTAGTACATATTTTTCTGCGGAGCAGATGGCAGAAAGCATATTCAGTGTCGAAGAACTTTCCGCAGAAGTTGTTGCTCCTATCCAACTTCCAAGACCAAATTCCACATGCAATGATGAAAATGAAACACCAGTAGGCCTACATCAGTTTTCCGAGAGCGAAGATAGTGATGACGAAGCAGGTGGCGTAGCCAGTATTCATTCAGCTCTGGATGCAAACAATTATAAACTTTTGACGTCAGCTACAAACCATAAGCGTTACACCGCAGTTTTGCAAAAAGCAAAAAGAAAAAAAGAAAAGAATCAAGAGATAACCTGGTCGAACATCCAACAGTGTAGGACCGGACGGCAGCCAACATCTGACGTGCTCCCAAATAACCCAGGAGTTGTAGGAGTAGCCACTCACGCCGATACTGCAAGAAAAGTATGGGAGCTGTTTTTCTCAAAAGATATGATAAAGATTGTGCTAGAGCGCACCAACAAAAGAATAAGAAAAGTGAGAAGTTCGTGTCCGGTTCACATTTTTGATGACGATCGCTATACGTACTTAGAAGAAAGCAACGAGACTGAATTACTGTCTTTTATTGGACTCGTATACCTACGAGAGGCATGGGGATTGAATATGCACACGGTCGATGAACTATTCAGCGAACGAAGCGTTCCAGATTTTGGAGCAACATTGAGCAAAAATCGCTTTCGTTTCCTGAATACTTGCATCACATTTGAAGATGCATCTTCCCGTCAAACACGCTGGAAACGCGATAGATTTGCGGCTTTCCGTACTATCTCCGAAATTTTTAATTCGAATTGTAGTACGCATCTCATTCCTCATGGTTATCTAAGCTTGGATGAAACTTTGTATCCAACAAGAACAAAAGTTTCATTCAAGCAGTACAATCCCAGTAAGCCAGCGAAGTATGGTATATCGTTCAAATCTTTGAATGCCACTCGGTACGCTTACACTTACTGCATTTTGCCGTGTTGTGGCAAGCCGATAGCTGACTCCACGCTTTATTACGTTGCTGGAATCGAAGAAAGTGTGAAATATCTTGTCCAAAAGCTGCAAGGATTTTCAGACCTTCAAGGGCGAAATATTACTTTCGATCGACTCTCTACAAGTGTACCATTAGCTACGTGGTTACTTGAACAAAACATAACATGTGTGGGTACGTTGCAATCCAACCGCAGAGGAATTCCTGATGCAATAAAGCAAACTAACGGACGGGAACTATTCACTTACAAATATTTTTGGGAAAGTGAAAAGGGCAGACTTGTTCTGCATTCATACGTTGTCAAGACAAAAAGTACAGGTTTGCGCAATGTGCTGTTACGTTCTACAGTGCAACCAATTTTGGGCGTCAGTAAAAATCCCAAAAAGAAGCCAGCCATTTATAAACTGTATGACTACACGAAAGGCGGCACCGATATCATTGACCGAAGAATGGGTACTTACTCTTGCCACACTAAGTCTCGGCGTTGGACTATGGCAGCATTTTCTTATGTTTTGGATACTTGTCGGGTTAACGCTTCCACTGTCTTTACTCTGAATAAAGATCAGAATCCGAGAAAGCAAAAGTCGTACAACTTCGTGTTGGATCTCGCTTCTGAAATAATTTTGCCTCAAATCAAAGAGAGACGATTGACAGGTCTACAACTACCCGTGATTCGTAAAATGGAGCTAACCCTGGGATACAAGTTAAGCAACAGTACAAGCATCTCACGATCTGTTAAACATCCACAAAAATCTTCCGTGAGGAAACGATGCGGAGTTTGTTGCTCGGAAGCTTCCGGGCCTGGCCAAAAAAGCGTAAAGAGAGCATAAATTTGTCCAAAAGTCAGTGCCAATCATGTGCTAAGCCAGTGTGTTCAAACCACCTCACGAGTCTTAGTTCGACGTGCTTGAGTCATAGCTGAAATACTTTATACTGTACGTTGTAGTGTTTAGTCATCGTGTGCAGTGTAATATTTTTGTGTGCTGACGTAGATAAATGCATTTATAAGTGTAAACGTAGGCCTATATAACTATTCGCTACAGAGATTTTCGGCAGGTATAGTCGGCAACGTGGCGCAATTAGTTGGCGCGTCGCTTCATGATCATGAGATTTGTGGTTCGACTCTCACCGAAGTCACGTTGTTGTGTCCTTGGATAAGATACTTCACGACAATTATCTCTGCTTGGCAGTTTTTAACAAGCAGTAAATTGAAAAAGTCAGAATCGAATTTCAAGCGGACGACTTGGAAATAACGGCAACTCCGAAGCGAGTCTGGATTAGTCGTATGCATAGCGGCTCTGTCGCTTTCTCGTGACAGGAGGATAAATATGAACGAATCAATCAATCAATCGCTACTAAGTTGCTTGAAAGTGAAAAATTTTACAATATTTTGAAACACCAACAGAAATGCAAAGGTTCTTTTGTTACATCATTTTGTCCACACTATATGTATAGCTTCTCTTCGTAAACATAAGAGAAAATTTTAATGCAGAAAAATCAGCTACACTGCGTTTTGAGCAATTTAGCTTGTGCATAATAGTGTGATTATGCTGTATAACGTACTGTTTGCAAATAACCTTTTAGGCAATAATCACATACCTCTAACTAGCAGTGTTGAAATGGATTTGCATGCTGTCTACGTCACTACTTTGCTGTAAGCCTATAACAATCAATTGTCGACTTCACTTTTTTTGTAAAAATACGTTGAAATAAGCTTATGGAGTGTTTTTCGTGTTTGTAAAGGTAGCAATATAAAATTCAGACTTAGCCGATTCACAAATTGAGCCCAAAATCCAGCGCTTATCTATTATATTCCAGTGGTAAATAATACGGAGTAACCATCTCAACACAAACACACAACATTACAGTCGCGTTACAGCCAAAAATTTACATAACTTGCCTGCGTGTAATTGATCTTTTAGATTATGTTTTCATTGCAATACTGTAGAATCGCAACTCATTGACCATAAAAACGCCAAATGAACTAGCAATTGAAACACCGAAATAATTCGAATTTCCTTGATAATAAACTGAAACTGAATTTTGTTTTTCAATTATCGTATTACAAATAAATAAAACAAGTTGGCTGAAAGGATGATTGATAATACACAATTATGCATATCGCACAGTTTTGTTTCATCTCTTGCAATTATTTACTTCATAGGATTATCGGAATTTTTCATTTTTCCGAACACAATGATTGATACAGTTACTGTCGAGCTTTTCAGAAACGCCAAAATATCCCGAGGAAACAGGGACAACCAGACAAGATTTTATGCGTGCGTACATTGTAAGTCGCTTTACTGCCCACTGAGAAAGCAATATCGCGCGCTATAATCACATTAAGCGTGACGTGATTGACAGGCTCTATAAAATATCATCAAAAATAAGCACCTTCGGTAAACGTTCAAAATCATCTTTAAAAAAATTAAACTTCAAAAAAATTATTTTCTCTTCGCAAAGGCGAAAGAATGCAAGACAACCTCAAGAAACAACGGCGTTTGTCGCGTTTGTAGTTTTCGAGAAATTTACCTTTGAAAACCTGTATCGGTTCGACACTTCCCCCAGGCTGTAGACTTGCCTGAAAAGCCCAGTTAAAATACGGTTAAAAAAGTGAAGAATAAAGAATATTGTAATCGATATTCGATATTACACTGAGCATTTAGCGGTGTACGCCAAGCATTTTCAGGGGCGTGCCCAGAAATTTGAAAAAGGGGGGGTCGCAATTTCCTGTTTCCGTTTCCACTGAAAATATCGGTGAAGACCTACAAAAAAGGTCTTCACGTCTTTCGACGTCCAATTAACCCCCCAAAATCAAGTGAAGACCAAAAGAAAGGTCATCGCGTCCTCAGGTGTCCTGTTTCCATTGTTCCGCTGACTGGAGGTATATATATCAGCTTATAATTCAGCGGGTGGAGGGGCCGCGACCCCCCCCTGGATACGCCCCTGATTTTTTGTGATGTCCTCATATTCATGCGCTAACTTACTGAAAAACGACGGACATAGTATATGCAACGCAACTTTGCTATGAAAAATCTTTTTTTTTCTTTCTTTTTTTGGGCGCAAAAAAAAATTATCAGCAAAAACAAGGTAATGACATACCGACGATTATTTTAAATTTACTGAAGTGAGATAAAGTAACCTGGACAAAAAGAATCAAATATAGAATATCGAATTGCGCCGAAAAAAAAAGTAAAGTCAAGGCCATATTCGATACCCATTCAAAAAGGTAAAGGCGATGTGCAAAAAGTACAGAATATCGCAATCGAATATCGATTACAATCGATTTTTCCCAACCCTGCTTACGCCTACGTAAAAATTACTACCTCCTCATTCCAGTCATAGCCTGCGCCCTGCGGATTTGATGTCACTACCAATAAGCAGCCCACAATTGCCAGTGCGGTGTTTGATCACTGCAGCAGTTTTCTTTTGCAATAAAAATAAACCAGTCCCTTTTCAGCCAAAGGTTTCAGCGAGTCGCATGGGCATAGGCCTACTTCACAGTGCGCATTGTAACAAGACAATGCAAACTGTCTTACTGTCACTTTTTCAGACTAACTTCCGATTGCTATTTTGCAAATGGTTCAATGCAACATTTACAAGCGAGGCCAAACGAAATATCGAAAGAATAAAAAACCAAAACAATCGTGGCGTGAGGATGAGGTTAATGTAAAAGTAGACATGAGCTCATTGGGCTCAAAAAATTGTAGGAAGGGCTGAAAAGAGAGTAGGGGGGCTTCAGCCCACGAACCCCCCTAGTTTTATGCCTATGTGCCTGAGCAATAGCAATGTAGTGCAACGCTACCCAGGGCCTCTGACAGAAATTTCTCCTGGGGGTACGAAGATCGACTCCGGGCCCCCAGAAGCTTTTCGGGCCCCCAGAGATAATTACAACCAGGATTTTTGGACGCGACCGGTTTGGTGCAGGACCATTCGACGCCACCAGTTTGATGCCAATTAATGTTCAATACAATAACTTTACGATTAGTATCAATTGAAGTCATCAGTACGAAATTATCTTTCTGGCCATATTTAAAATGCCAATAAATTCTCTCAAACAAGTTATAAGCAGCAAAAAATATAAACTCTATCACCTTAGAAATAAGTTTTAATATACCATTTCAAAAAATACCATAGCCTATCAGATTTTAATTTATCACACTGGAATATTGGTAAAAACTATAAATAGTTGTTAGATACATTTATAAACTGTTTGCTCTGTCTACACTATTCTGTATTGGTGCAGTTTTTAATAACAGAAATAAGGTGTTCTAGTATCAGTAGACACCGACAGTCAACAAATTGAAATGATTTGGCTCAACAATTTAGCTTACCTGCACTTGCATAAACTACACTTGGATTTTAATAGATGGTTTTCAATCAATAACAAGCAGCTTCACCCTTTTCTGTGGTCCAAGGTAAAATTTATGCGTGATCCATTTCATTCATACAGTAGAGAAAAGTATATATATATATATATAAATTTTCTGGAGCTCCATTGAATTAAGCCATCATCAATGAGACTGGCGCTGAAACTTCACAGTGCTAGGTACCGTACACTCTGCCTTTGACACTTTGACTTTTTGGGGCTCCATTGAATTAAGCCGTCATCAACTCCAGCAAATACCAGTATTAGTATATACAGATATACCAGTATAATTTCTTTGCGGGTTAGGATTAAGGTTCAGGATTCAGGTCGCGACAGCCGACAATGATCATATGATTAGGCTTCGAGTTTGAGTAAGTTTTAGGATGAAATGTGAAAAACCGTATGTAGCCTAGCTCTATGAAGTTTTGACACCAGGCTCATTGATGATGGCTTAATTCAATGGAGTCCCGAGCAAATTAATGATAATTCCATCAGTGGTCAAATAACGCTACCGGTATCTTGCCACTCCCGGAATTAAGTTACCGGTATTATTAAAATGCCAAGAAAACGGATATGCACAAGCACATGCAGTTCAGATGCTTATAAAGTATGAGGTAGGTAACATAACAGATCTAGAAGACAAAGAAATATCGGAGTTCTATATAATTTTTCAGTCGGTTTAGGATTAAGGTACTGGTACAGGGATGAGGTCATGACAGTGATTAGGCTTCCAAAGTACTGGTAGGATAAAACGTCAAGAAATGTAGGCTATCAGCTATGTCAGTATGTACTGGTAGCGTATATATATAACTACCGGTATCAGTATGAAGTTTTGGGGTCAAGCTTATTGATGACGGCTTAATTCAATGGAGCTCAAAAATATCTACCAGTATGGATCCAGATTACTAATTCGTAATTGGAAAAACTTATTTTTTGTTAGGAGAGCCCTTAACTCCTTTCTTTTTATTATTTGAGGAACCTTTACATGCTTGTGTTGTTGTGAGACGCGGCGTTTCTTAAACATACCGGGCCCCCCAGGACCCGGGCCCGGGTACGATGTACCCTCTGTACCCCCCTCTCATAGGCGCTGACGCTACCAATACTGATTTGTTTTGTTTTACCCACATTCCCCCAGAATTAAGGCGACAAATTTTTTTCAATGCTCAGATTTTTGCTTTAAGTTGTTGATAGGCTTTTCTATATTTCCATAGATGGGCAAGTTAATGCAAAACGTTAGCTTTGTTAATCACTACTTCGTTAACACAGTTATGTACTTCCGTTAACGTTAATCCGTTAAATTCAGCTCCAATTAACGGAAGTTAATTAAATTCGTTAAATCGTTAATTTTGACTTCAAACTGCATTTCTTTTTACAAAAAAGCTTAAATTTTTTAATATCAATGTTTGCGTAAGCATTAAGCAATTTTTCTGTTCACAAACAATATGTTTTGTTGTTTTTATCTCGCTTTTTGACCTCATTGGTCGTATTTTACCAGTGTCAAACTTAACCAACAATAAGAGAAATAAGCGTTTACAAAAATTTAACGAAAGTTATCAAGCATTAACGGAAGTTAATTTAGTCCGTTAATTTAAAAAAAATAATTTAACAAATTAACTAGTTAATGAAAAAATTAGCTTCGTTATTAACGAATTAACGATTAACGAAATTGTGCCCACCTCTGGGCTTTTCTAAATTCGCCACGGCAGGACTCAAAATGTTGCTTGAATTTGCTTAGTTTTATACTTTCGTGAGTCAGAACAAATCGCACACTGCCGCTTTTCTATTGAATCATAGAAAACACTGCAAAACCACGGATCAGAAAAGCTTCTTCGTAACTTCGCTTGTTTGGAGGTATCAATAATTTTTTGGCACTAAATTAGCCTGGTACTGCAGCCAAAAAATAAAACGCTCTTCTTACGCCAGTTTTTGAACTAGACTAGAGACAACAACAACAACAACAACGAATTTATTTTGTCGCAGTGCGAACGAGATAAGGTAAAACAAAAGATACAGTAAATTAAATACATACAATAATGCGTTCGGGAAGCTGTGAAGTGACATTATGTCTTCTGGTCAAACTGCTCCCCGTCGACACACATTTTGGATTGGTGTTACAGCATGTAAAAATTAAAATTAAAGCGAAACAGCAGTAAATTGGTTTGCCAGATCCTTTGACAGGGACACAGTAAAATTAAGGATACAAGGTATAACTTTACCAGTTTACTATTGGTAGTACTGCATTTTACGATTGATGGTATACAATAGGCCTATTGAAAATTTAAAGAAAACAGGAATTAATAAAAGTTAAAAGAAAAACAGTAATGAGCACAAAGAAATAACAAAAAAAAGCAAAAGCACAGCCAAGTGACAGCTAGACCAAAAGCCATAGGTACCGTAACAAAGAAAATCATGCAGAGCAGTACCAGTACATAGGTCAAAAATTACCAAATAACACGAAAATAAGACAAAAGAAACAGCAATACCGAAAAAATTAAATAAAATGAAGGAATTAAATTTGTTTGCCAGACCGATTGACACAAATATCACAAATATAATAAAATACTAATTGTAAGATACTAGGTAATAAAAGACAGATTTTGTTGGATGTATTTTTGAATTAAGAAAGATTTGTAGTTTGAGATAAAGTGTTTGAAAGAAAGGTTTCGCATTTGGTTTGGAGTTGAGTTCCATGATTTAACGCCATAGTATTTAATAGATTGTAGTAGTCAGAAGGTTAGATAACGATTAAGTAAGAGATCGTTAAAATTTGATCTTCTTGTATTATGTTGATGTTAATCCTTTGTATAAGTAAAGTATTTATTAAAAACCTTGGGTACAGAGCTTGAGGAAAACTTGTGCATAAATTTATCGACTTCTACTCTATGGATATCTTCTATCTTTAGTAGATGATATTCGTGATAAATAGGAGACCAGACTCAGGACTTAGCGACTTGTTTACAAAACAGCTCGGAAGATAGGCTATCTGACTTAATAATATCATAGTCATAGTCCTATTGAACTATGAAATCACAGAAAGCATTGTGGTACAGTGATGTATATTGCACACTGTACAATGAAAGGAGTAAGCACAAGCAACCAAGCAGAACGATAGCCAAAAAAGTTACCGGTATTTCTTTTTCTTTCTTTTTTCTGACATGTTTATTACCCATTTTCAATAAATTACTCCATTGGGATAATTACCCTGTGGTTAAGAATCACTTCTTTGAACTAACTATGCCTTAAGTTCATCACGTGATTTGTATTTAATAATTTTGCGTTTTCCTCTCAACTGAGCAGCGATAGACTAAATGAGTAAGACGCGTTTTAGCAATCTTTGAAGTGAGACGTATTTCTTTTGTTTTAAAAAAATAAACTTCGTAAACAAATATCTATCGAACAAAAGTTGTTAGAAGGATTGAACAAAAGTTGTTAGAAGGATTGATTCTATTAGATAATTGAGAGGCTACGGGAGAACTACCTTTCAAGATTACCAAAAGCCAAAAAGCTACATGTAGCTGGCGACAAGCGTTTGGGCGGGATACTTCAAATGCATTAAAGTTTCATTTAGTAAATTTCTCTTTATAAAACGGGCGCTTTTAGACGATAGTCCAAGCAACGTGCATCGAGCTTTAATTTTCCGAAACACAAGTTGCCAAAAGTTGTGGTCGGCATTCCAAGATAAAATTATCATGATTTAGGCTTGCTTGGTTTATTGATTGCTTTGCCTTGGTTTATCGCGACACTAGAGCGTAGCAGAGGGTAAAGCGTTTCTATTGGACAGAGAGAATTTGATTTAGATATTATTTAATGTTTGTTACAAGTTACCGCAAAAATGGATATTTACACGAAAAACCAAAACGAATGGGACCTCAGTTTTCTAGTTATTTTATAACGTCATCTCTGCTCAACTTGTAAAACTTAGCTGCATGACATCGTACAAAAAAAAAAGAGAAGACTTTGACTCCACTTTAATTTTCGAGTAAGCTCACCTTAAATCTTAATACTGAAAAATCGATCTTTCAATCCTTCATGCTCACACAATTATCTCCAATGATCCTTGTCAAAATTTGTGAACACGAAAGAGTTCCCGCTGTGAATGCGGTTGCATAGTGTGTTTGGTGTGTCGCCGATTAATCAAAAATATAAAAATATTTAATTAATGCCAATTCGCAACAGCTCAGATGGCCGAGCGGGATCAGCGTTCGCCTCGAGAGCTGTAGACTCGGGTTTGATTCCGAGTTAGATGAAACCAATGACTTTAAAATCGGTATTCACAGCCTTTCCTGCTTGACGCTCAGCATTAAAGGGACAATGTGGAGAACAAGCTGCCAAGTTTACTTGCACCGTTGGGAAAGGCACTTAGCGGGATTCCCCCATCTTGGTGTGGTAGACAGATGGCTGGCAACTCCTAAGCGAGCTCGTATAGCGCTTTAATAGCTTTCTCGCGATTGGACGATAAATATGCTACTAAATAAAACAAAAATTATAAATAAAAAATTTTGAAGTTGCGAATTCAAAGAACACCTAAAAACCACAATTGACGTTGGTTTACACCTTATTTTACGCTAGATTTTTTGGGAAATAAAAGTTATTGTGATGACGACTTCTTATGCTATCGATCAAAGTCTCATATATGGGAACAGGTAGCGCTCGTTTAACATGTTATTTATCGTCTAACATAGCTGCTATTAGATAAATTATTAAGTGCTCGCGTGATGTTTACTTTTACGTATTATTGAAATAAATGGGAGAGTTTCATTTACCCAAGCCACTCAGAGTTTGATTCTTCTAAACAAGTTGCTATCTTCGCTGAATGGACTTCGGATATGACGGCAGGTTATTAGCTCCTTTGACAAGCATCATTATTTTGATCTTGTGGCAAATATTTACCAATCACGTCTTCTTTTGTTACAGCACAATCAACAGCTTGAAGCTGACATTAAAATGAGCAAATCCCGATGGAATAACGTAATTTTAGGGCCGTCAACCCTTTTTAGATCTTAAAACGGAGCGACATAATTAAAGTGGTTATTTTGCCAAATGACAAACTGAAAGCGTTGAAACTGTCAATCAAAAATCTTCAATTTAAATGGGGCGGAGTCGCATCCGGGCTACCGAACTGCTATCCTTCAGTCAATAATATCTTCCATTGCCTATTATTTTGCGATTAGAACGCAGACCAACGACCGCACATGCTATTTGCACATCCAAATAATACTCCTACTCAAATCATTGCTTCTTGATTGAATAAATTGCTGTAATGAGCACTGGCATTGAAAGTACTTTTAAGTAGGAGGAGGCTAAAATTTGTGTTGCCATACCAACGTCTGAGTGGCTTCGCCCCCCAGACCCCCCTCCTTGTCCTTGCAGCATACATCATGCGTATCATGCACTTTACTTCAGTAAAAGTCACTTGGAGACTGCTTGATGAACTCAAGCTTTCTTAGCTAGCATATAAGCACAGTAGCCAGATCGACGTTTGTAAACGTGTTAACCTCCTTTAATGAACTTATTTTCTGTTCACACGCTCCTGTCTCAGGCTCCTAGGCAGAAGCGTATTTAGAGGGGGGCATTGTGCCATTGCCCCCCCTTTTGTCTCTGCCTTTTAGTAAAATAGAACAAAACTAATATGGCGCCAATGACTGAGATATGCCAGATTCTTTTGATGGTTTCTGTGGATTATGGCCAGGGGCGGATCCGTGGGGGTAGAATGAGAGTAGTGGCGTAGCCAGTCCAAAATTTCGGGGGGCTGAGCCCCCAGCCGTCACGGATTTTTAAGTCTTTACAAAAAAACACTCACTTTGGCGTAGTTTTTTTGTCGAAAAAGAACACACGGGTAGCCCCGAGTGGTCTTAATTCGACCCTGCTTGCGTTGTTAGTAGACTTACGTTATAGCGTTAACATCTTTGTTTTTTGGCTAGTGGTAACTAAAAATATTTCAGGAGGGGGGGAATTGCCCCCTTTGCCCCCCCTGGCTACGCCCTTATGAGGGGTATGCATCCACCCACCAGCCATTTTCAAAAATGTTTTTGATGTATGCAATTTTTCCATGAATTCAAATCTCTTCGATAGCAATAAGCCTTACGCCTTGAGCACGCATAATCGAAAAGGTGCGAACAAAATGCATCATATTAGGCAAAACACTCAGAATTAAGGTCAAAAACTTAAATCAAATTTGCCTACAAATTATTCAAAAAGCATCAAAATAGCCATTACAGTTTGTAAAATTTTTCCGGGGTAGCATGTCCCCGCCCCCCCTAGAGATTTTTTTTGTTTCTCAATCAACTTCAAATTCGTTCTGCCGAAATAATATACATTTCAAAAATGTGGAAATATGGCCCCTCTATTTTAAAATTTCTCGCTACGCCACTGCTCCAAGGATGATCTAGCTAATTCTAATTTAATATATTGTTGTTTTGCTGTTATTTGCCCCAGAGTTTCTTTTAAAATCGGAGGAAATTTAGCTGTGACATCATAATAGAGCTCTAAAAGCTTTGTACACGAACAGTGGCGTAGCCAGCCCAAAATTTCGGGGAGGGGGCAAAACTTCATAGGCTTGTCAGTTTGCGTTGTGACAGCTGACGAGTAAAGACGTGTTTTTGAGAACAGACATGCTTACATAATGCGTTGTTAAAGCCTGCAAAAAGAGCTACTAGTTTTGCGACAAGTAACTACAGTCATTAAAGAGTAATCTGCTTAGAACTGAAACGGTGTTACACCATTAAAATCTATTACTACGACAGAATGGTAGACATTAGTGGAAAAATTGATCAAATTATTAATTCACTCAGTACTGTTGTTGAAAGATTGGACTCTATCGAAAGTCGAATTAGCTTATTTGAAAACAAAACAGAGGCAAATGAAAGGAGAATCGGAGAACTTGAATCAAATCAAATTAAACTTGAGCAAAGAATTAGCGAACTTGGAAGCCAAATTGACGAAGTAAAAACTGAAACTGAAGAAGCTCAAGCTAAAGCTCGTCATAATGAGCTGAGCAGAGACCTGTACAGCAAGAGGTTTAACTATCTTATACATGGGCTTGAAGAAAACCCAAATAATGCATGGGAAACCAGGGAACAAACAGAACAATGGTTCAGAACTTTTGTAACTGAGGGATTAAAAATTGATGATCCAAATTCCATTAACATTGTTGATATTCATCGTCTACCTCAGTTTCCTATATATGATAAACTACGAAGAAAAATAAATAGACCAATTATAGTCAAGCTTGCTAGTGTTTTCGACAAACAAAAGTTTTCCCAAAACTTGAAGAACTTAAAAACCTTTAATGCTAAACGAAGAACAGAACGAGCATCAACACCGTATGTTTATGCAACTGAACACTTGCCCAGAGAATTGCAACTGCAGAAAAACAAACTAATTCCCTTGTTTCGCGAAGCAAGAAGAAAGAAGGAAAAGACATTTTGGAAATTACAAAACGGCGAGTACTGTCTCTTCGTAAATGATAAACGTATTATGCCACGCACAAGCGATAATTCTGATAACGATACGAGTGATACAAACACCAGGATAACGATACAAGTGATTCAAACACCAGTGGAAGTATGGCATAAATATTTGGTAAAATGAACAAAGACTTATTTATAATTTTATGCGTGTAACTATTTAATAAGTACCGGTACTGAATTGCTGAGCCCTAGCAAGTACGTGCTGTCTCGAGGAAGAATACTGCCTCTCTCCTACTTTCCTATTTTTTATTTATCGATGTCCTGACGTCTGGTGAAAGTTAGAACTGCAGTGATTTTCTGGTGGTTGTGACAGGTTGCACCACTTCGATTCTATGTTGTATTGAGACAGGTTCCATCTCTTTTGATGGTTTGCTCAGTCGGAGCACATTTACCCTTTGCCAGCATTTTTGAAAGCTGTACAGAACCTTAATACTTGTGTACAATTTATGACTGTTGGTTTCTTCGTTGTTCGACTAGTAGCTGTTTAGTTTTTTGCTCTTTTTGTTTTTTGCTTTTTTGCTCCCTTAGTTTTAATTCTTTACTTCGTTTCCATATGCAAATTAATCAGTTCATTGATCGATATTGTGTTTTCAATAATGACCTAATTGGGCTTCTTCAAACAGCTACTGATGTACAAAGCCAAATCTGTTACTCTGACTTGATTGAACATATAGATGCATGCCAATATTATCCTTCAAACCCTCATCCTCTTCACTCTAGACCCCAAAAATCTCTATTTCTTTTACACGTAAACATTCGATCGCTCAACAAAAATTTCTCCTCTCTTTACGACCTTATCCAATCTTTTTCTGACCTACCGGAGATAATTTGCGTTTCTGAAACATGGTTAAAACCTCGACTTATCACCAACGTTACTCTCCCTGGGTACGAATTTAGACACGTTACCTCCAATACAAGAGCTGGTGGAGTTGCAATTTATGTTTCCAAAAAATTTCAATTCGAAATGATCAGTAAATACGATATTGACTGCACTGATTGTGAAAGTATTTGGATAAAACTAACCAACGTAAAATCCAATAAAAAATATATAGTAGGAGTTGCATACCGTCATCCATCCAGCAATCCGGAACAATTTATTGAAGCTTTAGATTCATGCTTAAATCAAATTACTAGAGATAATTGCATATTCTATTTGCTGGGGGATTTTAACATTAACATATCTCCAAATGCACAAAACTCGTCGGCAAAACATTTTATAGATACACTGATATGTAATAATGCTTTTCCAATCATCACATTACCAACACGGATTTCCAACCAATCTCGAACAATTATTGATAATATTATTACTAATGACACCCAGACTATTTTGCCAGGTGTCATCGAAACAGATCTCAGTGATCATTACCCAATATTCTCTGTAACTGTTAACTACTCACCTACAAAAAAGAACGAAACATATCTATATCGAAGAGATAAATCTAACTTTGACTCCAAAAATTTTCTTGAGCAATTATCAACTAATCTTCAATTACTAAATGAAGAAATATCTGAGGTAACCTCGCAGAACTTTCATTCAATCTTTTCAAACTTTGTTGCTACCGTTGAAAAAACAATAGAATTAAATGCTCCGTTGAAAAAGCTTTCACGTAAGCAACGTAAATTTGAGGATAAACCGTGGCTGTCGAAAGAACTGTTAATTTTGATAAAACAAAAGCAAAATTTATACAAATCGCATTTTTTGAATGGTAATGATGCTCAAAAGTCACACTACAGACAATTCTCAAATAAATTGACAAAAATAAGAGAACGTGCAAAAAAATCTTACTTCAAAAAGCAACTTCTGCAAAGTAAAAAAGATCCTCGTAAAACGTGGCAGTTAATAAACTCTGTGCTCCCAACTAATAAATCAAAAAAAGCCGAAACACCGAACCGACTGATCGTTGACAATCGAGAAGTAACTGACAAATTCATGATGTCCGAAACATTTAACCAGCAATTTATCTCCATAGGTAAAAAGTTGGCAGATAATATCAACAATACCCCGAATTCATTCTATAAATTCTTACCGAAAAGAGAAAGCACCTCAATATACTTTGAACCTCCTAGGTACAACGAAGTTTATAACATCATACATTCATTGAAAATTAATAAATCGACAGGGCATGACAATGTTGATGCATATTTTATTCGCATATCGTGTGATTTGATTACGCCTTACTTAACCCAACTATGTGACTTTTTTTTCGAATTCGGTCTGTTTCCCGAATGTCTGAAAATTGCTAAAGTTGTTCCAATATTTAAAAATGGTTCCAAGAATGATATTAATAATTATCGTCCGATCTCGTTGTTATCTAACTTTTCTAAAATAATGGAAAAACTGATTGCATCTAGATTAATGAATTTTCTTGAGCAACGTTATGTACTTCATGAAAACCAATATGGCTTTCGCAAAAAAATGTCCACCACTCATGCCATACTTGATGTCGTGAACCAAATTAGTTCCAACATTAACAAGAAAAAACTGACGGGATTAGTATTTCTCGACTTAAAGAAAGCTTTCGATACAGTATCTCATGAAATATTACTGCGAAAACTAGCTCACTATGGCATACGTGGAAAAGTAAACGATCTATTCAGATCTTATTTAGTGGGTCGTAGTCAGTATGTTTTTCTCGATGGTCATTGTTCATCTTCGAAAATAGTTCAATATGGAGTCCCTCAAGGGTCAAACTTAGGACCCATTCTTTTCACTATATATGTCAATGACATTTTTTATAACTTCGAATCAGCACCAGTATTGTATGCGGACGATACTTGTTTAATAACCCAAGCGCATACGCCGGAGGATCTACAACTGTCAATGCATAAAGTAGTCGAAAAAGCGCGGCATTGGATGTTAGCCAACAAATTAACAATCAATACAAATAAATCCAATGCTCTAGTAATTTCTCATGTTACCAATAAACCGCCGGCGCTCATGGAAATAATCTGTGGTGATAATACGATTTCTACACAAACAAGCGTCAAGTACTTAGGTTTAACTATTGACAACAAATTGTCATTTAAACAACACATCAAATGTATTGAACGGAAAATTGCATGTTCCGTTGGTGTAATGGGAAAATTGAAATATTACTTCCCAAAAGAGACACTGTTGCAACTCCACTATGATCTTGTATATTCCCAATTAACGTACGCACTTCCTGTTTGGGGATCTACTTACAAAAGTAATACTCAAAGGATTACAACTTTTTTAAATCGTGCCGTTACAATTATCTCTGGCGCAAAAAAATTCGATAGTCTTAATCCATTATATCGCGAAATGAATATTTTAAAGTTTAACCAAATCTACCAACTAGAAGTAGCAAAGATTATGTATAGAATTTTTGTGAAACAAGTACCTCACAAATTAAGCAAATGTTTTGTTAAGTCATCGCAGGCTCACTCCCGATCCACCCGCAGAACCACCTCTAACGACTTCACAATCCCCCTTTTTAAAACAAACAAACTTCAACAATCATTTCTTTATCAAGGGTCAAATATTTGGAACAATATTCCTAAAGACATTCGAATTAATTCCTTCCCAAGATTTGTAAAATTGCTAAAGCAGCATTTACTCGACTGTTAAAAATCTAATTCTCTAATGATTTATTCTCATACTAGGTTATTGGAACAAAAAATGTTACTCAACTGCTTGTACTCATACAGTTGTTGCTCAAACTTTGATTGACTTTTTAATCTTCGGTGGCTGTTTGACTCGAAGACTTGCGCACCAGTAGGTCCCTTCACAGCCTCCGTTCGTGTTATTCAATTTATAGTATTTTTTCTTTTTTTAACTGCACGACGTATTTATTGTTTACACGAAAAAATAAATAAATTGATTGATTGATTGATTGTCCAATGGCGCACCTAGGATTCGGCAAAGGGAGAGGCACAACCGTGGGTGTAGGGGCAAAGCAACCAGCCGCCGAAAGCTAGGGGGTCTGGGGGCTCTGCCCCCAGCCGCCACGATTTTAGGGTTTTTAAAAGAAAAACACTCATTTTAGCGTAGTTTTTTTGTCGAAAAAAGACACACTTGTACCCCAGAGTGGTATTAATCCGCCCCTGCTTGCGTTGTTAGTAGACTTGCGTTATAGCATTAGTATCTTTGTTTGTAGGCTAGTGGTAACTGAAAATATTTCGGGAGGGGGCAACTGCCCTCTTTGCCCTCTCTGGCTACGCCCCTGTACACGAAGTTACCAGGAAATCCAACAGTTTTTGCGATTTTGTTCACCTTTGTCACAAAGTTGCAAAGGTATGTTGGTTTGATGGTATCAATGAAGAAAGTAAACAAATAACAAGTGACGCCATAAGCCATCGTTGAAGTGCATTAGGGTTTACTGTACTTATATATTCTTGAAAGGGGGGCTGAAGGAGGCTTAAAATTTCTATGGGGGGCTGAAAAAATATAGGAGGGGGGCTTCAGCCCCCCTCAGTATTCACTTTCCAACGCCCTTGGTAATGAGTGTGGCTTTGAACTAGTTTTTTTATTTACGCAAGCCAAAATATAATTCGTTAAAAATCGGGCTTACGCTGTAAAAGCTAGAGAACCTGATATTTAGTGATATATTGTGAAATAAGTACGCTACATTTTTTGGGGTGCTTAAAAATCAGCAAATTTCTTTGTTAATCGTGCTAAAAGAGACATTTAAGGAGCGTTACCGGAATCGCTTTGTATGGCTGTCTTGAAAGAACTTTGTGGAGTTTTCGTTGAGGTATCATACATCATATCAACTCAACTCGTTTATTCGTCCATAGTATCAACACCACAAGTAATAGCTAAGCCAATACAATCTAGTATTTAGCAACACTGAATAATTATGCTCCTTAATTTAATTGTTATTTATTGGTGCTAATTCGGACAGGGCAGTGAAAGACCTTAAGAAGGTCATCGAATCAAACTGTCCTAAGTCAACTGTGCAACTTTTGAGAGTACAGAACGCATGAAAGAAAAGCAAAAACAAAAGCTAGACAAAACACGCATGCAAAGTGAAGTAAAGTCACGAGTTGTATCAAAATGATTCAGTTCCACCATACTCATATATAAAAAACAACTTATTTTACCAGAGATGACCTCCTTCTAATATTATGAAGTAGAAGGTTTTTATATTTTTTAGAAAGCGCGTATTGCGATAACTACTTAATGGTGACTGGAATTTTGTTCCATATTTTGACTCCAATGTAGTTTAGTGAGGAATAACCAAGGTGCAATTGCATTCTTGGCACATAAAGATTTTTTTGGGCAATTGATCTAGATTCTAGTACCATAGTTGTGCTGATTTTGTACAGGATTGAAGCTACCATCAAAATTGCTTGGAAGTTTGTCATTGTGATACGCATACATAAATTTAGCCATCTCCAACTCAAAGATGTCTTTAATTTGTAAGATATGCATTGACTTGCATAGCGTGAACATTTTTGTGTGGTCTTCAAGAGATTTAAAATTATTAATCCTTAAAATTTTGGTTCGCAATACTTCGACTTTATTGGTTAATTTTTTGTTGATATTGCCCCATGCTACAATGCCGTATTTTAGGTAAGGATACACAAAGCTATAATATAGTTGGACCATCATTTTCTTATCGACGTAATGTCGTATTTTTGATAAGACTCCAGCTGCTTTGGCAAGTTTGGTTATAACATGATGAACATGGTTAGTCCATGCCAGATCTCTGTTCATTACAATTCCTAAGTGTTTTACTGTTTTTAAGCATGGAAAATCAGAACCTACTACATTGATCGAAACGTTTTCAAGAAAATTATTTTTCTGGTTTAAGCCAGTTAGAAAAAATGCAGATTTAGTGCAATTCAAGGACAGACGATTAAATTTCATCCAGTTATCAATTAATTGAAGTTCTTCATTAACCATTTTTCGCAAATTATTAACATTTTTATCTTTCATTGTTAAAACAGTCTGTCTTCAACAAATAGATTTGTGTGAAATTTAGTTTGCAGAGGCAAATCATTGACGTACAATGAGAAAAGTAATGGTCCAAGTGTTGAGCCCTGTAGTACCCCACTAACAATTTTGCTCCTTGTTGATTCTGTGTGGTGACATTAAGTGTATTGTACACGATCAGATAAATTTCTTTGCAGCAATTTGTGCATATTTCCTCTGATGCCATATTCATCCAACCTTTTTAGTAGAATTTTATGATTTACAGTATCAAAGACCTTTGAAAGATCCAAATTTATACAACAACTGATGTATCTATTATTCGAATTATTTCGCAATATATTGCATAGATCAGAAATAGCCATTTCAGTTGAATAACCTTGTCTAAATCCAAGTTGTTGTTTACTAATAATTTTGTACAAGCTAAAAAACTTTTCGAGTCTGATATACAGTGATTTTTCACAGACCTTTGATACTGCAGATAGAATGGATATAGTCGGTAGTTGTATACTCTGTCCTTGCTTCCTGCTTCATGGATAGGAATAATTTTAGCATTTTTTAGATGCAATTGAAATGTTCCCTGCTCAAAGGATAAATTAATTATGCCACTTAGATAAGATGATATAATAGCTAAGCGCTACCAGCTTATATATTCTATTTGGGATTTTCTCAGGTCCACTAGCTTTACAATTAAGTAAACAAAGCTGTAGAAGCACATCATCGGCTGTTATATGTTCATAACAAAATGAATTTACAAGACGGGGATAAAAACTTTTTTTATTCCCGAGTTTGGAATACTTGCATCTATATTTTTTCCTACATTAGTAAAATAATCATTCATCAACACGAAATAGTTTTTTGGGGGGCTTAGTTACCTTGGGGCTACGGCCATGAACAATACGAATTAAAATGCAACGGTCTTATATAAGTTTTACCGCGGTATACACCAATTTGCCTCTAAAAAGCGATCCTTCTCGATAAACGTCCACTCTATAATGTTACGTTGAATTTTCCCAAAAAAGAGATAATTTCAGCCAGGGCCGGCGCTAAGGAGGGGCCAGGGGGGCCTGCCCCCCCAATTAACACGCTTGGCCCCCCATCAATTAACAAGCTTTCTCTTTTGAAGACAGCGGCTTTTGTGCTTAATTTCAAATTTTGACCCCCTCTGATTAACGCTTGGCTCCCCTAAGTCGACTGCTCTAGCGCCGGCTCTGATTTCAGCCAAGCTTTTAACAAATTGGAGAAGCGATTGCCTTGCTCCGTCTCCTTTTTGCGTAAGTTAAAGATAGATTTTGAGAGCCTAAAACTAAATTAGCCATTTTGTGTTTTTGACGCCGAATATATAAGGTTGTGGTTGGCCTGCGCAGGAGCGCAGCTGCTGTCGATAGATAAATCCAGAAAAAATCAAACGATCTAAAAACAGCGTAATTTTGGTAAGTTAATACTAAAGCTAATCACCATTATTCATGTATTTGCAACAAGTGTTTCTGTGACCCTCTTAAAATCTTGAAGATTTGATGGCCTTGGTGCTTTTTGTTGATACAAAAGGGGTCGAAAACTGTTTTGCATAGTTTTTTGTATTTTCAGACACTAAATGAAACGAAAAATTGTTTTTTGTGGAATAACTCGCAAATTTCAGATCGTTTTAGTTTAAGTACTGTAGGAAGAACGAATGAGTATGAAGTCATCATAACGTTGTCACAAATGCAAACAGTTCTCGTAGTGGAAAAGCTTAACAAAACGTTTAAGTAGCAGTGCCCTATCACTGACCTCTGTATCACTGTTGGTTTATGATGAAATAATGACAAAATTCAAAACGTCCGCGTTTTATTTGTCGCTCCTTATCTTTAATTGCTTTAAGACGCATCGTCCAAACTTATATACCGCACACTTAAAGAGAAATCATCAAGAACAAGCCCTTCGTGGGTCGACGCCATTAACCCAACCCTCAGGAATCAAGCGGTAATTTTAATTCTTTTGTGTGACAATTGAACGGCATCAAGCTTATACAAAATGTCAGCGATCGTGACAGTCGCAATATTAAATCTGTTATTGACACAAACTTTTACTTATTTCCTCGTCAAATATCAAACGATTCTTCATAAGGCGAATCTGTCAGGCCGACACTTATCAAATTTTGATTAAAATACCTTTTGGTTTGCTATTTCCGATTTTACTTACAGCTTCTTCACCTGTCACTGCAATTATATTTGAAAAGTGATCTTCCAATGTTAACTCTGAGTCATTTTGCCGTACTTTCGTGAATGTAAAAGAAACATCAAAAATATTTTAGTTTTCGCGCAGCTTTTTCGGTCCTATACAAAAATGCTCAAATTCTACTGCACCAACTTTTTTGGCTACCTCAGCATAAATGTCAAAGCAGTTTCGCAATGAAGAAAATATTTATTTCCCACGCCAAACTCTCGAAAAAAATGCATCTTAAGCAAATCTATATATTTGTAAAATAGTCCAACGCTGGCTTATGGAGCCTGCATGTGAAAAAAAACAACAAATTAATAATAGAACCAATTCACATCGTTCAAAAAAGAAATTCAAAAAGAAGTAAAGCACGGCACAAAACCAAAAACGTTAAGACAAGCAATATTACTTAACTCCTCTTCAAATATACGAAGAGAAAAGATTGCGAAAAAAAAAACAGTAGGCCTACATAGTACGGATTATGATTCACGACACATTAAAAAAATTATACTGAAAACAAGGTTAAAAAAACAGAAGCAACAGGGATAAAGATTCTGATGCAAGATGACCGCTTTAAGACCTTCAAAGCTAACAGCCCCCGAGAAGCGCAACTACTCCACAGTTCACACTGTTTAAAGCGCACATTCTCCGCAGAGACCAGAGAGTGATACAAAAAATCAAAAATGATATTCAAATGCAAAGTTCGATCCAATGAACAAATTTGGAAATAGTTGGCTGGACACAGAGCCGGTGGCAGAGTAGTCGACTAAGGAGGGCCAAGCGTTTATCAGAGGGGGGCCAAAGTTTAAAATTAAGCACAAGAGCCGCTATCTTCAACAGAGTAAGCTTGTTAATTGGGGGGCCAAGCTTGTCAATTGGGGGGGCAAGCCCCCCTGGCCCTTCCTTGGCGCCGGCCTTGGCTGGACAAAAAAGTTTATTTTATACGCATGAAATAGCTTTTAATTGTTGTTTAGTCAACCCAACAACCTACTAAAAGAATAATTTTACAAAAATTAAAAAGAGTCAGCTTTTAAATTTCTTATGCAGCCCAAAATCTAAAGCGCGAAAGCGGCCCAAAATCTAATGCTATGTTTCAAATATTTTACTCATGTTAGGTTATGGTTTGTCAAATATGTGAGTGCGTAGCCCTATGTTAAATAATGATATCAAAACTTTGGTGTCTTCTGCATAACAATGACTTCCTATTAGCTACCGGTACGGACCGTACGGTACGTCTATAGCGGCTAAACTGGTTTTGCAAACAGTGATCGCTATTCGCCGAGAGCGAGAAAATCTGAAGGCAGAAGACAACAGGACACGACTATATATCATCGTCGCTAACTCACAAGAAAAAAGCCGTCGATATTAGTTTCTATTGGTATATAACAATTCATGCTTCGAGATTTGACCCAAATGGCAAAGTTCAGTTACGATGCAATAATATCCAAAAAGACAAAATGATTTCCAAAATTCAAGTTTGAGGTTCGAAGCTGGGGAAAATATGTCAACTCAGATCGATTACAACAAGAAGCATCGAGTTTTTTATTTTAAAGAAGATAGAAAACGTTTAACATAGTAGGCTAGCTTGCTTCTGAGTTTTCAATAACCTTTTGTAATTATCCAATTTATAATTTGATTTTATCAAAGATTCTTTTCTTGACCTAGTTGCAAGCAAAGTCAAGGTGAAGCTAACCAACAATTTGGTCCACGAGACCAGTTTAAGGTCTGCAGACAAACTGCAATACAATATTTTACAAGAAGAGTTTTTTTGTTTTAGGTAATTTGGAAACTTTAATATTTAATATGAGGCCTGGGGTTTGATTCTCAAGTCGGTCAAATCGGACGCAGGGCCGCCAACGGCTCGACACCGCTGCAACGTTTCTTCGAAGCTGTGTTGCCCGGTAAGCACTAGATAGACGAAGTTTGCAGGTCTGTAGAATAAAATTTGAAAAAAAGGTTACCAAAATCACGCTTGACTGACAGGGTGCAAGTGTATGTTGAGCATTGGGGGGATGATTTAGAAAAATTGACCATTTTTGGATATTGGGGGGATAAAATAGGCTCGTGTGGGGAATTTTCCACTTTTATGAAATAAATTAGGGGCGAGGTGCTGCCAGATTATTGGGGGAATACATCCCCCATCCCCCTGGATTTGCACCCATGTTGATTGAATTTCCGAAAAGCATTGGAAAATCACGGGACAAATCTTATCCTACAGACCAGCAAACCTCGTCTATTCTAGTGCCTACCGTGTTGCCCAGGCGCTAAGTCGCGGAAATGGGCCCCTACACTCGTTACACGCTTCGACGAAATAACGCAAAAATAAAGAAGCTGCAATATGTAATCCGTAAGCCGAAACATAGGTTTTAGGACTATGGATGAATAATCGAAATGTTTCTAGTTAGCCAACAGTTTAACAACTTAAATATTTTTTTGTATATTTCATGCTTTTCATTTGCTTTGAAATGCTTGAGAAAAACAAAATAAGCGCCTATTAATAGGTTACTCTGTAAATGCTACAGACTTACTCAATTTGCATGTAGCAATTTTAGAGCCAAACCTCAGGGTCATTTCATTGGTGTCGGTCAATGTCACTACTGTAGGTATACTAATCTTAAATGCGTTGGCTATGACAGTGGCAAAACAAGAAACTGAAACTAAATCTACTTGGAATTGCGATTTTTTGATAGGTTTTACACATTTTATTGAATTTGAGATTGAAGCAACATTTATGTTTCACCATTTTACTTGTTTTAATTTAATGAAAGGCGATAATCCTAATTCGACAGCTTTTCATAAATCGCATATAAAAGCTGTTCTCAGGATCTCAGCGGTCGTTTTATCTTCGATGATTGGCCTAGTTTTGATTTAATCGATTCAAATTTACTTTTGAATAGGTCTACGTCAATGCGCCGACGGCTCGCCACCGCTTCGATGTTTCTTCGGAGCTTTGTTGCCGCGGAGACGAACCCCGTCACTCGTTACACGCTTCGGCGTAATACCTTGAACATAATGAAGATCTGTTTTTTTATGGGACTCTTGCTGGCAGGAATGCATCTAGGAATTTTTGGTGGGGGGTATGCGGTATTGAATTAGCTTGAGTTTTAAATAAACAAAAAGACGTTTAAACCCGGAAAAGGGCAAAAATAAGCCCTCTTGAAAACGCATCATGTCAGGAGCCTATTCAAAATTATTTTAGGAATGAGTAAGCCTACACCAAATCTTGGCATTTTTAGCGTAGGCCTACTTTTTTTTTCGGCAGAGTTAATTAGGAGCAAATTGAGGAACAAAAACGGGTCTAGGGGGGTTCGGGGACATGCTCCCCCAGATAATTCTTGAAATTTTACTTACTGTAATGGCCGTTTTGATGCTTTTTGAACAATTTTTATTTAAATTTTAAATCTCTGATTCTGAGTGTTTCACCAAATAGGATGCATTTTGTTCGCACTTTTCCGATTTATGCGCGGTTGAGTCACAGCGTACTTATAATTCTTGCAGTAGGCCCTCTCAGCAAAAAAGCATTGATACGTATGTCCACAAAAATGCTGATGTAATTTTGCGTTTTGAAGAAGTTCAACCATACTGTCGCCTACAAAATTTGCAAGGAGCCGTTGCAGACTGCTTAACTTCGCAGAAGAAATGAAAATATTTTTTTTTTCATTTTTATCATTTTTTTTTCATTTTTAAGTAGGCCTATAATGCCACAGTACAATGGGCAACACGATTTAAATAGATGAACTCTGATTTGCGTTACGGACACTGAGCACAGAGAATGATTCCACTTTAATAATGCGATACACTGTGAGTGGTTGAGGCGTAAGGAGTATTGTAATTGAAAAGGTTCAAAATTACAAAGAAATTGTATTCATCAAATACATTGTTGAAAATGGCTGGTAGGGGGATGCATCCCTCATATTCCATCCCCCTGGATCCGCTCCTGTTTGCTGGCCTGTTAATAATCTTGCTTTCACAAGCTTTGCAGCTACTTCAACATCGTTATTGGAGAGCAATTGTTTAAGTTAGTGCAAAAACCAGCTTAATTTACCGATGAACTGAAGAACGTTTGTTTTGGTGTTTTTGCTGAAGCAATAAAAACGCGTCAGGCCTTTCTTCTGAACGAACGTCGGCCTATTAGTTTCGGGATCACTTTCTAGGATTATGGAAAATATCCCTGACATTTGTTTTGCGGATATACGTCATTTGATTTACTTATTCACCAAATCAGCCAGAGATTTTTCTTCCTTGTATTACCAAAAGTAAGAGTTCGTCATCACACAATCATAAAACTCTTTCCTCGTTAACCATTCTAGTACCGTGATTCAGTCGTAAAGCTGCTAGATTTATGAACTGTAAACAGTATTTTTAAAAATTGACATAAACTTTGTTTACCGTGGTAGCAAAAGATATTTCGGGTTCAGGAACAGTAGGCCAACGGCGCCGTAGATAAATGTTAGTTTAACGAATATTTACGATTGTGTAGTTCGCTTTTCTGAAGGATAACTGAAGTGTTGATGGTTAAAATTTAGGAGCAATGTGCTCCCGAAAATAACATCAGCTACTAGTTTACGACTGTACAAAATTTTATGGCGATTTATTATGTTGAAACAAAGCCACTGTTTGTTGACTAAACGCTGGTCTACCGTAATAATTGACATCGCTATTTCGGTCAGAAGCGGTTGCAGTAGCATCGCAATCAAGCTGGAAAGTTTTAAAATCATCAATTCTGCGGCCTTTTGCAAGTTGCTAGCACGAACCCGCTCTTCGAGCGGAAAAAGAGTATGAAAAGGTTTAGCGCAGAAAAACATTCGAGTTATTTTTTGACAAAATGTATTTTAAGTAAAGGTATTTTTGGTTATAACTTTTTCTAGTTATAGTAGCTTAAGTGGTAATAATTCGAATATTTAGGCTCAAATTGAATGCATAAAGGATAAAAATAAAGTAACTTTTAATGATTTTTGAAACGAATGATTTGTGTTGATTGTTGCCACATACTGTATTTCGCATTTTTTATACAATTCTTGAAAATCTATTTCGACAGGTTTCTGCTAGGCCCCGATGCTATAGCTCACTACTTACTCTAGCGCAGTGGTAAGTTCTCAGGACTCGTGCATTTTTTCTAAATAACCTACTTGCTTTTAACGGCTTCAACGACAGCTAGTGGGTTTTTTCAAGTTAAACTTAATTGTTTTTCTGCTACAAGTGGCAGTAGACGCCTCAGTGAAATCCTTAGCCGGGCCAAACAAGGCTTAATAATTGTAGCCTTATTTCTGTAGAAATGAAATCAACATGCAACCGAATACACGACGGTTCGGGAACTATAATGTTCAGCCATAAAACTTAGATTAATCAAAATTACTGTATGTTGTAAAATACTATTCATTAATGTCAATTTAAAACTAATAGCGTTCACACAATTGCAGCGTAATCAACTAACCGTTGGTTGTAATTTTGTCATTAAGCTTTCATTGAAAATCTGCGGAAAGTTGAAAATATGTCTATGGCAGACATTTTTCAACGTTTTTCTGAAGACACAAACAAAAACTTAAAGGGAAATCTTACGAGTCTAGGCAGCAAAGAGGAAATTTCATCCAACTTTAAATCAGACAAAGCAGGTTCTCCTGCCAAAAGCCCTGATATGAAAACGGAAACAATTACACCCAATTTTAGCAATCTCCTTGAAAACGTTTTGCCCCAGTCAAAAACACTTGATTCAAAGCTTGATATTCGCCAGCTTCTCCAACACTTTCACTTCCCAAATGGGCTTCCCGAAACCCCGAAGAACCTCATCGACAAACCAAAGTATTCAAGTTCCTTAGAAAATGGTCAACATCCACAAGTTCAGATGTTAAATTCTATGGCAGGTTCGGAAAAAGCAATTTCCTCTTTGTCTCCCGCTAAAAAACGTCCTTTTCAACCAGACAGCGGCACATCATCTCACCAACGCCATTTAGACATCGAGCATTCCAACTCGCATTTAACCGAAAATGGATCAACAACTTCGGGAAGAACCGACTCAACATTTCCGATCTTCAAGTTACAACACAACTCCGCAAAAAAATTTAAATATGGCGAAAGTCCTCATCGAATGTCAGATTCGAATCTCGGCGAAACAAAAGCTAGCGACGAATCCTCCTCGGGAAAGCTGACAGAAAGTACGCTAGGTTATTTTGTTTAATACGCCTACGGGTTATGCAATATCACGACTAAAAACAAATCACAAGATTATTTCAAGCAAGTCACAAAACAAAAAAATTATTGCAAATCCGTTTAGGTGCACAACTACCGGCATGGCATGAGTTTTTGAAAACTGATTTTATGTCGTTTCGATTTAAACTACCGGTATCCTACACTTACAAGTAATGAAGGGATGGTACAGTGCAAGAGGCTGTTATGTCATATCAACAAGTATTGTATATTTTAGTATGCTAATGCAATGTGTATCGTGTAGCCTTTGCTTCGTATTTTTAATAATTGCGCTGCGTCAAAATAAATGAACATATGAATTTATTTTGCAGAATCGGAATCCCAACCAAGCTTTACCAATCCCTTACTTCAATTTGGACTTCCTGGTGGGCTACCACGTAGTTTTCCAGAAATTAATCCCTTTTCTTTTCCTACCTCCCAAACTAGTTCTTTAGACGGATTACTTGGTACCTCATTGAACTTTTCACTGGGACAAAATTTCCCGCTTGCGAACTTGGTATGTCGCAGACTTTCAATAGTGCTGTAAATAATTCAGTTTTATTTTCAAAAAAAAGTCGATGCTTCTTTTACCTAAGAAAGATTTTAGCTCAGCATTAATAAGACCTACGTTATCCATATCCATGCTGGTGAAGGCTTGGTTGATAAAACTTTCCGTTTTTTCCAACATTGATTGAAGATAAGCTCGTTTGCTGGGCAGTGGGATATTTTTCATTGAATATTTCAAATTGACTTTTTCCTAAGACCTACGTTATCAATTTACCATGCAATTTTAATTTGTATCTTGCTTGACTTATTTTTCTTTTATAGGTAAGACGCATAAAGGATTTTTGAGCTACGGGCAAAAAAGCTACGATTAAAGAGCAACGTTAAAAAAAAAGATTTAAAAGCATCCTCCAAAACAAAAGATATAAAAGCTCACCCACCTCCGGCGACGTTTCCGGAACATTTGCCCCGCTTTTGCCTCTAACAGCGCTACTGGTTACTAATTTAACATTGCACCTTATTTTAGGGCGACTTTGAAAGCAAAGCAACGCCTCAGCTTCTGGACTTTCCAACATTCCCTTTCGGAGCCCATCCTTCTGTGATACGACCAGATTTTCTAGCACTCCACAATGTATATTTGTCGTTAATTAAACAAATGTGGTCACGAGGAGCCTCTCTACCAATGCCTCCTTTACGTCATGCCGTTCCTAGTCACACGTAAGTACTCTGTTGGTTTTTCAAGTAGTCTGCGTTTACCATATAAAGTTAAGGCCTAACTCTTGCGAATGTAAGAGGGACCATGATCATGCATTAATTTTATTTTTTCAAAAGTATTTTGCAATAAAATAAAAGGTTATATGATAAGATTTATCCCCCTGTACAAAAAATAAGCCAGGTTTTATCGAAGCAAAGAGAACCAGGCTAATCAGCCTAGGCAATAGCCATTATTGTTGGCAATTGCAAACTATAATCTGGTTGTTTTCACGTTTAGGATGAAATTGGTCCAATGGTCTAAGTTTTAATTGATTTAGTTCTTATTCAGTTACGCTAACTTAATCGATTCAGTCATATATGTTATGTTTATTTCAGAAACTATTTGCAACCTCCTGTAAAACCCATTCCCACTTATTCACCTGCTGCAATTCAGGGTCTTGCCCCAACTGGGTCTTTTCGTTTCAACCCTGCCTTGTTTCCTCACAATAATTTCACCTTGGGGTCATCAGAAGAAAAATCACATTCAAAAATAGGAAGAAAAAAGACGGGAAGATTGGGGCGTCCAAAACGCGAATTTATCTGCAAATACTGTAACAGGTAATCGTTTTTTATTAAGAGAATAACTTCTTTGCGATTGCCCATACCCACTATCCTTTTTTTTTGGAAAGTGCTCAGTATTGCCTATTAAACCAGTAGCTATTAACATGGCCGGATTTAAACAACGAGAGGAACCAGTGCCGGCGCTAGGCCAACTGAGACCCCGCCGAAAACTTCACGTAGACCCCCCTTTATCCGCAAGCAAAATGGAAGGTAAAGGTGGTTTTACACAGAATGCGATTTTCATCCGATTCTGCATTTCATGCATATTTGTGCGATTTCTGAGGAACGAATCTGACGAATATGCCTTTACACAAAATGTGATTGCGTCCGATTTTGCATCTACGGACCCTAGTTTGAAACCTACGCACGTATTTTGATACATTTTCGTACGTAATTATAACTTATCTCTTTGGCTTTCTTAACCCTATTAAAACTGGGCTTTTTTGAGACCTTAGCTGCCTTTGTCATTCCTATTCAACTTCATATGCTATAGGCTAGTACAGGGATGGGCAACCTTTTTCGATCTGTGTGCCAAAATCGACTAAAATTGTTGGCCAAAATTTTTCGCGGGCCAACCGACAGTTGGCATTCTTCCTTGAAAATATCGATGAAGAGCAAAAAATAAAAAAAGGTCATCACGTCCGCTGATGTCCCAAAACCAGGTGAAGAGCAAAAAAAAAAGGGTCATCACGTCCGCTAATGTCCAACTTTCGTCCCCCCAAAAATTAAAATGCCACATGGCTCGCGTGCCAGGGGTAGTCCATCCCTGGGCTAGTATGTTACTAAGTTGTAGCGGCAGCACCATAACTCATAAAAACCTATTTAAGTTGGCTTCTAAAACTAGCTGACCGTCTGACGTATAACCAAGGATTCCATCGATTTGGAATCCAAAATAAGGAGGACTGGAAAAATAATTAACGTTCCTAGGTGTTATTGAGCTAAAGATACAACACCTTCCCATCTAACATTGACATCCTGAAGTGCTAACAACCAGAGTGTCGAACCGTTTAAAATATCGCTCCGGTTCTGGTTCAAGACTTTTCAAAAATTTGGGTTCAGGTTCGGTTCAGGTTCAGTTGCACCAAAATTTAAAGGCTCGGGTTTGGTTCAGGTTCAATGATCTCAAATTTAAACGGTTCAGGTTCGGGTTCGGTTCGACTCCCTGCTTGTTTCAGACTCATTAAATTTTGAAAAGCAGAAAGAATGTTACGCATCGCAGCACATGTCTAGAGATTTTGATTAATATTTTTTAAGAATCAGCTCAGGCTCAAACATTGTTACTAAACAATTTCTGTTCAGGTTTATGTACACAAAATATTATAGGTTCGGGTTCACTTGCATAAGATTTTAAAGGTTCGGGTTCGGTTCAGGTTCAATGATCTCAAATTTAAACGGTTCAGGTTTGGTTCAGGTTCACCGAAAAAAGGCGGTTTTTACCGGTTCGCGGTTCAGGTTCAGGTTCGGTTCGACTCCCTGCTAACAACGCTTCATGCCTATCTATGCCTTACTTCTTTGTGTTCCAAATAATATTGTATAGCTTTTATGATGTCACAATAAAGCTTTGACGGTAAGACAAAAATAATACATCAATCAATCAATTTTCTGGACCCGCTTATCCTTGGGGGGTCGCGGGGGCAGCAGCTCAAGTTGGAGCCTCCAAGCATCTCGATCCTCTGCAACAAAGGATAGATGTTCTGCTGGGATGCCAAGGCGAGACCAACTAAGATCTTCTACGTAATCTCGCCATCGAGTTCTGGGACGGCCTCTAGGCCTTCGACCAATCGGTGTTGAACAGAGCAGTTTTTTGGCTGTTCTTTCCTGGGGCATTCGTGTCACATGTCCATACCAACGCAGTTGCGATCTTTCTAGTCGGAGAAGCAGCGATTCGATGTTTAGAAATTCACGAATATCTGCACTTTTAACCTTGTCCAACAAGGTCAAACCGCTAATTCTTCGCAAGAATCCCATTTCGGCTGCTTGAACTCGAGACCTCACTTTCTCATTCATGATCCAACACTCATGGCCATAAGTCAAAATAGGAACATAGACCGATCTGAAAATGGATAGCTTTGCCTTGGTGCAAAGCTCCCGTTTCAGTACCACAGATCGGTGGAGCTGGCGCATTACTGCACTTGCTTTTCCGATGCGGATATCCAATTCGCTATTTTGTCTGCCGTCACTTGTGAATGAGACGCCGAGGTACTTGAATTTCTCTGACTGTTTTAGTGGTACTCCATCAATTTGGAGAGAGCAGTGCTTTGGTTGTCTGGACAGGCACATGGTTTCTGTTTTTGTTGTACTGATTTTCATTCCGGCAACAGAGCATGCATCCGAAAACCTGTCAAGAGCTTGCTGGAGACCATTTTGGGTAGAGTCGAGTAGCACGAGATCATCTGCAAATAACAGACGTTGTACAGTGCATTCACCGATCTTTACTCCGCCACAAGACTCACTGTTCTTAACTATTCTATCCATATAAATAAGGAACAGAATAGGTGAAAGCGAGCAGCCTTGCCGTAGTCCCACACTTACTCTGAAAGGTTTCGTCGTTGCACTGTTAACACGAACACAGATCTCAGAATGCATGTACAGCGACTTAATGGCAGTTAGTAACTGGCCATCAATGCCATACTGCAACAGCACCGCCCAAAGCTTGTCTCTAGGAATGCGATCATATGCTTTTTCAAGATCAACAAAACATGCATTGATCTCTTTTGCATATTCCCACGACTTCTCAAAGATTTGCTGCAAGGCAAAGATCTGATCCATTGTGCTTCGGCCAGGACGAAAACCACACTGAGCATCTGTTAGCTTAGGCTCGACTATTTCACGGCATTTCTTTTCAAGGCATTTGGCATAGACCTTACCCGGGACACTGATGAGAGATATGCCCCTATAATTGGTGCATTCTCTCTTGTCTCCTTTCTTGTGGATAGGTATTATCACACTAGTTTGCCATTGCTTTGGTGCTTGCCCAGTACTACACGCCACCTTACAAACACGAGTCAGCCAACGAACACCATGTATGTTCATTGCTTTTAACATTTCAGGTCTGATATCATCCTCACCAGGTGCTTTTCCAGTTTTCAATGATTTGATTACTGCATTCACATCTGCTTCGGTTATCTGAATATCTTCCCCAACCTGTTCTTCGTGAGTTTGTATCGGTGTAGCATCAACTGGGTTTAAAAGATCACTAAAGTACTCTCTCCACCGATTCAAAATAGCATCTTGATCTTTCAGAGTCACACCATTTGAATCTTCGATAAAGAGAGCGGCTCGAGATCTTTTTCCACGCAAACGGCGAATGGTCTGCCAGAACACTTTGTTTGCCGTTTTGAAATCATCGTCTAACCTTTCTCCAAATTCCTTCCAGGCCCTTTCCTTAGACAGTTTAACTTTTGTGGCTGCCGTCTTACGTGCTTCAGAGTACTGCGAACGAAGTTCAAGTCATGACTTATTTGCAAGCCAGGCCTTATAGGCCACTTTTTTCGCACGAATAGCTTCTTTAACTTCTTGGTTCCACCAAGGAGTTCTTTTCTCGCTACTCTTCGTCCCTCCAACACGCTTACGTCCACAACAGTTAGTAGCGGACGTAATGACTGCTGTTCGAAACAAACACCACTCAGTTTCAATGTCTTCAGTAGAGGTCGGAAGTTCTTTGAACTTAGATGCAATGTTGTCTGCAAATGCAGTTCGTACCTCTTTGTCAGCCAATGATTCCCATTTGATTCGATAAGTTTCTCGTGGTCGAAAAGTCTTTCGTTTTTTCAAGGGTTTCAAAGCTTTCAAAGTGCAGACAACTAGGTGGTGATCAGTTGACAACTCAGCCCCTCTTTTAACACGGACATCAGACACGGTAAAAAACAAGTCCGCCGAAACGATACAAAAATCAATCAGGGAGCGTTGTCCCAGAGAGTCTCTGTACCAGGTGTACTTATGAATTCTTTTGTGCTGAAAAAATGTGTTCATTATGCACAGCCCATTGGTGGCACAGAACTGCAATAAACACCTTCCGTTCTTGTTAATGTCAGGGTCACCATGTTGCCCAATAACACCTTTCCAGGTTGCATTGTCGATGCCCACATGTGCATTGAAATCGCCCAAAAGGACAAGGGATTCTGATGAAGTCGCTTTTCCCAATGCAATCTCAACTTCCTCCAGAAAGGCTTCGTACTGTGATTCTATGTTAGGTGCGTACACCTGCAAGATACACAGAGATCGCTCCTGCAGCCTTAGCTTTAGAAGACAAACCCTTCCTCCTATTGGTACCCAGTCAACGACACATTCAGCTATGTTGGGGCTCACAAGTAAGCCAACACCAGCTTGAGCAGACATTGCTGCATCAACACCTGAGTAGAAAATTTTCCACCCATCGTTCAACTCGACAGTTCCAGAACCCCGGCGCTTTGTTGATGAAATTCCCACAACATCAAGGCGATACTGTTGGGCTTCGCAAACAAGCTCCTGCTCTTTTCCTGTCAGTGACGAAACGTTCCAGTTCCCGATAGCTAGATCCCGGCAGTTTGGTCCAACTCGAGTACGTTTTCTGTGCGCTGCCCCCATTCGCCTCCCCAAACGCTTAGCGACTGCGTTGGTGGGTTTCCGGTGACGGTCAGCTTGTGGGGGAGACTGTTGCTTATTTTTCGAACGAGTCCCTCTGCCTAAAACTCGAACGCGGACCTTTTTATCCTGCGCGCCGTCCGATGCAGCATGAATATTGTTATTACAACTTTCCATATAGCTACAGCATTGGATTGCTACTTGGTCTGTTTCTCTCCTTCGACCTTACCGCCATGGGTGACCCTGATGGAAGTGATTAAACACTACCGACGGCGTTGCTCTAAGGATCATTGAAAACTCAAACCTCCCCACCACGTTAAGGTGGCAATCCATAGGAGAGGAAAAATAATACATGTACGAGACAAATAACACAAAGCTTGGTTAATGAAGCCCAAATAAGACAAAATAAGGAAGCAAGCCAAAAATAAGGACATTTCTTAAAAATAAGGACAATAATATTTTCCAAGATGAAGACTCTCAAAATAAGGACAAATCTTTGAAATAAGGACGGTATGGAATAAGTCGGCAGCGTGGCGCAGTGGTTTGGAGCGTCGTTTTTACGACGACCATAATCGCGAGGTTAATGGTTCAACTCCCAACCTAGTCTCGTTGTTGCGTCCTTGAATAAGATGCTTCACAATGATTATCTCTGCTTGGTGGAATCTGGCAAGCGGTAAATCAAAGAAGTCAGAAGAAAAATCAAGCGGAAAACTTGGAAACAAGGGCAACTCCTAAGCGAGTCTGGATTTGTCCTACGCATAGCGCCTACGCTGCTTTCTCGTGATAGGAGGATAAAGATGCAGAAATCAAATCATCAATCAATCCCTGCGTATAACTGGTGCTTGAAGAATACTCATTTTTGTTAAATCCTAATTCTTAAAAACACTCTCTGGTTCCACAGAGCAAGCGTTTACCGGACTACCGGCAAATGTTTTACCTAAAATCGTTTTAACATTTGAACTACTGGCTGTTTTTTATGCGCTATTAAGCGTCACAATAATGAATGAAAATGACAAACGGCCCAGCACTGTGTGACATGATATGGAAAAAAGCTGGAGAAAAGTATTCAAGAAAACAATCAATCCATTTGGCAATAACCGGAACTTAAAAGAACAATTGAAGTTTAAAGTAGGCCATATACTTAAACTCATGATATGTCATAAATTTGAACTTTTAGCGATCCGTTTGACGAACCAATTTTGATCCATTTTGCTTGCGGAGTCGCACACCCCTAATGCTTTTGTGCAAAAACCATAGTAAACCCACAATCTTCTAAACACCTATCATGTACGACCTCATTCAAAGCAAGGCGCATGAAATAAAGTTGATATTGTTGCTATAATTTATATTTCATAAAATGTACATTTTTGACAGAAAAAAAGTATGCTTTTGTTCATTCAGCAGATCAAAAAAAATTGTTTACATACAAACAATTTTGCCTGCAGTAGCCTATATTTCAAACAAGAGCGGCGCAATTGGAGTCCGACATGTTTCAACCCCCCCCTCTTCCCATCGTCCGCACCTTTCTACACACATGCACACAAATAAATTAATGTTGCATTGTAAAACGTATTAAAATCATTTCCAAGTAAAAAAAAAACGCCGCGGTGTTCAGGGCAGAGCCCCTGACCAGGCCTGCCCCCCTCCGGCCGGGGGGTTGGGGGGGCGGTTCCGCCAGCCCTGAGAGGAACCAATAGACTATTTGATCAATGACCAGACTTATCCCTAGGTATATAAAGGTCATGATGGTTGATCGAAAAAACAAAGCTTCGTTATTCGTGACGAGGTCCCTAATTTCTACGAGACCCTAGGCGTCAGCCTGCCTTGCCTATTTGTCAATCCGGTTCTGGCTAGTAAGCCTGCAAGCGTTACTGCAGCTCTTAACTTCAATACTTTTTTACCAATTAGTTTTTATATTTCTAATCAGAGGGCCAACTCTTCTGACTAAAGCATCTCAATATCGTATCGGCAATATGCCCGAAGGAAGTATTGTAACCTGTTAAGATTTTTCCATCAGAGTACTCGGCTTTCATAAATGGCCTCCTTGTTTTCGTTTTACAGCGAGTTTTATAGGCCTATGTTTAAATTAGTGCAAATAATTATGCTTTACAAATTTGCAATTTTTTTCTGTGATCATTTTCTTGGGAAATCGGAGGCTGCTAATTGTGCTGAAGATTGTCTACTACAGTGGTCACGACAGATCAGAAAGCGGTTGAGAACCACAAAGCGTTTTGTGTGATATTCAACATCAATTCTATTGCTATTTGTTTGTTTTTCAGACACTTTACCAAAAGCTACAACCTCCTCATCCACGAGCGCACTCACACTGATGAGCGGCCATACGTATGCGACATTTGCAACAAAGCATTTCGTCGGCAGGATCATCTGCGTGATCATCGGTAAGTTGCTTCACTATTGTTGAGAAAACTAAAAAGCCGATTGGAAGCACCGCAACTAAACAATGATGAGACGCCGCCCATGCGACGGTCTTACTCCTGAGCCAGGGGTTATGCAAGCCCGGATTTAAACAATGAGCGGCCCTAGGCAATTAGATCACGCTGATTGGCAGAGCAAAAAAAGGTCTACACGTCCTCAGATGTCCTATAATAAAATAAAAAGAGCGTATGGTGCCCATGCCTGGTCTTAATGGTCGATTTCCAAAAAAAGAAAAGGGGTCTTCGTTGTTCGTGATGAGGTTGAGGCTCCTAATTTTTTTCCGAGATCCTAGGCTTCAGCCTGCCTACTGCCTAGTCTATTGGTAAATCCGGTCCTGGGGCTATGCAAAGCAAAGCAGAAGGATAATGCAAAACTTTACTTCTGATTTTTTGGCGCGATACCGGTAAATCATCTGGCGAAGCCCAATGGCGATTCTAGAACTCAGAAAGTGAGGGGGCCACGTTGGGGCGAAGATATATTAAGAGGGGGCAAGTGATGAAAGTATGAATGGAAGCATTTTAACAATAAAGAGCGATTACCGTTGATTTAGGATAGTCTAAGTGCAATGCGACTAAAACTAATGCAACAAAATATCGACCACAGCAAATTTTGCGTCGGAATAAAATACGGTAGTTAAACAGTAAATATGAGAAACAAGCACAAGCAAAGGAATATTGCGACAATATTGTTTACTCGTCTTTCCATTCGGTCAGATGCGATGGACTTCAAAATACAGCACAGTTACTCCTCGACTTACGAAAATGTTGCGTTCCAAGGAAACGTTCGTAACTCGAATTTGTTCGTAAGTCCTTACGATTGTTGTGAAGGTAAAATACGTCCACTATCCGAACACTATATAATGATTGTAGATCAGGGCAAAGAGCTGCAATGCTGTTGAATATTTCACACGATTTTTGAGAAAATCGACGATCTAGTTCACTGATTAAACAGTCTTAAATTTCGTAGAAGATGCCGATGAGTTGCACACAACTTTGTTTTAAATCTTCAAGTAATCTCTGACCGGTTGTTTCTGATGCCATAAAATCGACAAGCCATGGGTTAGGTTTTGTGATGTGGGCTGAATAAGACCATTTAAACTGGGGGCCAAGCAAAAATCTGAGGGGGCCATGGCCCTTTGGCCTCCCTTCTAGAATCGCCACTGGCTAAACCCTTTAACGCGAAAGATCAGATAGGAGAGGGGCCCGCTATTGATCCTGGCAACAAAAAATGAAATGCAGCCTCCCCTGATGTAGCCTACTTTGGAAACAATAAAACTATCATCATTTCAGATACATTCACTCAAAAGAAAAGCCTTTCAAATGTGAGGAATGTGGGAAGGGATTCTGTCAATCACGAACTCTGGCAGTTCACAAGACACTCCACCAGCAGGGTAGATAAAGGTGAGACTTACCATTGTGTTTAAAACAAAATCTCGCAACCGCTAAGTGGTCAGTTTAAAGACAATGAGGTAGATTTTATAGAGCAACCGAGCATCTTAAAAAAAAGAAAGGAAATGAGGCTGGACACCCACTTCGCGCTTAATGCGAAGGCCTAATCTTACTTTCTACCACGGTTGCGAACTGGAACTCGCTAGACTCGCTCCTTTTTTCCAAACTCGAAAAACAATAATCTCTGAAAGGGAAAAAAGTTAATTTAGTTTTGCACTTATCCCAAACTTGACAAAAATTACTTGAATTTAGCGTAAATTTGACAAAAATTACTAGAATTTAGCGCAAATTCGACAAAAATTACTTGAATTTAGAGTAACTTCGACAAAAATTACTTGTAAGCGTAAATTCGACAAAAATTACTTGAATGTATCGTAAATTCGACAAAATTACTCGAATTTAGAATAAATTCGACAAAAATTCCTTGAATTTGGCGTAAATTCGACAAAAATTCCTTGAATTTAGCGTAAATTCGACAAAAATTACTTCTTAGCGTATTCTTAATAAAGTTTACAAATCTCAACGAGCAAAATTAAAAATCAAGAGTTGGATCTCGGTTTTCAAAATTCTAGTGAACTCGAATTCGACTAAAAATTCTTGCGATTTCGCAGCCCTCCTGTCTACGGAGCCCCAAATTAATCGGACATGCAGGCGTATGCAACGACTAGACGAAATGGATACTTAATCAAACGAATCCACAATTTACGTTAGCGTCAGCGAAACGTCGAGCAGCCATTTTGATAAAAAAGAAAAAAATTGCATGCGGTGAGATGAGGTTTGCGCCAAAAAAAGCAACTCTCACCTACAAGAATTAGCCCACAACTGCCGAATAATTTTTAGCAAGCGTGTTTAATTCAGTAGAATTAAAATGCTTTTATCTAAAAAAGTTACCAAGTTTATTATATAAATGCCACCAAATTAATGAGTTAGTTAAAGATAATAGAGCTTTTTTGTATGGTAAAGTCACACAAGTAAATTAGCACATTTTCGCTAGCACGTATGTAATTACTCTATCTCTGGGACCGTTTGTTAGGTTATATCGGTAGCTTATTGTTGTGCTGAAGTTATATTGTGGTAAAAAAAGTTGTAATTGAGCGACCCAGCATCTTGCAAGTCACTCTTAAATTCAATTATCACCGGCAGATAAAAGATTCTGAGTTTAACTACAGGACAGAAACCATTGTTATTTTGTTGCAGATATGTTTCGATAGAACATGTTCGATGATGATGACGTCTTCGGATACGTCTTCGAATACCCTACATTACAAAGATGTGTTTTTGTTATGCAATTGTGTTGGGTGTTGTTCCAATTTATTATTTTTTTACTGCGTAGTCTGTGTCTTTTTTAAACTTTGTGTTCCTTTTAAGTTCACTTGTTGACTGTAGTTCGTTCGGTATTCGCGATGCACTGTTAATTTTATAATAAATTAGGCACCTAAACAGAGCTGGGCACCGCACACGAATTTGGTGTTCCGCACAGCGCACCTCCGCTCCATCTGGAGGTGAGTTCCGCACTTTGCTCCATTTTTGGGATTTGGTGTTCCGCTCCTTCAATTCCGCTCCTCCGCACCATAATTTAAATAAATAAATGATTTCTTAAAAAAATTTTTTCAAACGTTACCACATTCACCTATTTGGCCTGGATGTACGGACAGTAGGCTACTATTCATATTCTTAAGTAACATTGTAGCAAAACATACACGAAGAAAAAGGTGCTGATACAGCCGTTTGCTTTTGAAATTTTATACAAAAAAAAGAAGCGGAAATAAAAACGAATTCGTACAAAACACTTCAAGGTCACTCATTCTGTGGCCTTAGGCCTACTCTTTGACTTCCAGTGTTTTTCCATGAGCTCATGTTGCCTTTCATGAAAATTAAGTTTTCAAAATTTTCGGCTGTCAGACTTGATCGTTTCGCTCTTAACACATCGGATGCCGTGCTAAAAATTCTTTCAACAGCAGCGGAGCTTGGAAGCGAAGTATTGTACTTGAGAAACAAGTTGATCCAGACTTTTCTTTGGTCCTCCGGGAACATTTCTGGGCATAGCTGGACTGATGCCTTAACGAGTTGCCGATCCCAAATATCTATCTCTTTCTTCATTTGCTCTCGATTGCGTTGTGCGGAACTTTCTTCAATTGCGTCCTATTTATCGTAAAAAGTTAAATTTAAAAACAGTAATATGCTACCTATCTTCCATTCGTAGTCCTGACTCCTTAGTGTTGCTTTCGGCGCACTAAACTGTGGTTAAAATTAAAACATTTTACTAGGAATTAACTGTCTAACTCGCTTTTTAGTAACAGTTCACCACTCTCTATACCTTAAAAATTAAAACTAAACTAACGAAGCTTTATCGCGAGCAAGCGATCTTGCAATCCATCTGCACTCTGCAGTTTTGCGCAGTGTCAGTGAATTGGCGAGTCGGCGACGTCGAAAAGCGTAGCGAAATCGCGATATTCCGTGCGACAGCAGATTTCGCACGTCTGGAAACAATAGAACACAACATCACACCATAGATTATTCTATGATCACACCTTCAACAGAGATAAACAATTAGCTTTTATTGATTGAAATGCAAGATTCGAAAACCGAGATGGCCATTTTCTCGAATTGCTTCGAACACAAAGTTGTATTTGTTGAATAGCTGTATACAAAATAACCTGCCGCAATTTTATGGTGCGGAGGAGCGGAAGTTATTTTTTGCTGTTCCGCACCTTTCATTCCGCTCCATTTTTTTTAGCATGTTCGGCTCTTTGCATTCCGCTCCGAAACTGATGTTCCGCTCGGAGCGGAGGTGCGGAAGTGCCCACCTCTGCACCTAAATATGTTAGATCCAAAAAGCTTTCAACGTTAGTAGGGAGTTTGAATGCAACAGCGCTCAAGCAGAAAAATACATTGACGAGCAGAATACCGAAAAATAGACAAGGCTTTAGATTTTTGGTTCAAAAAGTTATCTCTGCTTTATTTAATTATTGTACTGTAACAAAAATCGTCAGCAAGTGATATTTTCGGTCAGAATATCGGACATACGACAAGATGATAGAACACTATCATCAGGCCCGTAACTATAGACGGGAGCCAGGCCCCCCTGTCAGATATAGGCTGCTTTGCTTGCTTCTTTATCTAATTACCAACCATACAGTGCTAAAAGTGTGAGTTTATTCAAGTGAAAGTCGCTGTGTCATAAAGGTCCACTCTCGCACAACCGGGAAGAGCGAGACTTATAGAGTAATTAAATAATCAGAGCAGCTTTATGATGACCGGGTCATATTTGGGTAAACCCGCAGTAGTCAGTTAGTTGCAAATAAACCGGGTATAGTCAGCAATTAAAAAGAGAAATTACAGCGAGTGTGGAGTTGGCGGACCCTAACTTCATCGGCATTGATATTCCTCTCCCACTTGGTATGGCCTACACAGTAAATGGAGGGAGAGTAACATTTTGTTGCTGCTGCATAAACTTTACGAACAAAAGCCACTTTTGGGCGCAGTGTCGCAATTTGTCAGTGCAGTTTTTTTGCTTTGTCGCGTATTGACACTCCTCACAGCCAGCGTTCAATCACTCACGGGCCGAAGCGCAATCCTATACTGCTTGCCCTTGAGAAATCCAGAACTAAGAAAATTAATTTAGATGAATTTATCGTAAGATTGGGCAGAAAACACACACGATTGCCTCTATTGTAAACGGTTAAAAAGTGTGACGTTTTAAAGTAATTTCGTTGTGATTTTTCAACGTAGGCCTACTAGCAGCCTATTGTAATTTCTTAGCGTAAAACGTTTTAGCTTTTCTCATACATTTGTTGCAAATCAAAATCAAACCTTCATTATACTCGCCATATCACGCTCAAGCATGTAACGAGTTGCGGGGCCTATCTGCGCAGCTTCGCACTCCAAAAAACATCGCCGCGATGGACCTTTTGCGTCAGATTTGACCGGCGCAGGAATCGAGCCCCAAACCTCCCGCACCGGAAGCGATATCGTCACCACTACGCCAACCGACCATTGTTTCCAACTTCCGTATTAATCGGTAATAATTTAGTTAGGCGTTAGCATAGGCGCACGCAAGGGAAGGCCAGGGTGCCATACTCCTCCCCCCCTTTTGCCCTGCAATAAGGTGCTAAAACCTAACTTTCAGTCTATAATTTCTCAAACTAATAATGGTTGCAGTCTCCTTTCACTTAATTTAGCCAAACTTTTGCTTTTAAGGCATAAGCTGCGAAAATGTTTTTGCATTGTCCGCAATGACTGCAAGCCTTCTTTGATAAAAAAGTGTTTTAAAATGAGTGTTTTTTATATGTGAAAACCATAAAAATTCGTTGGCGGCTGGGGTTTCACCCCCGGTTGTGCCCCCTCTTTGCCAAGTTCTGGGCGAGCCACTGGCCCTTACATAAAAAAAATTAATTTTGCAAATTTAGATAGATGTTGACTTTTTAAAGTAGGTATTTTAGGGAGTAGACGAAAAAATTTTGCCTTTTCTTGAGCTCAGTTTCTGGGTTACGGACCTGACTATCATTAAGCAGTAGGGGCAGAAATGTGGTATAGGCGATCGGTAGAATGTGCCTCTTGTTTCTTTGGGTAACCCAATATAGTAAAATAGGCTAACAGCAATGTTTCCTTCAATTTTTTGTAGTCTGTGTGCGCATATACATAACTGAAGTTATTTTCAAATTATATTGAACTGAAAATTCAACAGTAATTGAGGGAGACTGCGAAATGAGCTTGCGCCCTTCGAGTTAGCAGCCGCCGTTATATATGTCATTGCGATCGACTCCAGCCGCGAATAGAACCCGTCACGTAGAATCTGTCCCCTGCGCGCGGTACCACTAGGCCATAAACTTTGCCGAGTGCGCACTTTTTTTGAAATGACTAACGTTTGTGCAACAACCCATGAATACATTGAATATGGCAGCTATTAAAAACAAAAAGCGCAACTTCTCTTTCCATTTTTCGCTCACGGTGCCAGAGGCCGTTATGCAACCAAAAATTTTGGAGGGGCCCGAGTAACAACTTAAACAGATACTGATCACAACCTTTTTGCAAGCCATATTCAGCATTGACTGACATTATGAAAAACGGAAGTTAGGAAAAGATACTAAAATATGTCGTGATAGGCTACCAGACTTATTCTACAATCCCAAATTTTGGATAATAAATTGAAATTTATTTTGACACCTCTAACCGCTCCTTAATTATGGACATTATGCACAATCAGCGTGGGCCCACGATTTAACAATGGAGGAGGACATTGCTGGGAGCGAAGCCCCAGCCGGGCAATGGGGGTTATTGGGCGGAGCCCCCAGCCGCCAACGGATTTTGACGGTTTTCACCTAAAAAACACTCGTTTCAGTATACTTTCTTAACGAAAAAAGACATTCCGACACCTGCAGAGAGTGCAGTCACTATAAAAGTACCAAAACATTTCAGTAGTTCCTGTCTAAAAACAGAAGCTGGGCTAAAATAAATGAAAGGAGGCTGCAATCACTATTAGTTTAGACGCATATGATGGGATGACGTGTATAGGTGTGTTCTAGGCTACGATCTGTAACAACTCATGCAAAATGTTTTCTAAACTCTAACTACAGATCAAGAAACTTACTTTACTCCTGAGTTGAAGCGACTGATTGAAGTAAAAAACAAAAAAATGGAATTTATAGTATAAGAAAGGGGGGTAGGGGGTTAGTTTGAAGGATGAAAGCGAAGTGGTAGTGGCTAAATTTTTTTTTCAATTTTTCAAATTAAAAAAAGTAACGTATCTCAGAAAATTTCGGGGGGCCCGGGTCCCAATGGCACGACGCCACTGTACCGCACATTTTGCGAAGAAATGCGTCCTTTTAGCAGGTCCAAGAACAATTTTCCTCAACTTGCCAACCGAGGACATTGCCTTATCACGATATGTCTGTGCGCAGTAAAAGTACGGGACAGCGGGTGCAAGCACACATTGTTTAGGCCATTCTCAATCGGCAGCCCATTACCATTATCAATCACGAATGATTGAACGCTGTTCGGGGACATACATGACGAACAACACATACACAAAATCCTTGGCACTTCCGCTTGTGCCGAGCGCCTGGCGCGAATACTATTGTGAAAGTCTTTAGTGTGACCCAACCGGGAATAAAACTCGTCTCCGGGCTACCAAGCGGACGCTCTTTGTGCACAGTCTCGGAAAGCCGTGTGAGAGGGAATACTGGCTAACAGTGATACATCTTTACCAAAACTAGTGCAGCAATGGTTGTGCGTTGAGCCAGAACCAAGCAAGACTTTTTAACGTCGTCGCAATAAAAAATTTCATTGGTGCCGACGCCACAATTTTGTCTACTTGTTTTCATCTGGCTTGATTTTCATTGTTCGTGCCACCAAGAAGGTAAAGGTACCTGGCAAACGCCATAGTGTGACAACGCGCTTGCCACGTAAAATCGCCCACTGTAGTGTATAAGTGCTAGATTTACAGCAAACGGAAAGAAATACAAAACACACTGCGTGAAAATTAATTTAAGTGTACTATAAACATGAAACGCATGGTCAACAGAACACTACACAATACAGAAAGACATGATTGTAAGATGAAAAAAAAAGGAGTTGTTGGTCGATACGGGATGAATATTGCACCACAATTTAATATCTGCACGTGCTTGGCAGTTCTAGTTTTGCTACGTCATGAGAAACTAACATTCGCAGAGCAAATCCGAAAGATGGTAACGGTAGAAATACAGAAGAACCGTGTAGCATCAAAATTTTTGCTAGCACCGGTCAATCAATGCTGTATTCAATATGAAACTTTGCTTTCAAGATAATTTGCGTCACAAGCACGGACCTAATAAACCGCTAAAAAAACGAAAGGCACATCAGTTGACGAATCAGTTGCTAAGAATTAGTTTGTCATTACTTGTCAAATATTTCACGCTGCACTAATATTTAACATTAATCTTACTATCAAGTGAAATTACAACCGAATTGGAACTGCTTTTCAACATTGGACTTCCACACTCACACCCACATCAAAACCTACCACTCATAATTCAACGCTAATGTAAGCTAATTATCACGAGGCAAGTGGCAAGAAGTCAAATAAAAGTAGCGTCCGTCACAGCCTTCATTGGACTTCTAGATCTAGGTTGGTTGGGAGTTAACCGTTTTGCTGGGCTTGAGTCCAGAAAATCAATGTCCTGCATAATATAAGGGGGCTTATCACCACGTCGAACTCGCAGAGGGGTGAGGGGGTGGGCGCCAATAAAAGGAAAGGATGGAGACCGAGGAATGGATTCATCACGAAATTCTTGCAATTCATCCGCTAGACTGTCCAGACTTTTAGATTTCCTGTGTGGACGACGGGTAAAAATAGGATTTCTACAAGCCATCATTTCATTAGAAAAAAGAGATGGTTTGACAGCTGACAGAGGAGTTTTCGTAGAACTTGCTACTGGTGAGGCTGAAGCAGCAATTTTAAGCTTTGTTGGAATGTCTAATTTAAGCTCGGTGCCAGATGGGCGACCCATTTTAAACGAGCCTTTTCTACTCTTAATGTCACGGTAGGGCAATGGAGCAAGTTTAACACTGTGGGGGTTGGAAGCGCTTAAAGCGTCAAAATGTTTCACAGTGGCAGACACCTTTCCTCTCAATTTTAAACCAGGAATTTTGGGGGTATGACTATAAATGGGTTTCTTTGCCTCACATTCACTGCTACCCCCAATGTCCTGGTCTGGATCATAAAACGGCTTTGCAGGAAATCCTCGATAGACAGAGTTGTAACATCTGCCTTTGTAAATATCGCTGTAGTTCGGTTGCGAACATTTTTCGTCGCTAATTTCATTTAAATCCTCCAGAACGTCGCGTGATTGAGGTTGAAGCCAAAGACTCTTCCTACTGCTCTTCCTTATAGGAGGCATTGGCTTGATCCTAAGAATTGGGCTATCAAGTTCGCCACATCTAGCAACAGCATCTGAAACATGAGCCACCAGATCGTCCAATACTTCCTTGCACACGTCGTTCATATTGTCGCACGCCGAAAAAGTTGGTAGTGGCTTAGTTTTCTCGCCAAAGGTATCTGTTTCTGAGTTGGGTTTAGAAGTAATATAAGGAGAAAACTTTGGGCTTGGTAATTCATCTGAAACTGGAAGTGCTTTGACATCAACCGGTTTTTGAAAGCTGTCATCATGATAAGTGTTTTCAAGGGCAGAGCGGCTGGCGTTAGCACCATCAAGCTTAGCATCCAAGACGGTTTCAAAAAACTCTTCTTGTTTTTGTGATGATTCCAGAAGCTCCAACGAATCTGCTCTATGAAGGATGTCGAACGAGCTCGAAGCTATAGGAGCTGGGACTCCGACTGGAATAGGACGACTTCTATTGAGAGAGGGAGCTTCTTCAATACCCAAGCAATCAAAACTATCGTATTCCCTGGTAACATTAGAACTGGCCAAGATAGGAGATGGAACAGCTGGATATAAAGGGCAATCAGCGACCGACGATGTGCTCAGTTCGAAGATAGTAATCGAGTCATTGATACGAATTCCCTCGGATTTGGTGATTTCCAAAAGTCTCTTGTTGGGAGCAAAGGAATCTATTGACGCAAAAATGTTATGATTAAAATTCTTAAGAGTGAGAAGTAACAGATTCATTTCCCAAAGCTTTTTTCAGAGAAATCCTCAAAAAAAGCGTAACAGAAAAGAAATTTTTCAGAAGCAAAAGCAAGGAATTCTCATTGCTCTTTTCTTTTCCTTTTTTCAAGCGATCAAAACTCCTTATTTTTGCTTGAACCAGTTCGGCTCTCTTTTCTTCTTTTCTGATGATTTCCCCAGTAGAGCGTCAAATAAAAAGCATTGGAAAATGAACCTTGAACTTCATGCCAATTCTAAATTCTGTACAAACGACTGTCCTTCACAATTATAAAGCATAACATAAGCTTTTGCCCTTAAAAAATTACTTCAAGATTTTCGCTACAAGTTTTTATTATTCTTTAGCATACATTCGGCACTGGCAAAAAAGGAAAAAACTAACCGATAAAACGTTGAAATTAAACATTCTTTAACCCAACTACAGTACGTTTTTCTCATGCAAATCTGTCACCACAACAAAACTTTTTTTGTTTTTTCCATATCTTATGCATGCGGGGTGTCCAAAAAGTTTCGACACAAAATTAAAAATAACCTTAACACACTTAACCTGTAAACAGATAAATAAGTAATACTCCCAGGTTTGTTTGTATATTAACAGTTCTCATTGGCTTGTAGTTTTCATTTATCATACAATAAAATTTATTCAAACTTACAACTGTTATTAATATAAAATCGGGCGAAACTTTTAAGACACCCTGTATTTACGTCAGTTAAGGTTTCTTAATAATTGACCAGAAACATTTTCAGTGGAATACACCCAGCAAAGTACATTACCACAAGCTGAAATATCTATGTGCAGTTGCGCATCCAAGAACCTAAATATGCCCAATCTTATTTTCTTTGAGTAGTCTCTTACGTAAGTTGCCACTACTGTGTAAATATTTGGATCAAGGTTGTGCTTTCTTACAGAGGCGTCCGATGGTACGCGTAATGCCTTAAGAGGCTACTTAAAGAAAATAAGATTGAGCATATTTAGGTCCCTGCACTGGCGCCGACTTGGGGGAAGATGGGGAGGGTTTAAACTCACCATAGTTTGTAGCATAGTGAGAAACCTCCCTGTAAAAATCTCTCCCAATTATCTGTTAAAAAATGACACCTTGTTCATGAAGTATTAAAATCTAAAACCCGCTGTTTGTGTTAAAATTTACCTGATATTTGAAGGAGTATTTTGCGTTGTTACTTGCGTATCAACATCAAAAAGCATACCGTTCAAACACGTACTCACGTAAGAAAACTACAGCTCAGAAGCATGCGCATACGCATTTTAGCGTACGCAAGTTATTTTACGTGATGGTGCGTGCACAGTTGCACACGTGTATAAGCGCATTTGCATAGCATCAAACACTTTGATTTCAGCATTTCGTTTAAGTAGCAGTGCTAAGATAAACTTATAATAACACAGCAGATAATATGAGAATTGTAAAATGCGAAGTCTCGAAAACCTACGCATTCTTCGGGGGAAGCAGCACAGGAATGCGTTATTTTTCGTGATCTTGTTACTTTGCTTGTGCTCGCACAAGACCTCCCCATGTTTTAAGAGTAAGTCGGCGCCAATGAGTCCCTGGATGCACCTAGATATTTTAGCTTGTGGTAATGTACCTTGCTGAGCGTATTTAAATGAAAATGTTTCTGCTCAATTATGCATATTTACTATTAATTAAATTTAAGAGAAGCTGCACTGGCGCTTTCCAAGCTCACCTTCGCTACTTTTCAGTTATGAACGATCTGTTCTAACAATTTCTTTCCGTTTTTGTTTCTTTCTACGCTCATATTTCATGCAAGAGAATGAATAATTGATTACTACAACGATTTTATAGCACAAAAAATAGACGTACACAGTATTATTCGCTTATGGACTGGCAACTTGTCATTTTGCTTCAAACATTTCGAGTCTAAAGTACACTAAAGACTAAGCTGAAACTTCCCACACTTTATATGCTATACAGAATAGTGTCTTTGTCATCTTCTCGTCATCCTCTATTGCACCTTCTAACAGCTCAAGATCCGATTTGTCTAAACTTATTTTTTGCCAAGTCTTTGCACTGTTTAGATTTACTAGTGACGCAATAGGCAATGAGCTACATAACACTGCAACAGGCTTCTACGCAGTAAAAAGTAGAAAAAGTAGATGAATCTTGTGCACACAACGAGCCAATTGAAAGAATACACATTTTGTAAAATCAAGAAAAACTAAAGCAGCCCAGCTGTAAAGCTACGGAATTTTCAGGTTTAAACAGCCTATTTAGCCAGACAATTAACATAGCCACAAAAAACGGACATAAATGGTAGAAACTTACCAAAGTGATACGTCAAACTTACCAGTTAATGGTTTCGCAGAGGAAGGTTGGTTGTCTGTTTGAGAAAGTTTTTCTAAAAAAAAAATACGTTTTAAAATCGCAACTGTTGAAAAAATCGTTACTGTTTTAAGCTTAGCTTCATTTACATTTAATCATATAGCTATAAACTTTGCAATTCAGCAAAAATCCCAAACATGTCGACCATATATTACATAAACTACAGTCTACCCCTCTTTTTTCTCGTTGATCTTCTTTTCAATGCAGGAGATTTAATCGAACCAGATATTTTCTTCAAAAAAGATGATCGTTTAATCCTGGAGGAGTCTTCAGCTGCATAAATACGGATTACTAAAAATCTCACACAATTTTTACATGCACTGAAGTTTAAGTGACAATAGACAAATAAACGTCTAAATATTCCTTTTCAAGGATCACCCCTCACACATTGGTCCTCATAACATCACAACGCAAAAGGAACTAACGACATTTCGCATTCAAGTCTAGCAAATCAAAGGTGCGAGGAAAACACACCAAGTAATAATAAAGGCCACAACACAAGTAATTTCAACCAAATTTCGAACGAAGCAAAAAAGTTGAATTTATCTATGAATATGAACCAAAAAGTGAAATATATCCAGCAGTGCAAAAAGCTTTGCTCCGAAAAAAAAACAGGGCTGCGAACTCGGTCTCTTTTCCGAGCTTGAACTTGAAAAGCAAAATCCCTAACGTCAATCTCGAGGAAAGTTATCCTAACCTTGACAAAAATTACTTGAACCTGGCAAAAACTCGGAAAAATTTACTGAACACGATTATTAAAAATGCTCGAGAGTTCGCAGTCATGGTGAAAAATAACTGAGAGCTTACCAGGATAAGCCAAAGACCTGACGAGATGTTTCTGGCGCTTTGAAGTTGATGGTTTATTTGCAGCTGGATAAGAAGTTCCAATATGAAATTGCTTGAAAGAGTTGACTGGCAATGTCTTGGAGGTGCCACTACAACAAGACGTTCTACGCAAATGATATATGAAATGGTACAAAATTTTCATACTATCTCACGCATCTAGTAAAGCAAAATGTACGCGGCTTAAAAGTTGGGCAAAGCTGGAACAGATATTTTAGGAAAGACTACATCGGATTGATTAACGTATAAATCCAGACATCTTACTTTAAAAATACAGTACCAACCATCCAAAACACAACTGTCTGCTTATCGTTGGGTCAGACATACCCTCTAGCGCGAGTGCGTTCGTAATACAGATTGGCGACAGTCATGCAAGTTCACAGGAAAACAGAAAGCTTTTCAGTTGTGTTTTTCGCAAGCAAACGCATCTTAAATGTTATGTACTACCCACCTCTCTGGTTTAGGATTGACTGAACTTTGAGTTGCTTTGGAGCACGATGGTGAAACTGAAATAAACCGAATATCAAAAAGCAAATTTAAAACGAAAACAGTAGCCAGAAAAAAAGTAACAAAAATAAATAGAACCGAGGCTCTTTTCATTATGAAAACTGCACTGGGAGAGATTGCGCAGTTTTGAGCTCAAGTCAGCAGCAAGGGAAAATGAATGTGAAATTCGATCGGCATTGCCGTTTATCGTTAAGAAGTAGGGATGTGCCGAGCCGAGTCCGAGTACTCGACCGAGTATTACAGGTTTTTATTACTCGTACTCGGCCGAGTATTATGCAATACTCGGCTGTTACTCGGCCGCATGTTATTACGCTTATGTTTATCGGTCCAAATATGAAAATGTGTGCGGTAACGCATATTACTGCAGCATTTTTACAAAAAATCCGATTCTCCAGCGAGAAAAAATATTATTGCGCCATGTTGCAAAACTTGCAGTGTTCAGGAATAAGGGTAAGAGTTGACCGATGCTTGTGATGTCACAGTCAGCTTCTGTGTCTGAATTCCCTTTGCTTTGCAGTCTTGCAGATCAATACTATCCTTTTTGGATTGCATTGTTGCTGAGTTGAAGATTCGATACGTGTTTTGGCACTGCTTCTCAAATCACTTTGGGATGCACATTGCACCTTTTCGTGGGTCAACATCACTGTTCGCAAGCATTTCATTGTAGTGTTAATTCTACGTATTTACTCAATGTATGCGAAAGAACTGAATGGAAGTGTCACTTTGTAAATAATGCTATGTTGTTCATTGGTCAGCATTCTGCTCTTACGCCATTGCTGTTGAACTAGTGGTGTTGTGTTTTAGCTGCTAATATTTAAAAATTTCCGCAGAATTAAAAACAGCTATAAAAATCCATTGCTTTGCTATTTCAGATGTAAAGATATATTAGCTGTAGTTTCAGCATTGGTTCGCCATAGCGCTACTACCACTTTGAGCAAGTAGCATTAGCATACTAATGGCCCTAATATTCAATCACTTTCTGAATAGCCAAAAGCAGCATTAGTTGGCCTAAGAAAAAAAATGAAAAATCGTTTGTAAGCCTACTTGGCATTACCGTACATCAAATATGACGTCATAGATACTCGGATTCGGACTCGCCGAGTAATTTCATCAGGTACTCGTTACTCGCCGAGTCGAATAATTTTCGTTTTGGCACATCCCTATTAAGAAGGATCTGTAAGTAACGAGCGGCATCGCTGGGTCAGCATGTTGTCCCTGATTTACAAACAATAACTACGAAAAAAATCAAACCCTAAACTTTCAGAGTTATAATCTAGACGCTGTACAAACTCCCTTGGCAAGCACGGGGAGACGATTAAATAGTAAATACATCCTAGTACCGGTACCAGTGATACAAAGTTCTGTTGTCAATATCTTGAAATTGATAAACAAAATCTATAAATAAGATCACTCCTCACATAAATTCACCTTTTATTGAAGGTGGATTGATAACAAGATCTTGAGTACCTTGCAAGCTTCTTCTGCAAAAAATAGTGAGCATTATATATTTAACGGATTAGAAGAGTCATTTTTACGATGGTTATGATCTTAACGTTTAATTCCCAATCTAAGACTAGTAATGTACGACATAACCAATTGACTATCTACAGTTAAATACGAAAATAATATACTACCTCTTAGGTGGGCGGGCACTTGAAGAAACTTCCTCTTTCGACGAATCATTTAAGCTGCGTTTTATGCAGGAACGGTCTCGTGCTAAAACAGATAACGTGTTAACATAATCTAGCTAGCATATGTGGTGTGAAAGTAGAGACAAGACTGGTTGTGTACTGGAGTCAAAAGCTGAGCAGTGGACACTGGACAACCGAAGCCATAAAAGCAGGGGGTATTCTTCCCAAATATTCTCTGGTGATGTCGCAGCTTAACAGCGGATACCGGTACAGGTTGACAAATCTTGACACACCAGTGAATCTGTTTCTTAAATATTTGATTGGCGGTACAGAACTTACAAATAGCTTCGAAAAAACTGATCTTGCCTTAGGCTTCAAGAAACGCTCTGTCATTACTCTTGTTGTCTGTCCAAGAAACTTTGCGTAACGCACTTGTCAGTAGCTAATCGCGTCAAAAACAGTTTTTTTCCAAAGCTATTCTTTAGTTTTATCTAAATAATTATACTTGAGGGGTAGTTACGACGACAAAAATCAGGTCGTAATGCGTTTACAATGAACTTGCAATTATCAAACTTCTTTTACCTTTTATAATGTTCGAAGTTTTCTTTTTCTTTTTGACACTTGAAATTAGACGTCCTAAAAAGCAAGAACAAGTTCACGTTCTTTGAATATATCGATACCATTTTTCTGAAGGGCTTTGACACTGGACTATCGCCGGTGAATTAAGTCACAATTTGCCTTAAAATTTTACAGAGTATGAAATATTGGTACAGTAGATACTGTGCTATCGATAAACACATTGAACTGAAGAAAAAACGAAATCGCTCTAGCCAACGCTTGATGGAAACGTTGATATTACCAGAATAGACCACCATCAGTTCAAAATGAGTCCCGTACAAAAATATCAAATTTTTAACAACCTGCTAAAGTTTTGTTTCGATGAACTCGATTTGCAGTTTCTTTGCAGGTTTCTCCAGAAGAAATGTTCGAATGCTTCCAATGATCTTTGTGTTTACACCCATCTACAGGACATACGGTACCTCGCAAACTCGAAGGAATTATACCTAAAATGACCATTAAAACACAAACACGAAGCTCCTATACCTCCTAAACTTTTTTTCTAAACGTATCTATAACATCAAACTCCATTTTTATTAACTAACACCAATTTTTTCTCCGAAAACAAAAAGGGTGACAGTATCATGGCAATTACAGGTGATTAAAAACACAAATATTGCACAAAAAGAATCTTACAAAAAGCATAAAACGACAGCAGTATTGACATTATACCTTAACCATGATGCAAGAAGATAAACTACCACAGTATTTACAAAATTTTACGCTCTTTTCTCTACCTATTATTTGATAGTTATCTATCAAAAATTGCAAGAAGTCTTGCTGCTTGTTGATCAGTGATCTCGTCTCTTCCAACTCACGACTATTGTTTTCGAAAAGATTAGGAGCAAACACGGCCGCTAAGCTTGAAGATGGCATTCTGCAAAAAACACACAATCAGTGTATGTGTCAATAAGCCGCTTTCGAAATACAAAAACCTAGCAATTTTCAAGGAGATAGTCTTCTATTTGCTGCTTATCGACGGGACCGGATACGTTGATATAGAACTCGCTTAAGAGTAGTCGGCCACCTGTCTATTATCAAAAAGAGAAAAATCCCGTTGAGAGCTTTTTCAATGGTACCGTGCAAACTTGATACCTTGTAATCTGCACTATTTCTTTAACATCATACTGAACGTCAAGTCAATGAACTGTGAATGACAATTTATAAATAGATGGCTTCACTCAATTAGGAACTAAACCCATAAACTTACATCCCACTCGAGTATTTGATTGGTTAAGCAAAATGAAATGAACTTTGCCGTGGAGATGTACCCTAGTCAAAAATTTTGTCGACGCTATTTATTTGCCGATTCTTTCATCAGATCAATGAAAAAACATTATTGTATGCAATTGCATCAAATATTTTTTGCCATAAGGACATTACGCACCCAACTAAAACATAGTAAAGATTTATAGGTGGTACTTCGACAGCCATTACCACCACTTAAATTGTAACGATAGTAACAAAAGGTCTAGTCGAGTTATTATAATAGAGAGATAACTATGTAGTAGCTGTGAAATCGCTAAGCATCAGCGAGTTTTACCGATAATGCTGATTTTCAAAAAAGAGCCAATGGTCAACGATTGCAATGTGGATTAATCAACGCATTCTTTGCTCACTTGGTCAGATATTTCTATTGGTGCGGGGGGTCCGCAGTTCGATTTCCGGATAGGTCAAATTGGACCCAGTGTCACCAACGGCTCACCACCGCTGTAACGTTTCTTCAGAGCTGTGTTGCTCAGGCGCTAAGCCGCGGAGATGGACCCCGACCAGTCGTTTTACGTTTCGGCGTAATAAGACTAACAACGCGAGTATAATACAGGTTTGATGTGATTTCTTACTCGATAGAACATTGTACTTAAAAAACTGTAACTAAATTTGTCTCATAAAACGAACACAAAAGTTCTAAATGATGTTTCATTTACTTGTTCGAGGACGAATGAAGAGCCACTTTGTGCAAGAAATTGCAAATATATATCAGAGAGTTAAGATGGCTAGATGGAAGTAACAAACAGCAAAGCTCAGTTGCCTGAAAAAGCAATCAATTATTTCAACTTCGATTGAATTTTTAATCAGGCAGCGTAATGCATCGGAAAGTTTTTATTGTTGCAAGGTATGCTTATAAAACTTTGCGTTCATGTATATGTGTATAAGTCCATAACAAAGAATTGAAGAACTTAATCAAAAACAGCCAACTACTTATCCCAAGCAGTATTTCTGAACGACTATTTTGAACTAACAATGTCAAACACTTTTTTTCAATAAGAAAAAAAAAAAAAATGCTAGCAACAACCACATTTTGCACTCTAGTTGCAAAAAAGATTTTAAAATGATACCGCATGATGGTACAGAAGTAAAAAACAAACTAAATCCCAATACATAGAAAAAACAGCTTATTCGTATGAGCAATACGAAAGATAAAAACAATAATGCACTAAAGGCAAGATCACATTTCACTTACAAGTTCGAGCCAGGAAGCATCGATGAACCTACAGATTTTTTAATCTAATATGCTTCCTGACCAGCCACAAGTCAGTAACAACCATTAAAAATAAATAGCTTTGCTCACTTAGTATCACAGTTACTAACCTTCATCCTCTTCATAGGATCCATCTTCACAACATTTTCAATGAAAAAATTCATCCATTTCGGAATCAAATGAACTTTCAATTGTCGAAGCAGTTGGGTTAAAACATTTGCAACATCATGAGGATTTTGATTCAGCAGCACAAACTCGCTTCTTAAATGTTCCTATAATGTAGACAGAAATAAGGCTTACGAAACAAACATTTTATACTGATTTTTCCGCAAATCACATTGAAACCGACGAGTCATATTTTTTGCAGTCGGGTACTGATTAAGTGAAAGCAATACTGGTAGATAAAGGCGTTGCGAGAAAACAAAAATAGTAACGTTTCAAAACACTGAACATGGCAGCAAGCTGGTCAAAAATTGAGAGGAAGTCAAGTAGACAACACACGTTTGCACTATTATCCTAACAATTAACATGGGTTTTGAATACCGTATCTTATGGACCATCAGGCACTGTCAACAAAATGCTTGGATATTTTTTTTCATACATAAAGCGTACAAGGCTATAGGACGCAATGGTTTTTGAGAAATATCAGGTTATCCCTTTGAGGTCACTAAGCAAAACAAAAATTCAATATTTCAATGCCACTAAAGCACATAGCACCAACTGACCCACACATTAGGTGCACCCCGGCTTATAATATGCACGATCAATTTTTGTGAAAAAAATTTAAAGTGCGCGTTATGATCCACAAAATCAGATAAGTGAAGCGCAAAACTAATGTTAGGTGTGAGCTTACTTTTAAGCTGGCAATTCTTTTATGTGAGCCAGACACTCGAAACAACCCTACCACGTTGAGATGTGATTCAAGAAAGGAACAAAGTTTATGAACAATATAAGGAATCTTTACCTGAAATAAAAAAGAAAAGTTAGACACAAACAAGAAAGATAATACAACAGTACATTTCAACGAGAGAAAAGGAGCAAAAATTTGATGCCATGCCCAAGCACTTGGCAGTTGTCAGCTAACATCTAACTATTTGTCATTACTTGTGAGTAACTGACCATTAACATAACATGATGGTTTTGTTATAAACAAAAAAGATATGCAGCGTTATGGAAGTCACACACTAGACCCACAAATAGAAAACAAACTAATACAATAGCATTGCTTCTTGTCTAAAAACTTGCTTTCAATTTACGCAGCATATAAATGCATCATTTCACAAACCCTTTGCAAAAGTCATTTTATTTATTCGGTTGCATATTTATTCTTCCATCACGAGAAAGCGATTAAAGTGCTGTAATGAACTCACTTAGGAGAAGCTGGCCACCAGTCTACCAAACTAAGATGGGGGAAATCCTGCTCAAAAACCTTTCCCAATCGCACAAGTACACTTGTTGGCTTGTTCTATACACTGTCCCTTTAATGCTGAGTGTCTAGCGGGAAAGCTGTGAATACCAATATCAAAGTCAATGCCAGGGCTGTGAACTCGATCATTTCTCCAACTCGAACTTGAAAAAATATTTTTTCTGAACTCGAATAAAACTGTTCGAGTTCGAGGTCATTAGAAAGATATTTAAATTGTTGAAAAGAAATAAATGATCACTACGAAATACAGTTTGTTGTTCAATTGTGACCACAACACTAACAATTTCGATGGTACTAAACAGCTGAGGCATAGTCTTGAACCTACTGCACAAGCAAAATATTTTCATCTGTTTAATTGCATGAGCACCGGCGGTGAAAAAATTGTTTCGATTTTGGATGTTCATCTTCCTGAACTCGAACTTGAACTCGAAAAAGCATAATTTTGTGGAACCCAAACTTGAACTCGTACATAATTAGATAAGAGAACTCGAATAAAATTCGATCGAGTTCGCAGCCCTGGTCATTACCGTGACCCAGCTCGTAATCAAACCTGAGTCTACAGCTCCAGAGGTAGAAGTTCTTACCACTAGGTAATTGTTACGATGGTTTCACATAATGTCCTTTCACAGTGTTTGGGTTAGACTAGTTACATTTTTTGTGATGTGTTCTATCTTTCTTTTCAACTTAATGCCAGGCATTGGCACCAATTGAAAAACTATTGCTGTAATCTTAAAAATACCATGTTATTACATTACATTTATGGCTTTCTGGTCAGCTTGGATTCTCTCCAGCGAAACAATGCAAGTTTGCATGTTGCAAAGTGTATCACTTAATCGATAAGATGATTTGTTCTAAAAAAGAAAAGTCCATGAATATGTAAAATTATCAATATATACAGAAATGATAATGCACATGCATTGTTCCTTTCTGTTATAAAAACAAGATCACGTTTGCTTCATCTTTCCTGAGAAAACTAGCAGGGTTAATTTTTCTACAATACCGGTACAGTGAATAGAATGATACAAGTAAAAAAGTAAATGCATGTATTAGTATTACCGTATTTTACGGATTATAAGGCGCACTATCAGTAAATTGCTTTGATTCGTTTTTCTTCCATACAAAAGGCGCACCGGACTATAAGACGCTACGTTTTTTAAGGAGCATCAAGTTGCCATTTAATGCTCATTTGTAATTGTAAGGGTACTGGTTTTGAGTGTAAGCAATAAAGCATAAAGCACTACCTGATCCATACATTAGGCACACCGGCTTATAAGACGCACGATCAATTCTGGAGAAAAAAAAAGGATTTTGAATGCGCCTTATGGTTAGTAAAATACGGTACTGCTTTACATCTAATGAAACTCTCACAAAGCCTCATGGTAATAATATGATTTTTTAGATTTCTGAGCTGTTGTCAATGGCCCAATAAAACAATCTGCAGTGTGAAAACTGCAACTGTAGCATATGCGGCAGACTGGGTTATTTTTTTCAAAATTTGACTTCGGTCAATTGACCTGTCTATGAAAATTTTGGTCATTTCAATTTTTTTTTGGTCACGCTTGAAGTAACAAAACGTCGAACAAAATATACACCTACTCCTTTGTAACCGCAACACAAATAAAAACTACTTTGATCAGTTTGGTGTCTGTTAAACCTGACACTGTGACACTGGCAGTCCATTTGTAATTGTTGCTTGCATGTTGGCAAGATATTTACTCTGGTCAATTGACCGAAATGTTTAATTTTTTTGGTTTTTACGAATGGACTATGACCGAAATTTTAACGAAAAAAAAAAAAAAAAAGAACAGGCAACAGGGAAAAATTTACAGACATCATTAGAACAGCAAATGGCCAAAGCTCACTTCCTTGTCAGATTGACTATCACCAGCATACATATGCAATTCCTTCAGAACAGAATTTGAAATAAGAAAATAATTTTGAAGTTCTTTTGCAGCAAAAAATTGAAGACATCTTTTCTCCAGATTGGAAACAAACATTGCACTAGCACTCAGAAACAACTAGTTTGATGTTGAACAGCACCAGCAGCCCAAGCAGCCTAGATAATCAGTATCGGGGTTCTGGGTTCAGTATTAAACAGTGAATCTTGAATTGTAAATTATATATACATACAGACAATGAAGTTTTGAACCTAACACACTTGTAATCTGTTCAAACAGTTAAGAACAAACTTGCAAATTAGCTTAGTTGAAAGCATAATAACATAAACCTATTGGTACCCATACTACTCAAATAAAAAATTCAAACCCCTATTTTACCTGTTTACCAGACGACACAGAGTCCCAGGCTAAAAGTTGTTTTTGCATCTGCATTTTTTCTTTGAAGTGGCTACTCTTACAGGCCTGTAACGTTTGTCAAAATTGTCACCTTGGCATATTTTACTGTTTTAATAGGACACTTTTTCACGGTATTGCTAAAACCCACAGGAGCACAAGGACCATTCCCTGCAAGAGCACAAAGATCCCTAGTGAATTATTACTAGGGGTTAGGCCTTAACCCCCTGCCCCTTGTAATAACTCATAAGCACCCCTTGTGCTCTCAGACCCTGTAGAAGAACGATCCTTGTGCTCTGTGCTCCTGCAGGTTCTGGGTGTTAGTAGGACCCCCACTTTTTTCTCACACTGCACTCTCAGCTCTTGCACAACTTGGTAGAGGGTGAAGAAAAAATAAAACAAATTCTGAAGTGGCTACCATATATTTACTGGATCTGGAATTGTACTAATAACCACAGCCCTTTTTTTCCTATTATGCTCAGTGCTTAGACTACTTAACACTGAACAGCTTAATATGCACCAGTGTACTGGTTGCCAGTAACTTCGCCACATGGTAACTACGCCACAGTAACTTCGTCACAGAAACTTCCTCACATGGTAACTTCGCCACACTTTGAGAAGGTGAAGGGAGATGTGGGGATAGTAGGAAAATGTGTTGGGGTGTGGGGGGAGGAAGGAGAGATGTGGGAAGAGGTATGAAAGGAGGTGTAGGAAAGTGTGATGGGGTGTGGTGGAGGTAAGGGGAAATGCAGGGAAAGGTGAGGGTAGGGAGATGTGGGAAATTAAAAGTGTGTTGGGGCCCCACACCTCAACACATTTCCCTACATCTTCCCCATTACCCTCCCCACATCCTTTCCCCACACACCAACACACTTCCCCACTCACCCCATACACTTTCCCACACTTCTCCACTCCCCACACATCTTTCCTTACCTCCCCCCACACCCCCCCATATCTCTTCCCACAGCTCCCCTGACCTCCCCCAACACACTTCCTTATTCACCCTATGCACTCTCCCACACCTCTCTCCCCACATCTTACCCCACAGTTTCGCTTATGTGGCGAAGTTACCAAGTAACTCGAAAAGCCCGGTAAAATTTTGTACGGCAACCGGGAATTTAAAGTCTTGTTTCGGTGTAGGCAATGTAAATTTTTGATGTATGAAAGTGTGGCGAAGTTACCATGTGGCGAAGTTACCATGTGGCGAAGTTAGTGGCAACCTTCCCTGCTTGACCTGTTGACACTCAGCATTAAACAGTCATAAAGGAACAGTGTGAAAAACAAGCCAGAAAGTTTACTTGTTGTGCTGTTGGGAAAAGCACTTGGGCCTATAGGTAGGCTACCGGCAGTGGTGTAAAGTAACGAAATACTTTTACTTGAGTAGATTACTTGAGTAGTTTTTTTCGGTAACGAGTACTTTTTTGAGTATTTTTTTTTTTGGGCTACTTTTACGTTTACTTAAGTAATTTTAGTATGAAGTTACACTACTTGAGTAATTTTTATTTTAGAAAAGTACAAAGTTGTCCTTGAGTTAATAGTCTCACTTAAAATCCCTCGTTGCACCTAAAACCTTGCTTTGCAAAGTTGCGTCGCATCCAATGTCACTGTTACCTGTAATTACTGCGCGACCGTTACCGCATGACCGCAAGTTACAGAAAATCCTTAATATGTTTTTAACAATATATTCATTCCAATTCCATAAATCTGCAGGTCTAGCAGCAAAACTACTGACTATCGAATTTTTCTTTCAACCTTAATTATGAAAAAAAGCAAATTGCAAAGTTAAAATTGAAGTGATACCAGAATTAAGCAGGTTTCCGCTACTGATTTAATGCTTATTTATTCATAAGTTTATTCTTCTTTGCGATAAAGGCGCTATAACGAGCTCGCTTAGGAGTTTCGAGCCACCTGTCTGCCACTCCGAGATGGGGAAATCTCGCTAAGCGTGGTTCCGAACGGCACAACAAATGAACTTGCCGGCTTGTTCTTCGCGCTGTCGCCTTTGATGCTAAGTATCATGCAGGAAAGCCACAAATACCTACTCTTACACCTCCGATGGCCGAGTGGTATGAGTGTCCGCCTCGGGAGCTGTAGATACGGGTTTGATTTCGAGTCGGGTCAAACCAATGACTTTAAAATTGGTATTCACAGCTTTCCTGTTTGACGTTCAGCATTAAAGGGACAGTATGGAGAGCAAGCCGGCAAGTTTACTTGTTGTGCCGATGGGAAGAGCACTTAACGGGATTCCCCCATCTTGGTGTGGTAGACAGGTAGCCGGCAACTTTCAAAGGAGTTCGTCATAGCGCTTTGATCGCTTTCTCGTGATAGGAGGATAAATATGCCACTAATACAAATAAATGCAATTTTAAGTCATTGGTTTAACCCCACTCTGAATCGAACCCCGAGTCTACCGTTCCAGAAGCAGACGTTTTATCCACTCGGCCATGTGAGCGGTAATAATTTTTTTTGGTTTACCATTTTGCCACCTTCAACGCGACTCATCATCAGCAAGTGTGCAGTTGAAACTTTAACGATTAAGGACGCTATACTTTTACTTGAGTAATTTTTAAATGACTACTTTTTTACTTTTACTTAAGTGCTTTTTTTAGTCAATACTTTCTACTTTACTTCGAGTAGTTTTGCCGTCAGTAACAATACTTTTACTTAAGTACAGTTTCAAAATACTTTTTACACCACTGGCTACCGGTACTGCACCGTACCGATATTTGTCAAGATTACCCCATCTTGGTGTAGTAAGATAGACAGGTGGCTGGCAACTCCTAAGCAAGCTCGTTATACATGCAGCAGCACTTTGATTGCTTTCTCGTGATAGGAGGGTCAATATGTAACTAAAATGCAAAATACCGGTAGGCTATCACTACATTTTTTTTGCAAGGCAGAACGTTATTCTAGCTATCCAAGACTACTGGTCTAGGCCTAGTTTCCCATACAATATCAGTGGGGCAACGCCTAGTATTAGCTGATCAGCACCCAGTTTCGGTTAGGATTAGGTTTAGTTAGGGTTTATAATAGTTCAGTTACAACCTTAACCAAACCTGGGGGCTGATACTGGACGTTACCTAGTCAAATATAAATAGTCGGCAAGACTTACTTATTAACAGCTCAAATGACCAAGTGGTATAGACGAGCGTCTGTCTCTTGAGCTGTAGATTCGGGTTTGATTCCGTGTCAGATCAAACCAATGACTTTAACATTAGTATTCACAGCTTTCCTGCTTGACGCTCAGCATTAAAGGGAAAGTGTGGAGAACAAGCCGGCAAGTTTACTTGTTGTGCCGTTGGAAAAGGCACTTAGCGGGATTCCCCCATCTTGGTGTGGTAAACAGATGGCTGGCAACTCCAAAGCAAGCTCGTACTTCGCTTTCTCTTGATAGGAGGATAAATACCGGTATGCAACTAACTAACTCTAAACTGCAAGCACAAGACCACGGTCTCGTTTTGATTTTATTAGAAATCACTGTTCACACTAACAGACTTTAACCTAATCCACTGCTAAATTCTGTAAGTCTACCCAAAGCCAAACCTTAGTGTACGTTCGCTGTTCAGTTCTAGTTGAAAAATTAAAACTCCCCGCTTTTTGATTACAGTTGCCATTATTATCTGTAAAAATATCTCTACGCTAGGCAGGATCGTTTGCACATACTGTCTAGTGTGGTAAGGCCAAAGGGGTAAAAAATTTTATCGAACCTACGTACACACAAGCCGAGGCCAAGGCCAAGTACTTCCCCCCCCCCCTAAAAGAATGAAAATTCTACATAGCCTATGCCAATAAACTTACCAAAGTAAAGATTAAATCGAAACAACTCAATAATCAAGATGAACTCTTTTAGAAATAAATCAAATCAACGCAAAACCGGGGACATCTTTGGCTTTTGAATCGTGTGGAAAGAGAAAAAGTCACTCTCGGCTATACATTATCATACGATATAGAATGCAATGGAAAAGGTCTGGCTCGCTTGTGTTCAACGATATCTGTTGAACCTGCCATAAGAGAGAATCATTGCATCATTCGTCTTTTGACTGCTTACTGATTCGTCTGCGATGAAAAAAACAATAACTTTAAAATAGGACATTTTTTGCATTTGAATCGTGTGAAAAGATAAAGAGTCACTCTCCGCTATATAAAAATACGATTCACAATACAATGGAAAAGGTCTGGCTCGCTTAATTGTGTCCTACGATACCTGTTGAACCTATCATACAAGAGAATGTTGCGTCATCGGTAAGCGATAAAAAAAGGCAATTTGTCGTTCATCGAAAAAAAAAAAGAACTCAGATTGCGTTGATATTACGAAGATTAAAGCAAAAAAAATAAATATTTTATTTAAGTGTTATTAACGCGTGTGCCTGTGGTAGCGCCATCAGCAAAACAAGCATCTACGCCGTCAGCAAAACAACCACGTGCCGAAGAGTCGTCGAGAAAGGCACTACCCAAAGGAAAATCCTTATCCGATATCATAGGCTACTTCTTTTGTGTTTTGAAACACCACAATGCGAAGCCGTCCCAGCATAGAACTATGGTCCAAGAGCGACCCTCAAGTCCACGTCTCCTCGAACCGCAGATCGCAGATCCACACTCCGACAACGACAGGAACCGCTCCTCAGCCTCCAGTTTAGCCTTTTCAACACGAAATTGAGCATCGGCTTCCGCAACTGCTTCAGCCTCAGCTGCTTCCGCAACTGCCTTTGCTCTAGCCAGGTCACGCGAGGCCTCAACTTCAACACGCTGGTATTCTAACTTGATTTGGCGTGCCTTAAATGTAGCCTACTCGAAGTTGATCTAGGGCGTCTACTGGTCTGAGACGCGCTATCACTGGAGTCTAGCGTATTTTCCAGGTTAAGCCCGGAACAAGCATTCGAACTAGCATTAAATTTATCATACAGTACGTGGCATTGTTCATAAACATCAGCGATCCCATCTATTACATCTGTCATTAAATCGGGATTCTCAAGATTGCCTAAAACTAGGGTTACCATATTTTCAGTATGCAAAAGGAGGACAGATTCTTTGAGGGTCATCATGTCCGCAGACGCTTAATTTCTGTCCAAAAACAAGTGAAGACCAAAAAAAAGTCATCAAGTTTGCAGATGTCCATTTTTCTGCTCAAAAACGAGTGAAGACCAAAAAAAAAAATATATAAAAAGGTCATCAAGTCCGCAGATGTCCATGTTTCTGCTGAAAAACAAGTGAAGACCAAAAAAAGGTTTTTACGTCCGCAGATGTCCATTTTTCTGCCCCAAAACAAGTGAAGACCCTGACTCTCCCCCCCGAAAAAAAAAAAACATCACGTCCGCAGGCTGTATAGTTTACACTGAAACTTTACAAAATTTTTCGTGGAAGAATGGTTTGACATGTTTTCACTGTTCATAATGCCGAAAAGGAGGACATTTGGCCATTCTTTTGCGTCCTCGGAGGACAAATTTTTTTTGGTCAAAAAGGAGGACATGTCCTCCAAAAGGAGGACGTATGGTAACCCTTCTAAAACCCGTTTAAATTCATAGTAAGATGACTCAATTTCATGAAATTTTGACACGACGTCAGTAAGCCCAGGCTTTTTAGTGCTTCTCAGCTTATCAATAAAATGTTTTAAATCAATAGTTAACCGTCGTTTTTGGGACAATAGCTTGCGAGTCATACCCAACCGATTGGGCAGGAAAGTTTCATTACGATTATCAGACCCAGAAAACGTAGGGCCCCTTAAAAGGTTACTGTTTCCTTCAATATTAGAAGCATTAGCTTCAACAAAAATATCATTTTGACTGATGCCAGCAACTCCAGCACCATCGCTACCTTCAGAATCGTCCTTAGACATTTAAAAAACAATAATAAGCTTACACGATATAAAAAATAAAAAACAAGATCAAACTTGCCAAATATCAAGATCGTTTGCGAACACTCGGACAGTTCTTTCGGAATGATTCGAGATGAGCCTTCGAAAATACTTCGATTGACAAGATCGTTCACAGTCAGTTCTATTGGAATTCTTCCAGGTGAGGAATTTGGAAATATTTCCTCGAGCAGTATTGCAGTGGAAATCAAAGCGAGGACGTGATTTTGAATCTTCGCGCAAGGAAAGGAGACGCGGCAACTTCAATACTTTTCTTCCAGCCGCCACAAATCAAAGCAAGAAAGTAGTGAGTCGTTGACGTCACGGTACAATCAAAATGCTGACTGGTCGGGCAGTTTGAACGCTGACTTCTGAGCTCACAACGAATCGAAGACACAGACACTGCAACTTTTTTGGTCTTAGTTTGTCGAAATTTCTTTAAGAACTTTTGGCAAGGTGTTACTTTCTGGGTGAATTTTCTTTATGTTACGAAACCGCCCTTACGTCCGTGACTGGTGTTATCGCGGGTAGAATCTAGCTTCGTCACACAAAAAAAATAGTTGCTCAGGGAGAACTCCAAAGCCTTCACTAGCTTTTCCTCAAATCAAATAAATCACTTCTTGAAAGTAAAATATAACCGGATTTAATGATTTTTGATTATATTAGATAAACTTTGACTATCTGTTGACCTAATAACGAACAAAGCACCAGTTACCTCAATTCCACATGAGCAAGAAGAACTTATTCTCTCTTCCTTCACCGGTCGTATAAGACGATCGGTTCAACAGCACGGCGGTAGAGGTAAAGAAATAAAATAATTGATACACATAATCTGATCATACAAGGGGAGTGCCTTCGCCTGTAGTGCTGGATACTGCAGTGTAGTCACTACAACTGCACTTGAGTCTCATCTTAAATGATATAGCCACAAGTTCAGATTCTTGTATTTCTTTGCAACTGCATCAAGAATAAGATCTGTTAAGATTTCATCAATTCATTTAAGCCAACGGTGTGCAACCTGCGGCCGTCAGTGAAACTTTGAGCGGCCGGAGCATAGGTCTACATTTTAAAATACACGATGTAGCAGCAGATGCTGGCGTAGGCTATATATTAGCGCAAAACAGAAAATATGCAAAAACATTTTTGTCGACTGGGTGTGTGAGAACTTAATTCGAGAAGTCTGGTAAAAAAGCAATTTAAGGGTGAAAACGTGAAGTGCACCAAGGTGGATTATCCTCAAATTAAACTCATCCAAGGTTTATCTTCGGATTAACCCTAATTTGGTCTGCATCATGCCCGATCAAGTACGACAGTGAGTTAAGCCGAGGAAATAAGTTAAAATTTAATCCGCGGTTTTTGGTGGATAATTAAACCGTGGATTTTTTACCCATTGGCAAGCAGTTGCGTGCAACCCTGTGATATGCTGACCTGCGTTAGCCTCCGTCAAACAATTTAAGTCGATTCATCATTGTAGTCGCAACAATCCTGCGTATTGTTTCCACTCATGTTGCAGTGCAGTGGTCGGCAAACACCGCAAGGGGTTCGGTACCCAGCCGCATACTTTTCCAGATTAAATGCATTGAAACAGTGGTCGGCAAACACCGGTGAAGTTAGTAACAAGTCCGTCTGCGTTTTCTCATTAAATGCTTTAAATTTGAGAGATTTGGCAGAGTTAGCTTCATCGTAGAACAAAGACCTTTTTTTTGAAGACATTCGAAAAAAATTGGCAAATTTGCAAGCTGAATAAATCCGAGCTGTTTTAGTGCTAAAGCATTTGTGATTTTTCAAAGGCCGGTCCACAAAAAAAATTCAGTTTCAATCCGGTCCGCTCAGCGAAAAAGGACCGCTGTTGTAGAGGCCAAGTACCAGTAAACCTTTTTAACGCAAAGCGATGAAATTGTAGCCTATAAATTGCGCTTCGAGTAGTTGATCTTTGCGAGGTTTTCGTCGTTTGGCAAGTAACGAACCCCGCGGTTACTATACAGCAATTTGGAATCTGAACTAAGGCTGATGGTATCCAGCGAGACACCCGATTTTGCAAGCTTATCAGGGTATTTGCAAAACTAAGGGAGTCATTAATGTACGATGAGTTGCAAACTACAGTATGTAATGAATAAAATTCAATATAAGTTGTAGACATTATTTTACATTACGCTTTTCAACTAAGGTTTTAAAACGAATGAGTTTAAGTGCAGATTACAGGCTTAACGCAACACAAAAGTTTTTACAAAATTATTGGCCGCCGTACTTTTTAGAAATAAACGTAATATGGCCGGCGATAGCGAAAAGGTTGCACACCCCTGATTTAAGCTGATAAAAGTTTCTATGAATGTTGTAGCTGCTTGAAGATGAGCATTTAAAACTGTATCATATTAAGTTTACTTACACCACTACAGACCTGAATTCTAGGCTTAATTTTATTTTTTGGCAGAAAATCTGTTGAGTTTCTAACTGAGTCACACATCTTACAACACGAATGGGTTGGCATAAAAGACGAAGCAATTTGCTCCTGCAAATAGTCGTCAGTCAAAGCCTGTTTTGGGGGAGCGCTTTAGGCTGCAAGCCATGCATCTAAATTACTAAATGGACTTCTAGCCCCGTTTAAATTTTCCGTACTCACGATAGCACGAAGTGGCCTAGGTTATCATTGCTAATTAGTCAAGGCTGAGAAGCATGTTACGTATAGGGATGTGCCTCAAGGAAAATTACTCGGACTCGCCGAGTAACGAGTATTCACGATATTATGACAGGTGAAGAGCAAAAAAAGGTCACCACTTTCGCGGAAGTCCTAATTTCGACTCAAAATTAGGTGAAGAGCAAAAAAGGTCACCACGTCCGCAGCTGTAGGTTTATATCAATGCCTTAATACTCGGCCGAGTATCAATTAATACTCGGACTCGCCCGAGTAATGCCTACTACTCAGCCGAGTAGCCTACTCGGACTCGACTTGGCACATCCCTCGTTGCGTAGTCATTCATGCCCAGACTCTTAAAGCCCTTTCACACCACCACGTACTGAGTACGCAACTACAGTCTACGCGACTAGTGCGCAACTATACGCGACCAGTACGCAACTGTACGCGGTCAATACGCAACTATGCGCGGCAACTTTTAGCCGGCTCTTTAACAGCGAAATGCTTGCCATCCAAGTGCGGATTAAATAGTTTTTTTCGGGGGGCGCCCAGAAAATTTAATATGTTAAGGCCTTTTTAGGGAGCTGAAGGAAAAAGTCTGTGATTAAAGTACGTTATCTAGCAGTGGCGTACGCAGGATTTTTCATTGGAGGAAGTTTCAGTGACGTCACATTGTGATCACGCAAGGATACCACAATTACAGTAGTTCAGAGGTATTAAAGTGCATCGGATTGTAATGTTTCCTATTTAAATCATTACGCAATTGCAGTTGAGCATGATTAAGCTATATAATGCCATCACTAAGAAAACAACCAAGATATATTTCATTCACACTTTTGCTTGATGCTTTGCGCTTCATTTAAGGGGAGAAAAGGCAGGGATGAAAAAAGGTTTCACAAAAACTCATGTTGTTAAGCCGTGGTTAAAAATTTACTGAAAAAAGGTTAACCGACTAAAGTAGGCCAGCTTTCGCAACGTCACAAACACGGTGTAGCCAGGGGGGTAAAACAGTTAATTGCTTCCCTCCAAAATTTTTTTTTCAAGAACCAACATTGATGTAAACAACGAATATAAATCTTGACATAAATATGTAATATGCATTCATTTTGAAGGGGGCAGTTTCTCCCATAACTATCTTGAAAAGTGAAGATAGTAAAGCATGCCCTCCTTACCGAAACATTTTAAAGCTAAAATGAATTGCGCGAGAGAAGAATCCCTGATCATGCGATTATGGTCAAAAACAGCGTCGATATTGTCTAAGCATTTTTCACCCATATCACAGCGTCGATATGATCACATACTTTTAAACGCATAATCGGGATGTCTGAAAAACGAAGCACTACAGCTCCTGAGACAGTTGCGGTGCGTGAAAACAATTTTGCTTGCCCCTCCCCTCGTTCCGCCCCTGGGCCTTTTCAAATGTTTTGTTGGTCTAGTCTTCCTTGGCAGTATTTCTATTTAATTTTAGCACTTACGGCAGGGTCAATTTAGTTTTTTATATTTTAATAATTTTTCGACAAACCGGCCGGTAATAGCGTAGTGTTAAAGATGTCGCTATCGATGCGGAAGATTTGGGGTTCAATTCCCAGGCCGGTCGAATCGGATGCACTATAGCCAACGGCTCGCCACCGCTGCAACGTTTCTTCGGAGATGTGTTGGCCAGGCGCTATAAGCCGCGGGGTCGGGCCCTGCCACTCGTTACCGCGCTTTGGTACTACAGCGAGAGTAATGAAACGAGTATAATAACGAAGATTTGATTCAATTTTATTAAAAAAATGTTTGTGTGCAGCCATAGTTACTGCAGATACACCGCATTTAAGGAAACTCCTACTTATTAAGTGCTTCACCGTAGCGTCAATGACAAAAATGCAGTTCAAGCAAAACATATCAGAAAAGTTGGACTTCCGGTATTGCTGCATCGCATCGTAATGAAAGTTTCTCGAGATTAAACAACAAAGTTGAACAAAACAGAAATACATAATAGCAATTGCGGCAAGCTCCGCGCGAAGAAAAGTCGGTTCGTTTTGAAAATAAAAGGTTTTTTTTCTGCAATCGTCAAGGGGGTGGTGGGTGTTGACTGATGGTGTTGGCTGTCGACACCAAGTGTAGTCCATGTCAACAGTTCAATTTCATTAGTTTGTCTTCATATCTTGCACTAATTTTTGCCACTAATTTTTGCCATTAGTTTGTTTTTATATCTTGCACTAATTTTTGCCCAGGGGTAACTGCCCTCTATGGGTAAAAGCATGCTAGTTAAAGAAAATAAGGTAGGATCCTAATTGGCAGAAATAGAGCTTGTCGGCTCTAAACACTTGGCTTATAGTATCGTATTACATGAACGCTACTGAACTCAACTGCAGTTCCTAGATTTCCAAAGCACAATGGCATATCAGCAGCGATGGCGGAAGCATTTCTAAAGTGGGGGGGCCCAAAACAAATGATCAGGTTTTCTTCACCTACAACCAGGGCCGGCAGTATCGTAGCGAGAAATTTTAAAAGGGGGGAGGGTGGCATATTTTCCACATTTTTTTCCAGCGTCTTTTTTCGGCAGACTAATTTGAAGCTGATTAGGAAACAAGAAAAGCTCTAGGGGGTCTGGGGGCATGTTCCCCGGAACATTTTTGAAAATTTACGTGTTGCAATGGCTATTTTAGTGCTTTTTGAATAATTTTCAGGCAAATTGTGCTTAAATTTTTTGACGCTAATTCTGAGTGCTTTGCCAAATAGGATGGATTTTGTTCGCACATTTTTAATTATGCGTGCATACGGGGTAAGGCTTATAGCTATCGAAGAGATTCGAATTCACAGAAAAATTGTATGCATCAAAAACATTTTTGAAAATGGTTGGTGGGAGGATGCATACTCCTCATCCTACCCCTCTGGATTCGCTCCTGGCCATAAGCTACAGAAACCACCAAAAGAATCTGGCATATTTCAGTCACTTTGGCACCATTAGTGTTGTTCTTGTTAACTAAAAAGCAGAGTCAAAAGGGAGGGGCATGGCACAATAGCCCCGCCCTTAAATACGCTCCTGAGGGCTGGATTTAGACAATGAAAGGCCCTGGACTATTTGATCACACTGATTGGCAGAGCAAAAAAAGGTCTTCAAGTTCTCAGATGTTGTGTTTTCCGCTGAAAGTATCGGTGAGGCGAAAAAAAAAGATCTTGATTGTTCGCGATGAGGCCCCCCATTTTCTCCGAGGCCCTAGGTTTCAGCCTGCTTAGCCTATACGTAAATCCGGCCCTATGCCTACAATCCATATTTAGCCTGTCCACATGTGCCATGTCCAATTTATGTGAACTTTGGACCCACGGTTCTCGCTTCTTGTTTCTGTTCCTCCCACCCCACAAACAAAATTTTGAAGAAGACATCTCTGGATTTAAGCTTTTTCCTGGGTTTTAATTTCAATGATAGGCTTATTAAGTTTCAAATGCATTCACACAGACTGAGGCAATATTGTAGAAATATACGCGTAAATTAGGGCCCCCAGGGCCCTCCCTGAAAAAAAAGTGGGGGGGGGGGGGCAGGCCCCTCCCCGCTTCCGCCACCTATGCATATCAGTAGGCTACTTTAATACCTTACACAGAGCCGGCGGCAGAGCAGTCGACTTGGGGGGGGGCAAGCGTCTATTAGGGGGGGGGGCAAAGTTTGAAATTAAGCACAACAACCAATGTCTTCAAAAGAGTAAGCTTGTTAATTGAGAGGGCCAAGCATGTCGATTGGGAAGGCCAGGCCCCCCGCCACTCTGGCGCCGGCCTTGACCTTAAGCGAACTCGTTATCTGGAGGTATTATGCTTTTCCGCAATACTGATTCACCGAATTGGCAGTCCAAGCAACTTTTTCGTCATGAATTTATTTCTGACTTTCATATGGAATATGATGTAGGCCTAACTAGTAGCAATAGCAGCCTAGTCGTTAATAAGAAAGGACTTTGATCACAGAAAACGCTGCTACTCTAACGACCTTCCTGAATCTTAGTTTAAACAATTTTAAATTTTGATACTAATTATGACATTTGCTAACAACTAAAAATTTTGGAAATTTCGGGGAGGGCCCGGGCCCCCTGGGCCCCCCCATAAATCCGCGCATGTTGCCATCTATGGCGCCAACGAATTGAAAGCGACTTGTAGCTGTTGCCTGTAGCAAGCAATGCCAAGGTAATTGCAAGCTTCAAACCAGGTGTCAGGGCTTTTCGGTAATTGGTATCTTACATGCTGATGCGCGTCAGAATTTCATGAAAACTTGTAGTAGTAGTAGTGTCTTTTATTTCCGCACCGTCAACACAATAAAGAATACGATAAGAGTAGGGAATAAAACGCGGTACAGGAAAAGGAAAAAAAGCAACAAAACGAATAACGTTATGGCATGCAGGTAGAAGATGAGGAGTTAACACAATACAGGAGTGGGCATGGTTGCAACACCCAAGTACGCAACCATAAGCAACTATACGCAACCACAAGCAACAGTACGCAACCATAAGCAACAGCGAGGACGCAACCATAAGCAACTACCGGTATACGCCAAAAAATCCGCGTACTGAGTGAGCAACTCTACGCGGCTTTGGTGTGAAAGCCCCAGTGGCCTACATTTGTGGAAATTATTGAGGGTGATGAATCATTGCAGCATCAGCTAAAACGTCAAGATCGTGTTAAGTTCTGGGGGCTCCCCCCCAGACCCTTCACCGCTGTTCTTCTTAGCACGTTCCCTTTTTTCAAAAGTTTTGAGACTACTGTATAAACATAAACTTCAACTATTGTAGACTGAACAATATTTACAAAACAACATGCCTATACAGAAAATAAGCTGGACGTTTTCGGACAAATCGACAGTCTTTCATTTCAGGCAGTGCCGAAAGGTTTCCCAACCGGAGAGGGCCCCGCACGTAAAAGGGAGGCCCCGTCGCGCGATGTGGGGCCCCCATACCATGTCGCAAAACGTGCAGTCAGGATTTTGGGGGGAACATTGGACGTCGGAAGGCGTGAAGCCTTTTTTTTTTTTTTTTGGTTTTTACCCGATGTTTGGGGGAAAATTGGACGTCGGAAGGCGTGAAGACCTTTTTTTGAGGGGTAAAAGAGGGCCCCGGAAAATGTTTTTGGGGAGGGGGCACGCATTGCCTAGTTTTGGCCCTGATTACAGGCCAGCATGATCAGAAATAAATAGTTATAATAATTTACAATAAATGAATGAGGTTATTTCCAAATTTTATTAAGCTGAAAATTCGACAGAAATTGAGTCGTGCCCTTGCTGTTTTGCAGTTCACTTAAATAGTTTGCCCTGGGCGCTTTGTTCTGATGAAGGACGGCAGCGTGGCCGAGTGGTTCGGAGCGTCGTTTTAACAACGGCCATGATCGCAGGGTTGATGCTTCAACTCCCACTCAAGCCTCGTTGTTTCATCCTTGGATAAGATGCTCCATGGCAATTATCTCTGCTTGGAGGAATTTATAACAAGCAGCAAAATGAAGAAGTCAGAACTCAAGCGGAAAAACGGGAAACAAGAACAACTCCTAAGCGAGCCTGGATTCGTCCTATGCATGGCGCCTCCGTCGCTTTCTTGTGACAGGAGGATAAAAATGAAGAAATCATCATCATCATCAGGGCGGTCGAGCTGTTCGAAAACGCTCGGCATATTTTCTGCATGTTATTTTCTAACTGAAAACGTTCATATGTTCTAAACTTATTATCCGTTGCTACAACGATATGGATATTTAGTCTCTTCAGCTGTGCAACGAACTCTTGACAAGAGTCACTCTTCCACCCTCAACTATAATTGCTTCAATCTAAAATTGTTTCTTGAGATGGAAAAATGCCTGATAATTAATTAATCCACCTGAACATCATTCTACCAGACTAACTCTTGTTGTTATAGGTACAGACGCGTTTCGAGCTTATCAGCTCTCATGAGTATACCCAGAGCTGGGCACTCGGTACTTTAAAAGTAACGACGATATCGGTACCGATACTTTGCTAAAAAAGTACCGTCGGTACCAATAACGGTACATTTTTAAAAAAGTAACGACGATATCGTTACTCGGTACCGATTTTCGGTACTTTTGAAACGAAAATATTTTTCCTGAAAAGTAGTTTTTGTCTTGGTTTCCGTCTTGCAAAGCAACAAAATTAAAGCCTTGTCAAGCTTTTTGTCGCTTCTGGTGCTTGTGTAAGGTCTGAGTTGTAGTCTCACGCGAATCTTGATACTGCAAGCGAACACGTCGGTTATATTAACAAGGTGACAGCGGCACGCTTACTAAAACAAGCATTCTCATGTATGGCAACATGTATAATAATCTGTTGGTCTCCTTCATTAGTTATGAGGCTACTGTAGGTATAAAGAGTATCATCATCACAAACTCGCTCTGGAGAGCAGAAACTTTGGTCACTCCCCTGCTTATCTGGTTGCATTGCTACATTCGAACAATACCAAGGACGTGAAAGAGCTTAAATGGCCTATATACGAAAAAATGTTGCAAAGGTTCTTGCTGCGTGAATTTCATCATTGTGTAGAAGGAGAATGTTTTCATTTTCAATGCCACTTTCAGTAGAGGTTGGTGTATCAGTAGCAGCATACTCGGAAGTCGGAACTTTTAGATAAATCAAAATCTACATTTTTGGAATTTACAGGTCTATAGTTTTACTTTGATTCAATGACACAGAAATAAATTTTTTCCATGTAGTCTAGACCAGTGGTATTCAGCCTTTCTCACGCAATCCCCCCTTTTTGAAAAGTGTGGGTCCAAATTGTAAAAAGTATTTTCAAACTGTACTTAAGTAAGAGTATTGTTACTGACGGCAAAACTACTCGAAGTAGGCCTAAAGCAGAAAGTATTGACGAAAAACAGCACTTAAGTAAAAGTAAAAAAGTAGTTATTTAAAAACAACAAAAGTAAAAGTACTCATATAGCGTTTTCAAACGTTAAAGTGTCAACTACACACTTGCCGATGCGGCGATGATGGACTTGCTTTGAAGGTGGCAAAATGGTGAACCAAAAGAAATTATTACCGCCCAGATGGCCGATTGGATAGAGCGTCTGCTTCTGAAACGGTAGACTTGGGGTTCAATTCAGAGTTGGGTTAAACCAATGACTTAAGAATTGGAATTTATAGCCTCCCTGCATGACGTTTAGTATCGAAGGCGACAGCGTAATTCTTATCACAGGAAGTGAAGTTTCCATGGCGACGACGAGACCGAGTGTTATATGGAGTTAAATAACGGAGAATTGGAGTGTAATTACAGATTTTAGGCGCAACGAGGGATTTTAAGGCGAGACTGTAACTCAAATGCCACAATAGTAAACTACTTCTACTTTTCTAAAATAAAAACTACTCAAGTAGAGTTACTTTATACTAAAAGTACTTGAGTAAACGTAAAAGTAGCCATAAGAAAACTACTCAAAAAAGTACTCGTTACCGAAAAAAACTACTCAGGTAATCTACTCAAGTAAAAGTATTTCGTTACTTTACACCACTGCTCACTGCATGCCTTTTTTCGATTAATAAGTTTGCTAAAATGAGTGTTTTTTGTGTGAAAACCGCAAAAATTTGTTGGCGACTGAAATTACGTCCAACGTCGTAAAATGTTTCAAATTCCAAGCATTTATTCTGAAAACGCATACGGACCGGTCACAAACTCCGCACGGGGTCGCAACCCGGAGGTTGCCGTTGCTACACTAATCTGCAACAACGTGGTTTCGCGGTACTTTTCGAAGATGCTTTTCGCGGAAAAACCCGTGAAGTTTTCCGTTTTTGCTTTCTTAAGTTTACTCAGTAAAAGTTACCGAAATATGGAGTACAACGGTCTAAAAAGTAACGACGGTACAAAAAAAGTACCGCGTTACAGTACCGCCATACTGCCCAACTCTGAGTTTACCATAATAACCAACACGACGCTAGACTAGCCATAAATGGTTAACCTAGCAACAGCACAACTATTTATCGGACTCCGTAAGCTGATGTTGATTATGAAGTCACAAACGTTGGATTATGCCAACATAGATGGTCAAGCGACGCTAACTTGATCTTCGATTTCAAATCAGGTTGTGGTAAAATGCTTCATGGTTTGAAATTGAGCTCCTTGTACGAGGAGGAGTGTAGTAGGCATTTAATACTACAGTACGAGGAGATGCAGCCACACCATACGATGTAATAAACAAACCCTTTCCCACGTGAAAGTGCGAGGGATAGGTTGTCGTTCTCTAAAGCTTCAAATATCGGTACCACAAAAGTAGTAGTAGTAGTAGTTTATTTTATTTAACGACCAGAAAAACACCTAACAAAAACAATGGCCGAAAAACAGGGTACAGCGACAAAACGATATACGATATTACAAAATCAGAGCATCTCATCTTTCAATGGTATCTTCTTCGCGGTGGACCACGGAAACGGAATGGTAGAATAGTGGTCAGGTGAATTAATTATCAGGCAGTTTTCCATCTCAAGAAACAGTTTTAGATTGAAGCAATTATAATTGAGGGTGGAAGAGTGACTCTTGTCAAGAGTTCGTTGCGTAGCTAAAGAGACTAAATTCATAAAAAGTCGAAAGCAGTTGCTCCTGTGCTTATTTTTAATATGGATATTAAAGAACTCCTCTCTTTCAAAGTCGTACTGCGCTACGAGCTGATAACAAATATAAAGCTATTAGATTGATAGCTGTTCTCAAAATTGCCATTTCACTGTTTGAGGGAAAGTGAATTGGCAATTTTGAGAAGAACTGAAAAAGCCATGGTGAGGTCAATGTGTGGAGTAAAATTAGTGGATAGAAAGAATACGGAGGAGCTGATGGAGATGTTGGGTTTGAAGAAAACGTTAAATAGAATGGCAAAGGCGAATGGAGTAAGATGGTATGGACATGTAATTAGAAGAGAAGATGATAATATACTGAAGGCAATGATGATGGAAGTGAATGAAGAGCGAAAGCGAGGATGGCCAAAAATGACATGGAAGAGAGTAGGGTTGACGATTGAAAAAGCAGCAGATCGAACGACATGGAGGGAAGGAGTGAGAGCGATTGCGGAGGGGATGAGATGTATTCGGCCGCCTTCGGTAACGAGGAAAAAAACGAATTAAAACTGGATTGATGATGATGTTACGAAAAGCGATGAATCAAGTAATATTAACTAAAATGGTCACTAATTGTGACGTAACTGTTACCTCACAAAAAGCAAATCAATGGAAACGTAATAATGTAATTATTACTACATAGTAAAATAGCCGGACGTCATTATTCATGTACTATGTAGTGACAATCAACAAAATCTTAGATCACAATACCTTATCGGCTCAATCGTACCGGTGCACTTACTGCGATTGCTCGCTGATTACTCCCTCCTCTGCCGAGTGCCAACCGTCACCTGACATATTGAATATTTTATAGTAATCGCGTAGCAATTTCTTCAATTATTGGGGATGATAAATGCATTATCATCCCCCTCAAAAATATTGGGAGGGGGATGCATCCCTTTTATCTCCTCCGGGATGTACGCCCTTGGAAAGCCCATTTAAGATCAAAATTAAAACCACAGAAAATACATGCTTCGGTCATATTTACTTCAGTTGTAGATGCGATTCAATTGTTCACAAATAGGCCAGTAAACTCAAACGGACAGTAGCATGGCGACTTTAATCATTTAAAACAAGCGAGAACCCTCACAAAATCATTTAAATTTTATCTAATTTACAAAGGGAAAAAACAAACACAAAACATTTCTCCATCACAAAAAACTCATGTTTTTGCAAAATTTAGAGTTTTTCATTAAAGGAAGTAACCAAAAAAAAAAATATTCAGCAGTAACTAACGGATCCAAGTTACTAGCAAGCTAAGCAACAAACTAAAAAATTACAGTAGTTCAAACTAGAAGTAAAAAAAGCATAAGTGCATAGCTCTTTCTTGTGATCTCAAAAGAACCATAAAAAAGGTTTCCTAGTGCTACACCAGTACAATGAGTAGAGACCGGGGCTAGTTGTTACAAAATACACAATTACGCCCTCATCACCCTCAGTATTAAAGCTAGAAAATCAAAGTTTACACAAAATGTTAATCATTTTATGTACTTTCTAAAGAATAAAAATATTGGTAATAACCTTTGAAACATGGGACTTACGGCTGATTTTTAATACACATCAAATGTAATAACTTATTCCGGTGTTTGGGGCAAGTTGTTACAGACCGAACAGAAAGAAAATACTCCTTCTTTTTAACTCACGAACTCTTTGAAGCGGATAAATATCACAACAGAGTTAGTTATTTGATGTTCTAAAAGAAAAAAAAAAAAATTATTTGATGTTTTTTTAAAAACTTAATGTTTGCGTTTAGGTTTTGAGTTGCAGGTTTCTGAGCTTTTAAATTAGCTTCTTTCCTGAACATTTTCTGCGCAGGTGTAGATTATTTTGCACAGATGGTCTGACCAAAATTAATAAATAGCTTAATACTATAACCTTTAACATAACAATACAGTGATATTAGTCTTTCAAGCAGCCGGATTTATTGTTCTGGGGCAAGTTGTTATAAGTGTAACAACTTGCCCCATTTAAGTTAGCATTAATCTTTTCATTCTCAGCATAAACTGGTTACGTTAATGTAATAAACAAGCACAGATATGAAAAATACAGTTGCTCAGCTTTCCTTACCAGCTAGAATGATTTAAGTTTTAACGCATTAATGTTCCAAAATCAGTTTTCAAATTTCTGCAAAATTTTACTTAAGAGACTCCAAAATGACCTTTTTTAAATAACTTTTCGTTTTCTTAGATTTCGCGAAAATCATTTTATCTAATAGTAGCCTAGCAGCAGTAAAATTGATAACACCAGAAAAAATAATTTATTTTGATTTCTAGAAGGAGTGAGTGCGGTTGTAACAACTTATCCTGTAACAACTAGCCCCGGTCTCCCCCAGTGAGTACACCTGTAAATTAACAGTAGAAGTAGGCGCTGAATTAATAGCAGCAGCAATGCAAGTTTTTTTTAATCTCAACTCATATAGCGAAAATAATCTAGGCGGGTCACGTGGACAACTTAAGCCTACTACACATACAATAAAAATACATCAGGAAAACTAATCGAGAAAAAAATTTCATTAAAATTTTGGAGTATGATTGAATGTACAATAATACAGATGACAAAATACGACAAAAAATTGCAATTTAATACGTTTAGGTAGCAGAAACATTGAGAAAATTTGAAGAAGCAAAAAAATATTACGGTTTCATGTATTTACAATTGAAAGACAGTATTGTTGAGCGTAGTAACATTATAGTGCAAAAAATCTTGCGATATAACTTTCCTAAAAATAAATAATTCATCAGCTAAAAACTGCATGTATTTGTTGAAGAAAAGTGGTTTCCACAATCTACAGTTAATTAAAGCGAATAAGTTTAGTCGGTGTAGAGTTCAGATCATGCTTACAAAGTGATCTCAAAATAACTTAATCTATTATTTCCACATCCAGCTTGCCATATTCCTTTACTGCAAGTGTTTTTAGTTGCTGCTAACACGTGATTATAAAACTTCCAAGCAATGATCCCATTCCGTACATACAGACTACAGAGTGCTTTCCAATCAAATTGCCAATCAGCATTCCAGTCCATACTAACGCTGGTTTTAAGTTTGAAGATGCCGCGGCATGATCACAAAAAGGTGTCTCGACAATTAGGCAGCATAAGTTGGAAAAAATAGTAGCCTACTACCTTTTCAAATAATACAACGCAAACTGACACTAGACTTCTGCGTTTAATAAAATAAAAAACGCATGGGAAAAATGCATTTTGATGAAAACGTAATTCGCAATGAAAACCTCCGTAAATAAGTTTTTCTGAGCGTTGTTGCCAGCTGTCCATAATGCTACGTCCCTTTGACCTGACATGATACCATAAACAAAGATCGTAGTCGCAGCCAGTCCACAACCCCACCTTCATTAAAACTTAACGTGATTTATTGTAGGTAAAACAAACACTAAAGAAAGCTACCACAAGGTTTTATGTCATCGGAAAAAGTTGTCTCCTTTTTTAAAAACTTTGGAGCAAGTGTGACAATTTACAATTCAATTTCAAAACTTTTAAGCGCGCTAGCAAAAACTATAACAAGGCACAGAAGCACAACACACTGAAGAAAAACGTATTCATCAAAAAATTCATAAAACGAGACCAAAAATATTATTTAACCGACTATAAAACATATTTTTTCCATGTCATGTGTAGCGTGCAGGCCACATAATATGTAGCAGATCATTGATAAATTCAAGGGAGAATGCAACATAGGCTCTATTATCCGCAGCCCCTCCCCCCAATTCTGGACTCGTTACAGTACACAGTAGTTTTACATTAAGAAGGTGTAAATATCGATGTGGATAGAATTTCACCACTAACTTCAAAACTCTCATCGCTGAGAAAATCATTGGGAGGACGACAAACGGTAAAACTGGATTGCGCACTATCTGGAGCAACTGACGGAGCAGGATCTACAGGGAAGTTGCTACTTGGGTATTCTCCGAGAGCAGTCCTTGCGTCATTCGTCGGTGCTTGCGAAGATGAAGACCGCAAAAAAGGTTCACTAATTTGAAGTTGCTTGACCTCGGTACTTAAACTCTCGTGCTCGCCAGGATATCGATTTCGGGCTCTCGGAAGCTTTCGCATGTTTTCGGGAAGATGTTTTCCGACGTCAGAAGGAGTCGAATAGGAGTCCTGAAAACAAAATAAAAACTGTCTTTCGCATGAGCTGTAAATTCTTTCGTATGCCTTACTCTTTCGCAACAGACAGCCCAACAAAACCTACTAAACATAAATTGGTTAATTAACAGCAAACAAATACAAAAACCTTTTTCAGAATCAAAAGACCATTTGCATTCTTTTTTCATGTACGGTAATTTCACCACACAACATTAACTTCAATTACTGCACACCAACTATATCAAAAAATCTGAAATTTGACCACATTAGCACTCTAGTAGCAAAACAACCGAATAAAAACAACTAGCAATGAACGGACGGAAGAGAACAACCACCAAAAGTTTAATTTTAAAATTGAATCACCAAGGAATCATTGTACAAAAAATATGTGATGCTGCAAAATAAGTTACAAATAAGCTTTTGTGATGTAGATAATACTGCATCATATGCGATATAAATGAGATGGAAAAATCATAAAATAAATTAAAAAAGATTTGTAAAAAACTATCTGAAATAGAGTGAATGTCAAAAAATGTTCAAAATTAGTATCAAATGTCCAAACAACCAGCTAAGCATAAAGACCAACAAAATCAATTAATGAAACGGAAACACTCTTTGAAGGAATATGACGTAATCGCTTTTCAATTCTAAGCGAAATACGTATCGCGTAACAGCATTTTTCGTGAGTTACGTAATAATGTATCTTGCTAAATGCATCTGCAATTAGTATACTTTTGCTTAAGACATTTCTGTTAGCATTAAAAAACCTCAGCCAGCTAAGCCAGCAAAGTAGTCCACTAAAACCAATGAGCTTTACACCACCAACAAAGCAACCAATGGACACTAACATAGATTTTTCGCAAAGCCTTTAATCAATAATAATTATTATTTGAACTAATACGTACAATAACCAACGCAAGCAATTTAAAATGTACATGCACTGCTTACTTGGTTAATCGAATTTTCCTGGTTGTATATAGAGATCTTTGTTTCCTGTGAAAAACGGGAATATAAATATAAACGTTCTATAATTAAAATAAGTTGCTGTGACGATGTCTTCCTTTTGACGATCAAAAACGGGCTGAGCAACCCGTTACAACGCAATACGCAGATTTCCTTAAGTTTTGAAGCAACCGAACGCTGAGTCTAAATATTTGCTTTGCGGTCTCAAGAAGCAAGTAATATTAAACTGAATGAAACCACTTTCGTTTCTTAAGATCCAAGATTCGTCCCAATAATCAAAATGACGATGATTTATAATAATAATATGCAACCAATGGTAATGGTTAGTGATCATGGGAAAGAGACAATTTAGTAAAAATTATACCTGGGAAAATGAAAAAATAAACAACTCTTTTTCGGTCTGCGGTATATTCTTAAAAGTGCCAAAAAGTTTCACTTTCAAACCTTTAATGCAGTTTACAAATATAGAATATTTTTACGAGGCTTAAACTGAGCAAAGTGGTCAACGGTGAATGCGAGAGAAGTGGAGGTCGCCACACCAGTCAAAGTGCCTGTTTCTTGGTCTTGCGATGCTAACGCGCCAGCTAAACATGAAAAACTGGTTGATGATTGGCTGAAGACGCCACTTACGTCTTTTCGTGATCAGATGGAACACTATAAAATCGAATTTAGATCACCTCATTAATGCGTTATCAGGTCCTAACTGAGTAAATTCTATTCAAACTTCAAAATAAAAACGAATTGCAGAGAGAACAAAAGTATTGTACTATGTAATTATCGGTATTTTTATATGCGTCTTGTATACACTCACAACTACCACTAATAGCTCACAAACGATGCGCTTAACTTGCCGCCCTCAGTTACTCTTTCTAATGAAAAAGCTTTGGATCAGGAAATAGAAACTTTTGTTTTATCCGGTGTGTTTTGAGTTCGTTGGGAATTTTTAACTTTGATTCACAGTAATATACTGTAAAAGCATACGATGCAGCCTGTCCACAATTATATACCATATTAACCACAACAACTAAATAAACAGGATGAACAAAAGTATGGCACATTTAGTACCTCTTCGGCCGCCTAATTCTGGCTTAAATAAATTTTAGTTCAGTTGACGATGCGGCAAAACAATTGAAGCGCTGTTGACTTCAGTTAAAAACATTTCAAATCGGTAAAAGGTTCGGCTTTCGCAATTATCCCAAATTGTTATCATACTAGGTCAAATTTTCAATTAATTATATCAATCAACTTATAAACTTGATTTACTTGCTTATGCATAATACAAACTTGCTTGATTTCTTACTTAAACAAATTTTATCCGACTGAAAAGTTATAAAATCATATCAGACAACACTCAGCGAAGCAATCACAAAATGTGAAATCACGAGCAACTAAATTCATTAACTTTACCAACGGATTACAATACTGAAGTGGAAAAGGATGCGTTACAGGTTAAACGCTCAACATACAAGAAAGTGATTAGGTTACACAGGTACACAGGGTTCGAAATTAACGCCTGCCCGAGTGCCCGTCGGTCCGAGACCGACTGAAATCGCCTAGGGCAAGTTGTTTCCATTTTTCACTTGCCCATCGGGTCGGCGCATTTTTTTTTGTTGTTTCATGTAAAATCGACTTCGGCGCGTTGTTTACGTTCTTCACTTGCCCATCGGACCAGCGCAATTATTGTTGAGGGAAAATTTCGCAAGCGTGAAAATCTCGTGTAAGTTGCAATAATTGAGTCCTTTTGTTCATCGAACACACGCATATTTGTTACTCCAAAAAGCGCTCAAATTTAGTGTAGAACCGACAGTTATTAAATTAATCACACCTCATTATCCTAAAGCTGCAAGTTTTAATTCTTGTTTGATTATCACAATTACGCTGGGTCACGCATGCGCATACCAAATTTTCAGCGAAAATAAAAGTGCTTCTTGTTTTAAATGTGTTTTCAGTTTTTAATAAAGATCGTGACCGGCCCTTAGCTCAGTTGCTTAGCGCACACGCTAACGGTGCGGTAGGTCTGGGGATCAACTCCCGGGTCGGTCAAATCGGCACAGTGTCGCCAACGCTCGCCACCGCTGCGACGTTCCTTCGAAGCTGTGTAGCTTAGGCGCTAAGCAGCGGAGATGGGTCCCGACACTTGTTACACGATTAGGCATAATACTGCGAGTATAATGAAGATTTGATTTTGAAAAAGATCGTGATTTTACAGGCTCATTATTTTACGGGCAAGTTGATACTAGCTGCAGCCAGTCCGATCGGAGATAGTGTATTTTTCGGGCAAGTTGAGATTGCTTCGTGCAAGCTGATATGAGAAACAGTCGGTCCGACGGACCTGCTGCTTAAAAAGTTAACTTCGACCACTGTTACACCAGAAACAAAATCACTCTAAACGATCCAAAGCAATGTCATTACAAAAAGTTACTGGGGGCACCAAGTTAAACGCATCACTTGCGAGGTATTAATGGTAGTTGTGGGTGTATCCAAGGCAAATAAAAAATTATGGTTGACTACAGACAGTAACGCTGCCCAAAATTTCACTTTTTTCGCCTAACATGGACATCACTATGACATTCTGTGAGGTTGTCGAAAATAAGAGTTTTGTGAAAAAATCAAGAAATTTTATCAAGAATTCGCCAACGACAGCATTTTTAAGGTTTGGGGGTTATTTTCTCGAATTTGGGGGGTATAAACGTAAAAAAGCGAATAGGCTCAATTTTCATTACATTTTTTTACTCTTTAGAGTCTTAACCAAGTTTTCCAACCTCTAAACAATCAAGCAAAGTGTATTTTTGCTTTTATGATTCCTAATATGTACATTTATGCACCAAATTTTCGAAATTTCGCTAAAAAACTGCAAGTTTTGATAATTCATGTTCCAACATACGCTACGGTGTTGTCTTTATTTCAAGCACCCTCTTTACTTGATCTCGTCGGATGTTTTTTGAAGGATTTCCATGAAACATTGTTCAGAGTCCGTTTAGGCGCACATTGACAAAAATATCAGGAAAAGGTTTAGTTGTTTTAGGCCGAAGTAGATTTTTTGAAATCAGGATAAAACTTTCTCGTCTCCTCTACACAATGCAGAATCATTTTCCTTTACTTTTAATCGTCTGTCAGCACATCTTT